>BOPP01000104.1:4154872-4225686 GCA_017312745.1 Gryllus bimaculatus
TGGGGAGGTAACAGCAGGGACATTAGATGAATTAAAATGTATTTAAGCGGTCGGCTTGTGTAAATCTTTGCTAATTTTGACAAGAGTTCTTGTCGAAAATACCCAAAACTCACTACGTGGAGGTAACTGCACATCGTGTTCCCCACTTACCCTCCCCCACCCCTACCTTTTGAGAGCAAGTTGGTCATAATCGATGTTTTTAATGTCAATTCGGGTAATGGCTCGGATTAATCAGAATGAGAGTTTCTTATGAATGAGGATCTTTACTCTCATCACTGGACCCTGTAGAGGTGTTATTAATAATTTCATCATTGGACATTTCTAGAATGCCATACTTTGTCCAAATTCTATCTTAAGGTTTTGTACATGTCTACAATAACCTTCCCAGTCTGATAGTGATACTTGTGCAAAAGCTGATTTAGTGAGCTTAAGCAAACTTTCTGCCGATATATCTCCTGAAATGTTGTGCTCTCTGACAACAACAACAACAACAACAACAATAATAATAATAATAATAATAATAATAATAATAATAATATGTCTTTAGTGATATTGCGAGGATCGGGCAATCAGGCCCACTCTTTCGCCTAAACACATGTCACAAATATTCAGATTAGTCTAATAAAGAAATGCAATCTAAAAAAATTAAATATAATTTTATCTACAAGTGGTAAGTAGTTAGTGGAAAGCAAACGTTATTTAAAATGACTTATAAATAGATAACATCAGAGATTAAATGGATACAATGTTACAATAATATGTTTGAAATAATTTTAAAATTAAAGATGAAATCACAATTCGAATTAAATAAGTTATGCACTTTACATATCTGCGCGCTACGCGGCAGCCTGGTATTCACCCCGAGCTACTGTTGTCTATTAATACAGAAAAAGACTATCTCACCCGCCGCTCGATCCTGGAGGAAAACCCGCTAGTCGGGGAAAAACCTCCAGGCAGGCTTGAAGTAACGGGTCTAACATGAACTCAGCTGCTGTCCATACTGCATAGGGTCGTTTTCTTGTTTAAATCCGCCTCTGCTCCTTCGGATGAAAATACAGTTCCGGCAGTATCAAACAGGTCCCAAGAAAGTATTTTTTTTTAATAAAAGAACATTAATGCTATTTCTAAAACATATTAATCAGTTCTTAACACCCCTAAGGAATAGGTTTTATTTGGCTGGTAATCTACCGTGATTTAAATTTAAAAATGATGTATTCTACTTTGTAAGAAAATCACTCAGGTGCTTCTTAAAATATGTTAAAGAGTAGGAGTTTTTAATATTGGAAAGCAATTTATTCCTTTCCCGGGCTACAGTAATTGCGAACTATTTATTGTAGTAGTTGGTTTTGTTTTTTGGAATACACAGTAACTGGGATTTCTGAAATCTAGAGGATTTAAGATGTACAAAATAATTTGTTAAGTATGTCGGGGAACCCATTTTTAGCATCTTAAATAAAAGACAGAGGCTGTGATACAAACGCGTATCCTTTAGAGTTATGTTGTGCTCATTATAAACACCGGAGATGTGATCGTATTCTTTTATATTATAAATGAAACGAATACGGGAATTTTGAGCCCTCAGTAGAGTTTGAGCGAGTGAAACTTTCAAATTGTTATACACAATATCACCGTAGTCGAAAAGAGTACACAGCAGGGATTTTACTAACATTTCTTTCGTATTAGTTGGGAAACATTTATCGATATATCTAAGTGATTGCAAAGAAGCATAAACTTTGCGACACATTTCGGATCTGATATTCCCAGCTTAGATGATCATCACGAATTAAGCCCAAGTTTTTCACTTGTGTATGACGATGTACTACAACATTGTCTATAAGAACACCAGGAACATATGAACCTTCAAGTTTCTAATGCATTTGAAAAGAGCCAATTATGATGGTATGTGATTTTGTAGGATTTAAATTGAACACGTCGTGTTTTCCATGGTGCATGTTTATCGAAAAGGTCTGATATAATTTCGTTGAAGACTTCTATTTTACTAATAAGAGATGTTTGATTATAAACGTCATGCCAAGGAACTTTGGTCGTCGTTTTTTGTCGTCGAACATAGCCTTAGAATTAATATTTTTGTAGTCACGGTAGCGGATCATATCGAAGTGTCTGACACAATCGCGTGATCTATTCATGTTTCAGCTCCTAATGATACGCGAGTAGGGCCAAATTCTAATATTTGTAAATTGCATGAATTAATAGTATCAATAAACTTTTCGGTAGAGTTTGTGAGCGGTACCTTCAGATCGCAATTGAAATCACCCATGATTATGACATCCTGATATTTACTTGCGAACTACGAAAGGGGAATCTCTAATTCGGATAAAACTCCCATTTTGGGGGGCCAATAAACAACAGCAACAAGTAGTATACGTTACAATTTGGATTTCCGCAAACATATATTCCATGTCAGGTTGTAATGCCTTTCGCTGCAGGTGTCGTGCTTCTAGCAGCGATTGTAGGCAATTACAAATGCTTCCAGTACAGGATGCAAAAATGTCGATGTTCGCAGGGAAGCTTAAAGGTCCTGGAGGAGCGTGTTGGTGAACGAGGTTTCAAGACAGAGGACCAAGTCCCGATGAAGTATGAAAGTTTAATTTGAAAAGTAAGCTTGCAGAGGCAGCGTGAAGTTGACACAGAAAGTCTCTGAGGCTGTCTGCCCGTTATTCAACGCTAAGAGGATCCTTTATATGGGGAAAACAGGGAAAATTAATGCGGCCATGATGCCACCCCGCCATAAACTCGACATGCCCTGGACGCCAATTAAACTGAATTTAAACTGTCAGAGGACTTTTGCCCTTTTGAAAAACTCTGTCTTATTTAAGTTCCCAAACATTTTCTGTATTCCCACGTCCGAATCGTGTTAGCGTTGACGGTAGACGTTTGGGAGCCCAATTACACCATGACCTATACGATAAGCAGGGCGCCTGCTTCCAGACGGCGACCTTAATTTAAACATGTTTGAAGGGTGATATTTCTCTCACGTACAGTTTGAAAGAAATATTCATTGCTCGTTTTACGCAATGCGTACTTCATATGCACGTAGATGCATTTACCATTACAAGGTAAAGAGGACGTGGAGTGAGCGAGCACTTTTACCTTAATGTCATCGCGGACAAACAATGCGACCCCTCCACCCGTATTTTCTTTTAAATTGCTTTTAATTACCGACCTACCATTCCGAAGGAGTTCTTAATTAGATACTGATACAAGTCCTGATTTTATTGTAGATTTTAGCCGTGTTTCGCTAATAAATATTACTCGCGCAACTTTTCTTGAACGATGGCCTTGATCCCCCCCCTTGTGCAATAAACAGTTGAAGACAAAAGCTCGCAGCGGCCACTGATGACAACCTTCCAAGTATTAAAACTTTGTTGGCGCGAAACAGAAGCTAGTCAAAGCCAGTTGCTTTCATAGTGCAGAATCCCTGTTCAGATTTATTGTCAATATCAAAGGAAATGGCTGAGTCAGGTCCAGGTTCTTCAAGGGAGTCACCTAAAACTCCCGAAAAAGTTAATCAGAAGATGCAGTTTTGACTTCCATTTCACAGACGTTGGCATTACTTAATATACTCTAGTGGCCGACTCTGTAACTAATATCCCCACTCCACCCGAAATCGTCAATCCATCGTTCAAGAAAAGTTGCCCGAGTAATAACAGGTCTGGTTTCGTTTCAGTTATAATATTTGAAATTTCAGAGTAATGCTGCTTAAGTGATTGGGCATTTACGTGGAAAACAGACAAGCCACGAGGGAACTGAGACAAAGATATTTGTAAATCCTGGAGGGTAGCAGGGATAGGTCGAGCGGATTTGGAACTTTCCACGGGACCGGGATGAGCCAGCACCCTCTACACTTCCGGATTAGCACTAAACACAGACATAGAATTCCTGGAACGCGTGTACTGAGGAAAAGGTGGAGTTAAGCTTCGTTGCCACATTTATGAAGATAACCGCGGTGGAAAAAATTCAAAAGCAATAAGTAGAAAGAAATCAGAATTAAATAAGTTGCTTACAATCACAACTAACTACTTAGAATTAGTTTATTCTAAGTTTCTTATAATTAATTAATATTCTAGGATAATAGTTAAATATAATTATAAAAATAAGGACAGTAGTAAAACAAATAATATAATTAATATGTAGTAATATAAAATAATGTAATAGTAATAGTAATTTAATATCACTATAAAAATTAGTAAGAGATGAAAAAATTAAAAATTTATAATTAAAAATATTTTTGTTTTAAGAACAAAAAATAGTACATAGTCTTTGCTCCTAGTTATGTATACTATCCAGTTCTGCTATAGTTTTGACGCGAACGTTGGTATTTCTCACCTTTATGATGACGTCACCATCTGTTGTCCAAACGTTCTGTTGGCCGAAAAGTTCCACAGCCTCTTTTAGCACTTCCAGCCGCATCCTCGTCAGGTCCTTCCAAATGGTGACACCCGTTTTCTTCAGATTTCTTTTTGATGAAAACATTTCCCGGCGCTTCCTGTAACTGATGAATTTTACAATAATAGGTCGAGTGTCACCATTCTTTTTCCGGCCAACTCGATGGCTGCGATGAATGTCGCTTAGATCTAATTGGACACCTATCTTTTTGGCAACATTGATTGCAATTCAGTCGGTGACCTCGCCATCACGCTCGGGTTCCCCAAAGATCCTTAGGCAGTTTCGACGCTAGTACTACTCAAGCTCGTCAGTCCGCTCTTCCAGTTGAAGTCATTGATCTCCTTAGTTTTCTGTAATAGTTTCTTTTCGTAACGAGAAACTAACACTTCCAATTTCTTTTCTACTGCTTCAGAAACAACCTGCGCAATTTTGCTTATGAAAAAATGCTTTCAATAAGCGAAGCAGAGACAGGGTCATTCGCTTTGGCGTTGCGTGTAATCATGTTGTTGAAAAATTAGGGGTAAAAACGAACTTACTTTTATGAAAATTACTTTTAGGAAAAAACTAAAAGTATCAACAATAAATTAAAATTCGGTGTTTATAACCAAATGCCCTGGTGGTGCATCAATCACCAACACTCCCCTGATCTAAGTGCCGGTGATTGCATATAGAAATAATCTTAGCGTGACAAACCGCAATGTAACTGCTCAAGTAATTACTTTGTATCCTTCATATATCAGTTTTTTCTCTATTTGAATCTCAGGGTTAGGTGGATCGTACTCGAGATTTTGGAAATTGAACAAGACCACGATATTCTTTACCACACAACACATGTATTCAAAAAGGCATAGAAACATATAACTACTACAAAACAAAAGAACACAAAACCCCCTCAAATCCTATACAGGAAACAATATGGAAATTATATGCAATCACTCTTAATTACAACATCCTGTATCAACTTACAATCAAATTCAATAGGATTATTCATCTTTTTAAAGGTATTCTTACACTGAACTCAGTTTAATTCATTTACTTGTATCAACAAAATATATAACCTTACTTGATTCGAACTATTTCTTCTTGGGTTATGTACCATGTTGTCGCAATGGAAACCAGAAAGATTACTCACGCTGTTGTATAGGGTATCAGGTGTGGACTACGCAATTGTTCTACGGACTTCTCTCCAGGACATTTTCGACCACGGTGTTTGTGATTTGGGACTGCTTCTTGGATTCTCGTGACTTGGCATTTCTCTGTCACTTCTCCCGGCTATTTTGGCAATTATTGTTTGTCCACAGTGCACCATCTGTAATATACGGATGTGAATAAAATTAAAATTTGACCATTAATCGGTTGAATATCGTAAGCGTTAAAAAAAGAGACCGAATAAAATAATAGATACTTGTGAACCGTCTTGTACAATTGTTCACAACAGTGTGTTGCAAAATCTTTTCCGAGGATGCGTTTGTGCTCAGGGTGGTTCAGGCAATGTAGTAGCAAATATTGTAGATTCAAAAGGAGTTGCTCACAAATTGAGAATTTGTAATAATTGCCCTAGAGACCCTAGAGGTCAGTGAAATGAATCAACAAGGCCACCACTTGACGTAAATAGAAAAAATGTAAATGCTTTTTAGCATTCAGGCAAAGGATATGCAGTTGTTGCACAATTTTCAAAGGTGATGGGGCTATCAGGGATATACAGTGCTACATATAGTTCTCACATCAATGTATTAGCAAAAAAAAAATATAAAAATTAAAGAAGAAATATTGAAAGTGTCTCACTCTGCCATTAGGAAAGCATACGTTGATAATCCCGATCTTGATATTGAATCTTGAAGTTGACAGAGGACAGAACATGAGCTCCAGGACTAATCTCATTTGTTATTCTTAACGGCAGTAAACATTTTTTTCTTTTACACGATATTTATTTATTATCATTTAGGTTAGAGACCCTTTTCTTCAACAAATGTTTTTGTGATATTCTCTCAATGAATAAAGAACATACATTTATTCAGTTGTAGTATTTTTTCACTTTCCCTACATTGTCCCTAGGCACATCATTATATGTCCCTAGGTACATCAGTAGTCTGACTGATTTTTCCCCTTCCCCTTACCCGGCAACTACTTTATTATCAATCTATTAACTTTCTTCGATATTTATTTATTTATTTACTTACTACGCTATTTGCCATATTTACGTACCGAGGTCGATCCGTCATAATATTTTTTTTATTTTAGACAAGACCGTCTCTACACATTCTCGGTTCTCAAAATATACAAATTAAATATTTTATCTTTTCTTTATGTTCAGGATTTGGGAATCTTCCCAGACGTTACCAATTATAACAATACCTGTTTCAAAAATAAAATGAACATTGTAATTCCTGTTCTTCAGCTGGCATAAATAAATATAACATACATAGTATTTCATATATCAATACGAACAAGGACAACAATAAGAACCCTGTTGCTATTTAATATTTTCCCATTATTCCTTCCCTTGTATGCATGGCCAATACCCCTTTTACTTTCTCTCACTAACGTAAGAATAGAAAGTATTGCAATAATGCGCTGGAAAATGGCGAATTTTCGACCCAAAAACTCTTATTGTCAGGCTCTGGTAAGAAAAAGTGGATAAATCCGTAAGATAAGAGCGTTTCATTTCATCATCGACTTCTAACATCTACACTTCAGATATAATAAACACTACTGCTTTTCAACAAAAAGAGCATCAATGGTTTTTCAAAAGGGAGATAAGATGATATAAACAAAACAAGAGCTTCTCGATCGATGTGGTATTGTTGCGAAATTTTTATTAAGCTGTGCAGATTGCTTAAAAAGAAATAAATTTATAATACACATTGAGTAAAAAGGAAAAAAGCGAGAAAGGGAAAATATAATTAATATTGGCATATTAATGGGAAATTATAATTAAAATTAAATTAATTATTTTTCATGTCATTCTTTCAATTTTTCTCGTTGCGCGTAGTTGGTGTGAAATGTATATATTTCCATTATACTGTATATATTTCATTAATTTCAAGCAGAAATTACGCAAAACTACTCGTTTTTCCAAAAACTTGTACATTACATTTTTTAAAAAGCTAATTTTGTACTACAGACTGTCTGAAGTAAAAATCTCTATACTCAATTACGTAGTTTTGATTCTTTTTAATTTCGAAAAAACGAGCAAAATCCGAAAGTGAGACTTATTCTATATTTTTTTCCGTTCCTTATTATATATGTAGAGAAAATTTAAAGAAACAATTTTGAACGGATTTTGAGGAATTTTGTATTTGTAAATTTCAATCGCAAATTCGCTAAAACTACTCATTCATTCAAAAAAGTTGTATATGACTCATTTCGAAGAGCTAATTTTGTATAACACTCTTTGTCTGAGGCAAAAAATGTTTCTTCTATTAATCTAGTTATTGTACATAATCTTCAATCTTGTAGTTTCTCTTTTTATTTTCAAAAACCGAGCAATACCCGAAGATATGACTAGCACCACATTTTTATCGTCTCTTGTAAGTGATGATATAAGTGAAGAAAATTTTAAGAAAAAATTGAGAATATTTTATTTTTTTCAATTTCAATCGCAAAATAAGCAAAAACTACTTATTTAAAAAAAAATACATGATCTTTTTTGAAGAGCTGATTTTATCTGAGACAAAAATCTCTATTTTCGTTTTTGAAGTTTTAAAATGTTCTTTACAATTTTCGAAAACTCGGGGATGTCGAAAATGAGACCTGCACCATTCTCTTAAACGGCCTTTGAATATTTCAACGACAAAATTTAGTCAAACAATTTGGAGCCATTTTTTTTAAAACGTTCCAGGGTTTTCATGTAAAGTATTATCCAAAATTAAACTTCCGGTTTCAAATTCCAGGGTCCGCGGCATCAGCTAGAACAATGAGGGAATATCAATTTTGAAGAAAATCGGCTGATTTATGCACAACCGTTGTGCACAGACGGACGTTTTGCCGTCAATCGATTTTTGGGTATCAAGAACCCACAAAACATGGGTTCTGGCTTCACCGCGTGTTAGAGGATGTTTTCCCATATTCAGCAACGGGATTTATCCACTTTTTCGTTACCCGAGCCCGGCAATAAGAGTTTTTGGGTTGAAAATTTGTCGTTTTCCGTTGCACGATTCCAATACTTGTTTTTCTTACGTTTGTAAGTGCTAGAAAATAAAATTTCAATGTCCCTTATAAAAACTTCCCTGTTCGAGTAATAAGCCTTCTTAATCGTCGTTCTGGCGAAGCAGAATTCTAATCGTGGCATCTCCTCCTTTCTACGTATAATTTTATGTCCCGTTACACTTATAACATTTTTACCAATTAATAATTTACACCATGGATATTTGTAGGATATCAGAAAACACTTCCTCAAAAATTGATCATCACCGATCAATGTCATTCGCTTGCCACCGCTTCAGAGTACGTTCTGCTTCGTTGATTTGTATTACGCGCTCTTCGACTGTGTTACCTCTTGCGCGTATAGTACCTAAAATGTGTTTTTCTTTCGAATCATTACACAGGATCTTCCCTTCTCGCACACATCCTCATTTCTAATTCGTCAATATCGTTGAAACACCTCATTAATTCCTTTACTCTCGATCCTAGGATCCCGTTTTTGTAATCTAATTCAATACCCATGGAAGTTACTCGTGACTATATGCTATTCTATTCACCGCTAATTCTATTATTTCTCCCTCTATTAATTACACTTTCTTCTCTCACATTTTCATTTATATATCACTTCATCAAATGCAAACTTTCTGTCCCCCATTGCTGATGTTGTTTATGTGTATATTTTATATAAACTTTTTTACTATTTATTCCCATTGTGGTATACAATCACACCACCCCCTCCTCAGATGACATTACCTCGTTGACTTTGGTCAACGATATTGTGGCATTCTCTAACATTCAATTCTTCTTCGTGCGGTATTTCTCAGTTCGGTTTCCTATTAGACTGCTGTACTACCTCAACTGTTCGTCGTACTCTTGTACAGCTGTTCGGGCATTGCCCTCCCACGGCAACAATGCATCTTCTTGTACTTTACACTGTTTCACAAACATCACTTTTTTTCCGCTCTGCGTGATGTCAGTGGCGTCCGTGCTTACCACTAATCTTAAACGATTTTGCATCCTCTACATTTAATACACTTATATTCTTAAAACTAATACCTATTTATCTACAGAGCATTCAGGGCAGTAAACGATTTTAATGACAGCTTCTATAACAAACAAGCGTCTCTAAAGACTGCATCGCTCTCCGATAAATATTCTTTCGTTGATCACCTGAGTAATAATATCAACTGACTGGATTTTGTGATTGAATATATTTTCATGATGTGAAGGTTAGAAATAAATTTCACGACAGATTGATTGTATTCCGCAATCATTAATGACAAAAACTTGTACGAATTGATACAAATATTTTCGATTGCTGTTGATAATATGTGTGACTAAGTGAATTAAGCCATCAGGCATTACAATGACGAATATACTGCCACCCCTCCCCGTACACACACATATGCCTTGTGGAACTATCGGAATTCTTTTGGTACTTTTTGATGTTGTATGTTCAGAACTTTCAAATTAATGTGTGCTGTAAAATGTTTTACCATTAGAATAATTGATATTTATAATTTCTATTGAATGATCATTATGACCTACGATCAATTGAATGGGTGAAATTCAGAACAGTGCAAAGTGACATTTTATAAATTCTGGGAAAACTATTTATTTAATTCAGTATCACTGTAAAATCGAGTTACTTTGTTTCATTATTAAAACCATGGCCTTTCAATTTGTTATTAAATCACGAATTTACATTGGCACTGAAATAGACCACTATAAACATTTTTTTCCGTGAATTTATAAAATGTCACTTATATTGTTTTGGTTTTCACCCATATACTTATTGATAATTGACAGACAGATTTTGTTAGTTAACTGTGAAGTTGTGGTAATAATAATTATTATAATTATTTTATTAAATTTTGAGTTCCACTGATTTTACATCTTTCGAAAATATTTACACTGTGTTAAAAAAGTCTCTTTGAGGAAAAAGATTCAAGTTAGTAAAAACTCTCTGAGTACTAATTGGCAAAATACACATAGTTAATCGAAAAATTAATAACTTCCAAGTTAATTTCGTAAATATTCAAACGTTCTTAATATTTAGGTATTAGGTACTCTGAGGGCTAAAAATTGCTATGAATTATTTGGAGTACTTGCTATTAAAAGGATATTACAGGATGTTAAATAATAAATTCTAAGTTATGAAAAAAAGTTTCTTCCACTTTCACTACGAACATTTTAGACTTAAGACATGAAAATTGAAAGGATTCAGTCTGTAACGGCAAGAGCTGCGAATTCGACGTATTAATTAAACGACTATTAATTATAGCGCGGACGCCCAGCGATGCCACCGCGGCCGTTGGAGTTCGTAGGTACCTGGCCCACGTCCCGTCAACTGCTCTATTGAGGCGAAGATTTTATGACCTTTTATTACTTTTTATTACTTTTATTACTTTTACGGCATTTTACGGACTTTTGACGACTTTTGACGTTACGTAACTTTTCCTATACTACGTTTATTAATCCGTATAATGCAATTTTATTTGAAGGAAAAACCTCTTGTCTTCAGTTCTGTAGTTGTAGAAAGACTCGAAATAACTCAAACATTTGCAATTTTTGAAAATTTAGAATTAACCCTGAACATAGGACCTATGCCACCTTTATAAGTGTATTTTACTCTCTTTCAAGAAATTGAAAGAAAAAAATTGAAGCAGTTTTTAAGAAAATTTTAAAAATGTCCGAATACCCCCAAATTTTAAAGACTGTTTTTTTTTTCAAAATGTCACAGCTTTGTCTCGAGCCAGATGGACAGGGGTTACTTCATTTTGGAAAACAGCTTACGCATGGTTTAGGCGGTAGTAATGTTCACAGACGGACAGACGTTTTGAAAAAAAACAAAAACTTTTTTCTCTATCAGGGGTCCCCAAAAGGTGTACTTTCGTTGAAATCTAAAAATAGATTTTCCTCAGCATAAAATAACTTTCAATATATTACTCCGTTTATACGTATGTATAAGTAAAAATTGCCCATGTTTGACACAATATTTCGCAAAAAATACATATTCGAAAAATTGAACGTAACATAATTTAAATATCTGTTTTTGAGGAACACTTTTCATTAATCTTTGTAATTTTAGTTGTAGAAAGACCGCGAAAAAATTTTTGAATGTTTTCAATTTCCAAAATTCAGAATTTTTAACGAACATGATACGATATTCTATTCTATTCTCTAAAGCAAACGGTGCAACATGATGGTATATGTGCTTATCACAAGCGAAACTCTCGAAACGTACAGGAAACTGGGCACAAAGAACGCTCCATCAAAACTAAGGGAAACTGATGGGAAGGGATTCCTGAAATAAAGAAAACGTGCGCATATGATCCTCTCCCCCATACGTCACATACAGTTTTTACTGTTTTTTGACGAAGTAAATCTAAACTACTGATAAGAGCCGAAAACCAATGGTACCAATAGTTACGATCCTATTCTAGGGCCTATATATAGCCTACAGGCGTCCGGGTAGGAAACCTCGAAACTTCGAAAACAAGCTCTTAAGACAATTTTAAGCATATGCTGTACAACAAACTTCTTGGATATTCCGAATGGCTGGGCCGCATTAAGCATTCAAAAGTTGGTTAGAAAAACTATTTCTATGCAATCATTTGCATTGCAGAAACTTATTAACACTCCAGAAACACGTAAATTATTTATTATTTACAAAATAAATGAATATATTTGTCCAGAAAGAAAAATTAACACAAGTAAAAAAGCAGTCGAATTGCATAAATTGAGTACTTTTTTATTTCCGTGTTAATTTTTCGTTGAATCATAGAATCGTTTTTTTCTGGCCCTAGTAAATTAGTTACTCGCTTAAGGAAGAGCATTAAGAGCTTAAGGAAGAGCACATGAAAATATATAACCTAGTGAATGTCAACGGAAGGTAGAAAAAACCTTCCGGGAAAATTGCTCCAATTAAATTGAAATGTTTGAAAAAAATAAATGTACTCATATTTTGCAAGAAAAAGAGAAAATACGGATGAAGTACAGCGTTCGACTTTGGTTTTTATAACTCCTGCGAAAAAAGAGTTTAGTTTTTCACCGTATTTCTTCCCACCCTGATACCCTGCATCCTCCTCCTAATATAAAGCTATTTCCCTTATTTCAACTGATTAGTGGACCTAAATCCGTGACTTTCCACATTTTTTTAAATTTACATTTTAAAATTCATTGCACATCACAATAACTTGTCACGCCCACTTATTCCTTCCATACCACTTCCCAAACAATTTTACTATAATTCACTCATAGTACATAAACTAATTTGTGGTTAAGTACAAAATGTTGATTTTCTACTCCATATGAAGTTGATATACAATAGACACCAGTTATAGTGAACTTTTGGCAGACTACCATTTCTTGTTTCTCTATATCAGAGAACCTATATCAGAAGTCATATCCAATGGTTTTATAATGAATTTCTCAACAATTATTGATTTTATTAATACAGTGATACAGCAAAATACTTTAACACCACTAACTAAGTTTTAATATCTTTATTTGACCCTAAACAATAAATTATTTTCAATTGTTTGCTTGACATATTTTTCCATTAGTAATTTCCCCACATTCTTCTCCAGAGTTCGTGCTCCCTTCTTACTTGACTCTGCATTGTCCACTGTCCAAGTGTCTCAGTCTTGCTACTCTTCAATGCCACTTGCCCTGTTGAGACTCGCCCCACTCTCCGAAGGCCCTTTCATTCGCCTAATAACGCAGGGGACCTTTGGGTGGCGGCCGGGCGCACCCGCATTCCGGGCGGCGCGGCGCCGCGGGTGCCGCCAGGCTGTCGCTTATGTGGAACACCACGTGCGTTGCCCTCGGAATCTCAAGTAACACCAAGATTGATGCTGAAGTAAGCAATCGCGCGCCGTCGCCGCCAGTTGTAGCCCACGCAGGACACTGCCTTTGTTTCCGCTGTGAAACTGGAGTGGTACAAGTCCATGAGTAAGGACCCCATTCCGGGTATGCTATCTCTGAGACTAGCATCTTTATCTCCAATTTTGAAGTTTTAAAATTTTTGTTTCCAATTTTCGACAAATCGGAAATGTCAACGAAAATGAGAACATTCAAAACGTCATTTGCACTACTCAACAACAAAATTTAATCGAAAAATTTGGAGCCATTTTTTTTGTTGAAAATTTTGAAAATGTCCCAGGAGCTTCGTGTAAAGTACCCTCCCAAAAAATTAAACATCGATTTTAAATTCCAAGGTCCGCGACATCCGCCACAACGATTGGGGAATATCGATTTTGGAGAAAATCGGCCGAACGGTTTACGCGCTAGCGTTGTGCACAGACGGTCAGACATACTTTTTCCCGTCAATCGAGTTTTAGGTATCAAGAACCCACAAAACAGATTCTAACTAGACCACGTGTTAGAAGATTTTTTTATGTGTTTAGCAATGGAATGTATCCACTTTTCCTTACCAGGGTCCGGCAATAAGAATTTTTGTGTTGAAAATTCGCCGTTTTCCGGTTTACGATTACAATACTTTCTCTTCTTGCGTTAGAAAGTGCGAGAATATAAAAAAGTAAAAATTGAAGCCGTTTGTGAGAAAATTTCTAAATTGTTGAGCCTTCATGTAAAGTAATGCAAAAAAATCGACAAATCCGTTTCCAACTCGCAAGGCCTCGAGTTCATCTAGGGGAGATCAATTTTCTCGAAAATCGTCCGAACAGCTTAGTCGCTAGCGTTGACCACAGACAGACTAAAGGACAGACAGAGCAATGTCGCCCTATAAATTATTCTATTTACTTTATGTGATCGAGGAAATGTGAAACTTTTTGAATGTATGTTTATACGTCTACGTAGTTTAGCAACTTGCAGGGCTAAAAGTGTATTTTTCTTTGAAATATATTACTAATGTTGTTGTTTTTATTCAAAGTTTTAAATACGTATTCTAATTTTTTTCCGTCCTGGTTCAGTGCCCCTCTCGCATCGGGATCAATACGGCTTTGCCCTTATACCTTGATTGAACGTCGTAGCGCCAGTTATAAAATGTAACAATCTTTGAACTAACCAAGTTGAAATACTGTTTGAAATTCTACTCGTTTTCGTTACAGAAAGGACAAACAAATGCAGATAATTGCAGGCGGTTCCTTGACTCACGCGACTTCGCGTAACTTCAGCGATGACTTCTCGGATACGGTGGAAGGGGTCGGCCTTGAAGGTCCGTGGCTCGGGCTTGAAATCAGCCTTGCCGGCGCGGCGGCCCTCCGCCCGATTCACACGGCGGAAAACCGCGCTGCGCGTCTCGCGGCGTACCCCCACCTCCCTCCTCCACCTTTCCACAATAATTACCCGAGAACACGACTGTCGGCAGTCGGGGGCGTAATAAATACCAATTCTTGAACCGGTACATAGGCGGTACACGTAACGCCTCTAAAGGGCTCTGAGGTCCGAAGGACGCGCATCCTGGCTTGACACCGGCGCCGTGAGGCGAACAGTGCCATCGGTCCACCTCCGGATAAGGTCGAAGCGCGCTCGCATCTTTTCCGCGGCCGCCTCACGAACCGTTTGGTCCTTGGCGAGCAGCGACGGCAGCCGAACCGGGTGGAAGACTCATGCCATCGGGCCGAGGACGCGCGGGGAACGCGACGCGCGCCCACCTGCCGCTCCCAATGGCCGAGCGCCACGGACAACTTTGAGTTTCAATAGTGCCCGTGGCAAACAGTTAGTAGAAGTGCGAATGAAGGGAAATATCATAGTTATGTATATAATGAAACTAGTATGAATATGTGTGAATGTAGATAAAAAAAACATAACAATTTCCAACATACAAATATATAATTAGTAGAATAATATTAAAATAGAACTAGAAAATATGATTTAGTGTAAGTTAGTAATGCCAAAGTGCAATAGATAACTTTAGGTCTAGATTGTTAAGTTATGTGTAAGAAAAAAGCCCCGCCTTGTATTGCTGCTTAAGCCGTAAGTGCAGCAGCTTTTTAAAAAATTCATAAGTAAAATAATTTACCCTTTCTCCACAGGGATTAGTGTGGAGGGGAAAAAGAAAAAGAAAGCGGGCGGTTTCCCTGCGCTCGACCGTTTCCTTAGTTGCGTCGTTCGTGTCCCAGATTACAGTTAACATTATCTCGGCTTAATATCGAAGACGGCATCGGAAGTAACTGCCGAATGAGCGCAATTGACATATTTAAAATTAGGTTTTGTGAAAATGAAAACGTAAGTACTTAGGAAAGCAAGAAGCTCTTATGAGAGGTGCCGTTCGACATACCTTCAACGTTTTTCAGTAACACACCACTTTATTAAATGGATCCTTTCCCAATAGAGACGTCGTCAAAAGAGGCTGAGAAATAGAAATCTTATCTTGAAATCATAGGTCTGGCCTGGAAATCCTCTGATTGGTGGATTCGGTCAGGCGTACAATTTTATAGAGAGAATTGCTTTCGCAGAGCCCTCTGACCGTAACTTACTAAACGTGCCTGCGCAGGCAGCAGGTGGTACGCTCGCTTGTTTTCGGTACACTTCCGTATTCCTTATAAGAATGGACAAACGTGATGGATTAAATAGCTGCCTCTTCTGTTTCTTTGGTTTATTTCTGGGTGACTGTTCGAGACAATCCTTTCTAGTTTAATCTGTCGTCGAAAGGTAGAAAATCTTTCCAAGTGGTGGCCCTGGGTTTAATCTCTTCCTTGTTGTAAGTATGAGTTGTTATTTCTTGTTCAAACATTCTCATTTGGTTTTATTTTACTTTTGAGTTATAATTAGCGACATTAAGTAATAAGTAATTAAAAAAGGTAATCAATTAAAAGATAATTAAAGCATGAAATAATGAAATGTGCACGTTAAGGAGTAAATGGGATTGGGTGTCACAGATGTAAGTGGCGATGCATTCTAATCCCAGAAGAGTTCGACGATTTATAGTCTGTGTTAAATTTGATATTTTAATTTTTGTTTTGTCTATGACTCACTATGACGCCACATCAATTAACGTGGATTTTCCAGGTGAGTCTTTTATCAAAGAGTGCCTTGATGTATTTTATAAGGGAGGTTGACCATGGTATTTTTGTTACGAATATTCTTGAAATAAAACTACTATATTGGGTTTACTCAAAATCAAAGTTTCAAAAATGTATATGTTTTGAAAATGTGAAACAGCATATAAGTTCCTTTCTATGAATTTCTTAAACAGTATAAGTTCCTTTCTATGAATTTTTTCTTCACCTTTTTATTCAAGATTTTTATTTTTTAAATTTCAAAATACAAATACGGCGACTTGGGAAAATTCCTAATTGTTTCTCACTGATCCAAATGTCTTGTCATAAATAACCAACAGTTGACATCTAGGATATCAAACTTTTACCCCTTTAAGAAATAATAATTTGTCATTACGAAACGTTAATTGACGTCAACCTTTTCTGCCATATTCATAAGAAAAAAGGCATGGCCGTTGCAATATAATTTTTTAATTAAAATAAAATTTAGTAACAGGAACACATTAAAAATGTACAAGCTAACGTTTGAGTCTTAGTTACGTGTGATATTCTAGAAATCAGTTATACTTAGATTAAACGTTGCATAGATTCAGCTAATCATGTTAACTTCAGAGTTTTAATATTTCTTCTAGTCTCCCCAAATTATATTTTGAGTCAATACGAGGAAATTAACTAAAATGTCGGGAAACTTTATTTTTTCCAGTGGTACTAAACAACACATAAAATTACATAAATATCACGATTACAGAGAATGAAACTCACAGCTATCAAAATATAAAGTCGCAGATTTAGTTATTCCAATTCACATCAAATGAATCAAAACAATTGGATGCATAACAATAGGCAAGACATACACACTCCAAAAATGTTTTCTTTCGTGCCGTAATACCCATTCAAAGCACCAAAAATTACTCAACTGTAACCCGAAAAAAATTGAATAACGCAATATATGCGTATAAACGCTTAACTAATATACAATACAAAAATAGTTTATTATGACTTATTTAAATCAACAATGGTATAATATCCCGTTTTCTTTGTTATGTAACCGTTTGCGAATTAAGAGTAATTTATTTCATATGAAAATTGCTTGTAACCAGATGGCGTGGTTTATTTTGAAATTTATGTTTAAAAGTATGCGCTGCAAGTAGCAACTCAAAATATAAATAAAACAAAACTGTTTTTAATGAAATCCCCTTTACTTGGTATTCAAAAACTATTTACTCAAAATTAGGCGTAAACAACTTTCCTTTCACAAAATTTAACATAACATTATTCAAATATTTGGGCGAGTATATCGTGCACCTGACGCATAAACTACTTTGATCCTTTATCTTGTTAGTGTAGGGTGTGTTATAGATGGGCGGGGGCGGAGTTCCTCACCAGGTGGCCGGACATAGATCGCTATATATCATTATAATTAATTATTGATATATTTTAAAGTGAATATAGGTGTTGTGGTGCGTGATCGTTGGCATTTTTCATGAAATAATTATAGACGTTGTCATTGCCAACAATAGTATTTAATACAAGAGCAGCTTAGTCGTTTTGTGGCTTCCATCCAGCAGACAACTGATGATGATGGCTAAGCCATCGAAAGCTGCTCTTATATTAAATATTAATATAATATATATTAATATTTGGCATAATATATATAATTGTTGGCAATGTCAACGTCTATAATTATTTCATTTTAAAGTGAATCATAAATAAAATCATATAGTTTTTTTCCAAAAAATGTATTAAGAAAATACATTTTGTATACATTTTCGGGACCTCAACAAACGGGGGCCTGGGGCAAGTTGCCCCCTCTGCCCCACCCTCTGGATAGCCCTGATCACCGTATCCACCTCTCCACATCAGTAATACTGTGATTCAGATACACTTTTAGAAGACAAAATACCAGATATAAAGTCATTGATAAAAAGTAGATAAATAATATTTAAAAGCCACACTGCATTGCTAATAATATATTGTAAACAAATATTTCCATATTTCAGAAGCTTGTCCGGGACGTTTCACGGAAAGGTTGCAATAAAAATAGGTTTTCATTTTATGGTTATAATTTTGTAGGACGTATAGCAAACTGCAGGATCTATCTGCATGACACTGTGAAAAGTACAGCGACAGATAAGCTGCCTAAATTTGTTTACCAAATAAATAAAAAAGTGGTTAGACAATATCATTTATCTTATCCCATCGCCTTTGTAGGCTGTTTACTTACGCATCCGGAGTCGGTGAAATAGCTCTTTATTGCAACCCTGTAATAAAGCGACTATCAATTGTCACGGCAACAACAGCAAAACTGCTGTCGACGAACTAATCAATAGAATGCACAAAAAATATTATTTCATTGAAAAATGAAGGTACTTGTAAATAAAACACGTATACTTATAATTTATTAATGAAATTAACATATTTACTCATAATACGCATCAAATAACAAGGCATTCTAACACTTTCGTATATATTACTATGAACTTACATTAAGTATTAGTACTTGCTTTCGCTGCAAAATAAGCTAATATAACATACATTCTTAATATTTTTTCCACAGCTTTTGCAGCTTCACTTTTAATTAAAACTATCAGAAATATCTTCCAATTTCTGGCAACAGTAGCGATTGTCAACTCAAATAAACCCTCCATGGCCTCCAATGTGTCGCCGAAATCAACATAATACCATTTATCATTATACCTACTTGTGAACAAAATCAACTCAAAATATAGCAAAGATGATCGGATAAGATACCATTTATTGAAAACTTTTAAAGTTAGTCACAGAGGCTCTTCATCTCCATACATTACTACTAGGAATACTTGAATAAATGGACGATCACCCTTTCTCATAATTTTTACTTTCTCGCTACCTCTTACTCAATAGAGAGAAAGTTACGTAATGCTCCGTTTCATATTTGTTTTCTAGTCCAATATTTTGTAACTAGTTTATAATTTTAAACTTTATTACTTTCATGTATCTTTTGAAAACGACCGTCGCGTCACGACGTTAAGGTCAAGTTTTTTAGGTTTGTACAGATTCTATAAAGCAAAATTAAAAACAGTTACAGACACTATTTTTGTTTATAAATTTATAAGAGGATCTAAGTTAACTGATGGAAACCACTGTATTATGACGTCACGCATATCAGACATTTGTACGTAAAAACGATGGGGGCTCTTTCGTTTATGGCCATCACCTCACGATTCGCTCGTTGCGATTGGCTGATTGTCATTTTATTTAAATAGTTCCATAGCTCTTCAGACTATGTACGATTTTCAGTAACATAAGAGATCGTTTATAATCTTGATGTACAAAAAATTGACAGCAATTGTCACAATATAAAAATTAATAAGGATCAAAAGGATTGTGAATTATGGGATTATGTGATAGGTTCCAAGGTTTCGACCGGAAATTTAGGGCTACGTATATGTGACTACTGGATCGTTAACGTCTCAATAACAATTTTAAGAACTATGTGAGTATAAGAAATATCTACTTCTTTATTTCAGTGCGAGAGTGCGAAAGAGAGCGTGGCAGAGAGAGGGGGGAGAGAGGAGAAGAGAGAGGGGGAGAGGGAGGGGGAGGGGGAAAGAGAAGGGGAGGGGGAGAGGGAAGAAGAGAGAGAGGGAGAGAAAATATTTGATCCACTAAGCAGTACAACAAACATTTACTGTAATGTCGCATTTTTGGCCTAACTAGAGACTGCATCGCGTGTGCAACACATACCGTACAGCTCTAATTAAATCCTGAGTTCTTCGGTAAATGTATTCCTGCAGCAATTCTTGAATAAAAAAGGAAGAAATTATTTACATTCAATGCATAAATATAATCTATCTTAAAGCGAGTCTTTAGCGATCCAGTAGACATCTTTATTAATAGACTAATGAAACACAATTATACAAAAAAAATAATTTTAATTATCGCCCACTTCTATTGATACATTGTCCATGGACCATTTTTATATTATGTTTCAATTTACAAGTAGTTTTTTAATATTTCACTTGTATTTTGAAATTATGATATGCTGATTCTACAGAATGGCTAAAACCTTCAAATATTGTAAATTGACATACTTATCTATTACACCTTAATGACACCACTTGACGAAATTAAAGATATTTTCATAAAAAGTTTTATAATTTTGAGTTTTGTGTAGAGAAAGTTATATTTAGATGTACTAAATTATACCTGTGATTATGCATTTAAAGTTTTAAACAAATTGTATGATCCTTAAACAATTATTTCACGGCTAGAAGATAGAGAACCGGTTCCCAAATGGCAGAGCGATGCATAAAACTCGAAGACGGGGAATTCGATTATGAAGGTATATTTATATATACCAGATGAGCAATAATTACTTGACGTTTTGTCTATTCTGCTTCCTTTTCGAGACGTGGTCATGCAATTCAATAATATATAATAAGAAGAGCCATCTTAAAACTTCAAAAAGTCACTAAATAAATGTGAAAAGAACGTTATTTTTTATAATTCCAAAATTTCTTCGTATAGAAAATGTCATTCAAAGCGCACACTCGATTCACATCTAGGAACCCTTAGGGAATAGATGTTTTGTCGGAAATGATCGTCGAGTGAATTCAATTCCCATTTACGCTTAGCAAACATCTACTCTCTTTAATGTTAAGATAAAAATATAAGATATAAAATTTCAATAGCACTGCAATAATGGTAGTGTCAATTATTATGAAAGTGACAAGTTTCCAACTTTCAGAAATGAAAAATACTTGTCTTTATGGAAACAAAATTTTAAGAATTCTAACTTCGCCTCAATTTGTTTCTACAAACAAGTTTCAATTTATTTACTTGTTCCAAACAATTTCAAGTTATTTTTCATGACCTTTTTATTATAAACTAAGAACATTACAAACAAAATGCCTTTGTTTTGAATATTATGTTTTTTCAACAATTTTCGGCCCCTTCCAGTATTCGTAACGTAGTGTGATGTACGTAAGGTTACTGGAATTGCAAAAAGTGATGCATATCAAACACATTGAAGACACTTGAAGTTTTAATTGACTATTGTAACTTGCAATGTTGTGATAATAGGATGTTTGCATATTAAATGTGTGTCATTCTTAGTGTTAACGTATATTACGGTCTGTGGATTCGGTTATGATTTTATGGTATTTGGTTACTATTTCTGATTTCCTTTTTTGTCACACGATTAAAGCTTCAAACAATTTGCTTAAACGTCTGCCATAAAATAATTATTTGTTTTTACTAATGCATCCAACCATGAGAAAATTATTGTTAATTATGCCAACCAAAATATTAAGTTTCCATTAGATGTCTCATCTAACATCTAACCTGGTGGCGTAACGTTCGGATCCGCAAGGCCTGCAATGCGATATTATTGAAATCAAAGAATCTATACCTTTGATATCAAATGGACTCTACATATAATTTAATGAGTTACTATTCATTATTTACTCATATTTTCACTTGTACAACACATAACAATCAATTTATGAATGTGTAAGTTTTGATTTCAATACCACGATATATCGATTATTCGCAATCGATACCGATACCACCAATATCGGAAAAAGACTTACTTCAAGTATCGATAGTTTCGCAGCCAAGGTAGATTAGCCAGTTATACGAGTCGTTTTGTTTCACAACCAGGGACATCACTTTTATACAGATATTATAAAAGTATGTTCCTAGTTTTGAAAATAGACGACGGACATAAAGACAAATAAAAAGCATTTTTGAGTATTTTTCCAATTGATTTTTGTTACACATTGAGGCAAAATGGACTTAAACCTAGATCTAATTTAAGGATTATAGCAGTCTTACTTCGAAAAAACTTTTTTGGTGATATATCTGTTTTTTGCTACAATAGCCATGTTGTATAATTATAACCATGCATGTGGTTTTGTAACGAACGTTTTTGATATTTGTGGCTGTCAGCTTTGCGATCGAAGCCGGAGTAAACATGTGCTTTTAACTTTAGAAACTGGTGCAGGTATTTGTCTGTTTTTACAACCAACCTTTGATTTTGCTTATTAAAATGAAGATTCCCTTTCGTTTAAAATATTATAAATTGGCCTACTGATAGATTGATATATTCAACAAGCAGAAATTACCTGAATATAAAAAGAAGTATATAGTTTTGAAATCAGACGACTCGTGATCGCAACGTATGTCATGTTTGTATGTGCGATGTGTGTATGTATGTCATGTATATGTGTGTGGGGGGCGGAATCAGAAGCGCCAGATTAACCTAGAAGCTAAATGAGCAGTTGCCCCCGTGGAAGAGGGGGCAGAAAAAATGTCATAACATGTTTGTATCTGCCAAATAATTGCTAATTAAATAGCATACTGTTCTAAAACGTTTGTATTAAAAAAATTATATTCGATACTTTTTTAGTAAATCTGGACGCGTATTCTTCGGAGGAGGTCCAATTGAATTTTGTGCTTGGGGAGGTGTACTTAAATTCGGCCAGGGGGGAGAGGTATTATTTGCATAAAGCAAATTCGACGGTGGTTTCGAGCGCGCAGCAGCAGATTTCGCAGAGGACGTCTCTCCAGGTGCGCTCTTCTTCGCCCTGGCGCTGACGCTGGCGATGGCGCTCTGCCGCGGCGGCGGCGTTGTCGTCGGAGCGGACGCCGCTAGTGTCGGCCTCTACCGCCTTGTCCGAGGCGCGGCGTGCGCTGGTCCCGCAGCACCCGACCTCGCTGGCGCTCATGCGGCTGGTGCTGCTACTGTGGCGGCAGACGGCAACTAGGAGCCTGGGCCGTCAGTATTATGAATATTATTGACAGAGATATGAAAGAACAACCGCGCAAAAAAGGATAGGAGCTTTAATGCCACACGTAATTAGAGAAACAATTCAAAGGTTTCGCGTGCCATCCTGTAAATATATTCGAGGAGACTTCGAGGAATCACACACGCTTAATCTCAAATGTAAAAGAAAAGGACATAAGTCTCTCTCTTCCTTTGTAGTATGTTATTACAAGTAATTTTTTTACAAAATTGTAATCACTTACAGAAATATCCATAAATAACACCGCTCACATTCACCGCGATTTTTAAACCTTAAAAATTAAACTTCACTTCAGAAATTGCAAGTGATTCAGTTACGTGAGGAATTTTTAATTGATTTTTGACTGATGCTGCGGTAATTATCATTGTGACCAGAAGTAAATTACTTTTCTTAGTTAAAACAATTTTCTCTAAATAAAAAGATTGTTAGGTTAAGTTAACGTGGGATAAGGCAAAGTTAACGTGGTTTTAATATCCTATTTCAGTTTTTATGTTTGTTTTATTTTATTGCGCGGCGCGGTTTAATGCTCACCACGTCGAGCCACTAGAATCGAGTTGATCTTGAGCTTCGGCTTCATTCCAGTTATTTACACACGTGAAACTCCGGACATGTCAATCGAGATTTTATTAGACTTCATGAAGCACACTAACAGCAAACAAAAATTTATTCGAAAACACTATATTACGCTCTTGTAAGATACCATTGCTGGCAACCTATCAAAGACCGTAAGCAAAAAGTAGTGGTTAGTTCACTTCAAATCAGTATTGCACTACTCACAAGATGTCAACACATGTGCCACTGAAGCAGGCGTTTTGTATGCTTGCTTATGATTTTGATGAACGGAACTCCTCTCTTCGTCCCGCTAACGCGCCAATTGATGACTTTTCTTACGAAGCGGAGTGATAAGCACTGTTGTCGGCGGAAATTCTGATGTTTTCTTATTTCGACTCAGATGTATCATACGTAGTACAATTCTAGGCAAGGCTTCTGCACATCCAAAAGAAGCTGATGGTAAAATTTCTTCGGTTGGTGTACACTACTCATCGTTTATTAACTGGTTTTCTGTTCTTCTGAGAGATGTTACTGATACTTTTCGGCTGCCTCGCCTTATGTATATGTAGTTGAAGTAAGATGTTTTGGAATAATATCAATATTGCTGAATGTAGAATTCGTTTTGTTTCTCTTTATACAATATTTATTTTGTGATGACGTTTGTTGTTTGTATAAAACAAATGTCATTTGTTCTTTTGTGAAATTATTTTTATTTCGTTGTTGTACGTACCTTGTTGGTGCTATAGCGGCGCTTGTTTAAAACGTGAGAAGCACAGATACAGTTCAAATATGACCTATACGTATGCTGAACTGAAATTTGATACACAAAACAAATATCCATTCACAATTTCGTCTTTCTTCTTGCATCTTACGGAGGAAGTAACTGAGAAACATGAGACTATGAACAGTTTGCAACAGGAATTTCCTCAAACAGGCGTGGCCAAGGAATTGTTGAAATACAATTGCTTTTTTTGTCCTGTAGTTGAACCCGTCATCATCATACCCACTGAGCGCTCTACCCTGCGGTCAAACGTTCAGTTACTTGTGTACACAAATTGGCGGATAGATGGCGTTTGCAGCGTGTCGAGCGGCGTTTGAAGTGTCGACCTTTTTGAAGTTTTGCTTGAATTTTGTGATTTTTAAAGTAGTTTCGGGACCCTCTAAAAACATATTATGTTCTTAGATGACAAATCTCTCTTTTAGACACATAAAAATTCTTGATAAATGAAACGCTGGGAAAAACATTTCAACATTGGTTGTTTATCTTCTTGTAATTGCCCACTAACTGATCGAACCGAAAAATTTGTACCAAGTTGTAGCTTACTGATTGATATTTTGTAAGACTCGAAATAGTGCAGTAATGACGCCATTAAAGAGCCAAAACTACTGCTTCAGGTATTATTTACGAACCATTGTTTAAGTAGGTAGGCGGCTCGAAGCCACCCGCCAGCCAAAATATGAAAAAGAAGACGACGAAAATTGTTCCCAACATACAGCTCTTGTAGTAGCAATTGTACGCCTTCCATTCGGTGCGTGTTTCGCCGTAGCCCCAGCCACAACACGGGCACTGCCCGCAGCAGCAGTAGTCGCAAAACCCGACTTTGAAGCGTTCCCACCTGGATGGTCGCGGCATCTCAGCTGCTGCGTTGGAGATGAGTCGCCGGAGAAGATAGACACCCGGCAGGTGCTAATGCTCCTTCGATATCACGAACGCTTTTGGCGTTGAAACAATATCCGATGGATGTCGGAGAGCACCACGAAATATTCCCAGCGAGGGGGAAGAAATATTTGCTACTGGTGGCCGCTCGGCCTGGAAGTTGAGCGGCGGAGTTTGTAGGAAAACGACGCAAGCTCGCCGCAACCACATCCTCCTGCGCCACGCATATCCTGCATAACAGGACACTATTTGGCCCTTGTGACTGAAACTAGGAAAATGTTATTTTTACAGTGTCTGAGTTCTCTTGTATGCATGTACTGTGGGTGCAGTTTCCTGGCCGACCGTCACGCGGTTCAAGTTGAATATTAAATAGGGTCCATTCAAGTTGTCACAGTTTGCATGTTTTGTTTCCGAATTGCAGTCGATGGGAAATGTGGAAGTATTAGTTTACGAATCTACTTTATATTTGTGCGAGTTTGAGAGAATTATGCAAAGAGAAAAAATATAACAATATAATTCAATTATTTTCACTAATGATTGCTATTTCTAGAATATCCCTACTGCCTCAATTTGAAGCATGTACCTAGCGGATCAGTTGGATTTCAAACTTCCTTCAGAATGCTTACGTATTTTATTGCATGATACCTCAAGAAATCATCATATCTATTCGACCCCATTTTACTTCATCAAAAATTGCCAGTTTTCACGGAAATATTGGTTTGATTTCTGCAGTTGGCTGGCAACAAATTGAAATTTAAGAACTAATTATAAACTATCTATTTTAATCTTATTCAGAAACATAAAATAATCAGTGCCCCTTGCATCAATCACTATTCAATCTTTTCTTTAAAATTCAAGCCTCGTTATCTTCACAAAGCTCTTTCAATCACTTGCTTTATCAATGTCGGTATTCGTATTAGAAATTTTTACTTCGTTCTTAAAACAATTTGTCTGACACATGTCTTATCTTCATCGTCAGACACATCGGAAGACACGTCGGACAAACAATTCAACTTGTAATTTTATACCATTATTGCCGAAGTCAGTAAAGCATTGTTTTTCTTCGTTATTGTTATAATATTTCGTCCTTACTGGATACTTTACGGCTTAAGTTCGAACGCCTAATTCGCGAATTAGCCATTTAATTCGTAGATAGATAGATTGACAAAACTGTCTAAATGTCAATGAAAAGGTAATTTCGGACGTCATCCAGTGAATTCGTGATTTTGCCACACGCCGCTAGCTAAGGGTCTTGTGAGTCTCGAAAGTATTTTGACACAAAATGCATGGGAAATTTCGTTCTTCACTGACTCAAGATTGTTTTACGTGCATAGAGAGCCAGGAAGTTCAAAGAGCCTCGATACACCAGCTTGCAAATGCTCAGCGAAGTGTCAACTGAGGTACGTACATAGTGAATAAGGTTAGATGGTATCATTTAACTAGAAATTTACGACTGACACAATAAAACTCGAAAATACACGCCTTGTCTTTGTCTAGCCGTAAAAAAAACTTCCCAATAACTGACACTTTATATAATAAAATCTATTCTTCGCCACAGTAACGTAATTGACCTACTCTTACCATCACATCGCGTAGGATTTTTTGCACTTTATTTGGTCCAAAATAGTCATGGGACGTCTTCTTCGGACTTTGTCAACCCATTTTGGATAATCCATAAATTAACTGGCTAATTTGTGAATTATGCAGATCCGGACATTAGCTTTAACATACGTTGTACTCGATCTCTGCTACTATTACAGTAATAAATTAATGAAATATTAATAAATTAATCTTGAAATTATTTGAATGAACTCTACAACAATTGAAGTTTTAGACAGATTACGATCTCTACATATTATTGTTTGAAGTATTTTAAGATTAATTCCTGGAAACCTTGTATTCTAAGGTGGAATCCTTGATGGAAACCTTGGAAATTCTAAGAAAAGAATATATTTAATACTATATTTATACGTACGTATCCAAGAAAGTAAAATGGAATCTGTACTCATTACGATCTAGAACAATGTAATGGAAACTAAATCTGAGATATCATTATATGCGCATTTTACTTTCTCGGATACGTACGTACATACGAAATAATATTTGCAGTATAGAGAAAGTTATGTAATGCTGCGGAAAAAAAATACTTAAAAACTCTTATTGTTAAGCCTTGATAAGAAAAAGTACATAAATCCTGTCATAATATGTAGTAAATCACTCCCTATAATAGATTTTAGAAAGAACAGGTCCTTGTTGCCGACAAACTGCTTTTACTTTCCCGTATACATACGCATATATAAGTACAATACGAGTAATATACATAGTATAGGGAGAGTTATGTAATGCTGAGAAAAATCGATTTCGAGATTTCAGCAGAGATGCTCGTTTTGGGGTCCCCTGATACCAAAAAAGTGGTTCTTTTCAAAACGTCCGTCCGTCCGTCTGTCTATCCGTCTATCAGTCTATGAATATCACTACCACCTAAACCATAAGTGGTATTTTTTTTCAAAATGGATATTCCCCGGTCGATCTGGCTCCATTCGAGGCGCCGAGATTTTGAAATACTTTCTTCAAAAGTTTAAAGGTATTTTACTTGAAACCCTCCGTACATTTTCAAAATTTGCTCAAACACGGCTCCAAATTTTTTCTTTAAACTTTGGCAGGGATAGTGCGAAATTCACTCTACGAGATGACATCAGTTGTTTTATTTGAGTTCATCAGTTGGCCTATTCTTTTGTAGTAGTTTTTATCAAAAATTACAAAGAGTTACTTTTTTACGTTGTCTCTCTCGTTAATATTTACATTAGCAGCAATTTATTGTTTACATTATAAACATTAATGTATTTACGAGCGCATGTGCGTTAAATAATGTCAGGTAAGTTTCTCGAAAACTCAACTTTCTCTAAAAATGAGCTCAAAATTCCGCATTTTCAGAAAATATCAAACGCCATTTTCTCAAAAACACTATTGCATTTGTGACTAAAAGTGCTTGAAATACCTTCAAATGAAGTTTTTTGGAAACTCAATTCTTTTCTGTGAAATGTTCAAATTTCGAATTTACAATAGTGCTTATATGAACGCCATTTTCTTGAAAACGGCTGCAAACTTTTCGAAGAAAATTGACATTTAGGACGAAGTTATAACGTTTAATTTTCTTAAAATAATATTTACGTTCTACTATTGGGAAACCTAAAAAGAATTAAAAATTAAAAATGTACTTTGGGCGGCGATAGATGGCAGCTGACAAAAGTATGTGGCAAGTCCGAATAGCTAGCCGAGACAAAGGCAAATAAAAAACGAATATGGGAAAGAGCCATTCTGTAGCACCACTGTTTCATTTTCAAAACGTCTGTCCATTTGTGAACAACATTAGTACATAAACCATTCGCAGGAATTTTTCCAAAATAAATATTTTTTGATTGAGCTGGCTGCATTCTCAACTCTGCGATTTTGAAAATCTTTTTTAAGTCTACTTTACAGGAAGCCCTTTGGACATTTTCTCAAAAATTGCTGTAATTTTAATCTTAAAAAAGTGGAATACACTTGAAGGTGTCGTAGGTGCGATTTTCACCGTTAAATCTGAAATTTAGAAAAATGATAATATTGGAAATTTTCTCGGTGTCTTGCTACAACTTCAATTTAGTAGTTGTCGCGCAATATTGAAGAAAACTGTGCTGTAACAGATGACAATCATCACTTAGTACACATCTCTCTTACGTCGTTAATATTTACATTACCGGCAATTTCTATATATTGTTGCATTTATGAGTCCGCTTCAAGTGATGTATAAGGAAGTTTTTCGAAAACAAAACTTTTCTGTGAAAATTCCGTATATAGAGGAACGCTCAAACTTCGTTCTCAAAAACGGAGCCACGTTTTTCCTGCAAACGTTTCGTATGGATTGTGTACACTATTTAAGATGACATAAAATTCATTTTCCTGTATTCTTTTGTTTTTTCATAATGTACTAATTCACTTTAATAGAACATAGTTCCATTAAATTCCACTCGTGCTTTGGGAATTCATCGACAATTTCCAAAGCACGCGTGGTTTTACCTATGAAATGTAGCTTCAAATTTCGCTTTTACTGTAACGCTTGTGACATTTTCTTAAAAACGGTTCCAAATTTTTCAACAAAAATTTTCATATAGGGCGAGGTTTTATTCTTAATTCTTAAAGTAATATTCATAAAGTAATATTACGGCTCCACTATTAGGAACTATTAGGAAATTGAGATAATAGGAAATTATGCCACTGCAAATTATGCCATACCATTAGGAAATTATTGGTAACATTGGGAAATTTTGCAAATGTCCTAGGGGCTTTGTGTAAAGAACCCTCAAAAATTAAAATTTTGGTTCTAAATTCCAGGGTCCGCGACATTAGCTAGAACGGTTGAGGAATATCAAATTTGGAGAAAATCGGCTGAAAAGTTTTATGCGCTAGCGTTGTGCACAGACGGACAGACATGCGTTTTGTCGTCAATCGATTTTCAAGGACACATAAAACATGGATTATAGCTATACCTCGTGTTAGAGAAATTTTTCTGTATTAAGCAACGGGATTTATCAATTTTTTCCTTACCAGGGCCCGGCAATAATAGTTTTTGTGACGAAAATACACCGTTTTCTGGCGCACGATTACAGTACTTTCTCTTCTTACGTTAGTAGGTGTGAAAAAGTAAAAATGTATTGTGGGCAGCGATAAATTGAAGGTGTAAGTGAATGGAACAAGATCGAAAGGCTAGCCCAGAGCAAACAAATTTGAAAGCTAACTAGTTCAAGAATGTCTGTGCCATTCTGTGACACGAGAATCATAAATAAGAAATGAACTCTGTGTTTCCTTTGTGAGTTAATATATGTAGGCAGAACGTCCTGCATGAGATGTTCAACTATTGTGGTAGGATCAAATAAAATATAATTACAAATTTTTAGTCATTGCCAGAAGAACAGTGACATCTGGTGGAGAATAAATGAATCTTCAAGAGCAAACAGTTGCTAAGACAAATACAAGGAGCGCTGCTTGCTTACGTTTTACGCCTCTTCTTCGACCTGAAAAGCTTTATGAAACAGTACTCACAAGCTAAACGAGCCGAATACAAACAACGCATGTAGGCCTATACAGAATGATTCGTTTCAACCGCTCAACTCTTCCAACGTCATCTGGACATTTTGTTGATAAAAATTGATACTAGACATTTTGATAAGAAACATTCTAATAATTAAATACATTTTTACTTTCTCGCACACTGCTACACAATGCTGCAGCGAAAAACGGCAACACCACAAAAGTGGATATATTTATGCTCCTAAAAGTATTAAATTACTTCCTTACGACACATCGTGTAGTCAGAAATCACGTTTTGATGTTCCTTTGATACTGAATAATTGGTTTATGCAGGACTTTCATCCGTTTGTCAGTCCTCTATCTGTCTGACATTTTGCCAGTCTGACTGATTGTGAACAATGCTAGCGACAACCGTACAAACGATTTTCACCAATATCGACATTGTCCAATCGGTCTGACTGTTGACGCAGGCGCTTAAATTCAAAACAGATATTTTTTGATTTTAGGGCACATTTTACCCGAATCTTCATTGACATTTTATAAAAAATATCAGCAATTTTTTTCTTTACGTTTTTCTCGAATAGAATAAAGTAATTTAAAATGGCCCAGGTTATATATTTATTGAAATCTCTTTATTTTGGAAAGTAACAGATTAAACGATAATATTTTTATGAGTCATTCTACCCTTAAAATATTCAAGATTGTTGCTGTTACATTTTATCGCTTACGCTGTAGAGAGAAAGTTAAGTAATGTTGCACAAAAAAAACAGTGAATTTTCGACAGAAAGACTTTTATGGTCTTGCCCTGATAACTAAAAAGTAGATAAATTCAGTTGGTAAATTTAGAAAAAAATCCTCGATTACATGGTGTAACCAGAACCCGTTTTGTCTGTCCCCGATACCGAAATATCGATTGACGGCAAAACGTCCGTCTGCCTGTATTTTCGTCCGTCTGGTGAACCTGGACAGTACTAGCGTTTAGACCATGCGTAGGATTTCCCCCAAATTTAAGAAACCCCTGCCGATCTGGCCTGAGTCAATCTCTGCGATTTTGAAAAACTTTCATATAAAAGGTGACGCGAGCTCTGGCTCAGGGCAGAAGGCCTTTCATAAGATTACGCGAGGATGTTGTAAAGTAAATAAGCTATCAGAGTATTTTGTTTTCATCAAAGTATCAGTGCCTCACATAGTTAACACTGTGTGAGATAGTCTGAAAAAATAGCAATCAAAATCTGAAATCTGTTACTTGTACAGAAGTTTACCACTAGTGTATACATGAAGGTTTACAGTGCATGAATAGTTTTTGAATTAATTAATTTATTTTATTTATTTATGGGGAGAAGTTAATTTAAACTTCTGTATCGAATTTAATCGTTTAATGTCATCTGGCAAGGTCTTGTAAAATAATGTACATGTATTATATATGAATTTTTTGCACTGAGCTGATGATACTCTCACCTGATGAATATGATTACTAGGTCGAGTGTTGTAGTAATAGACCACGGCGTTTGCTGAAAATGTAATCCCGCCCTTAAGTATTAATGTTTAAAGAGGCGTGGATGAGGAATCACGTCTGCCACCTTTGTTTCAAATTCTGGCTAAATATTTTGCGCAAAAATATTGTTAAAACCAAATATTGTAAATTTTAAAATTCTAAGTTACTACTAACCTTTTTCTCCAACTGTAAAGTTGATGGCATTTCCTTTCCCAACTCTAAATATGTAAATATATTGTATGTATAGATAGTCACTCCAGAGCACCTTAAATTAATTTATTTTGTTAATTAACCCATTTAGCAGTTCACCAAGAGACAAAGAAAATTGAAGTCTTAAAGAAGCAGTGTAGTACATTAACACTGTTCAAAAAATTCTGGACTGTTTGAATTGCACGTCTCCAGTTGGTTCCAGAGGAATCCGCTTGATGTCGCTAGGTTTGCTCAGATCTGGTGATTATGACGCCAATTTCCGATAGTTGATATCTTTATTTACTTGTTAGCTGCGTGGTTTTTAGTGAGGTGCGCTGTTTCGTTTGGCGCTTTTCAAAATGAATGACTTAAATGAGCAACAACTTGCTGTGAAATTTTGTGTTAAACTAGGAAAATATTCGGCAGAAACTTTTGCTATGCTTAACACGGCTTATGGAGATGTTGCCATGAAACGTAAGGCATTTTTCAAGTGCCATGAACGTTTCAAAGATGGTCAGCAGTGAACACATTGAAGATAAAGAGCGTTCTGGAGGTCCTTCCATGTCAATTGACGACCCACAGGTCGCCAAATTATTACTCTGGTACGAGCAAATCGACGTCCGACTGTCAGGGAGCTTGCTGAAGAGTGTGGAATATGAACTGGATCTTGTCACGAGGTTTTATCGGGGAAATGAAGATGCACCGCGTTGCAGCAAAGTTTGTGCCACGCCTGATGACGGAGGAACAAAATGCCCATCGTGTCCAGCTTTGTCAGGAACTGCTTGATCGTTCAGAAGAAAATAAAAACTTCTTGTCAAAGATCATAACCGACGATGAACCATGGGTTTATGGTGATGACATTGAGAACAAAGGTCTAATCGTCGCAGTGGACGGGAGAATCGCCCCCCAGACCCAAAAAAAGCTTCCTGAAGAGACCATGCAAATATTTTAATAGCTTTAGTGTTCTTTTGCATCTTACAAAATAAAATAAAATTATTATAATCGTTAAGGCAAAGAGTGAGCAAATTACGAGTAAGATTTATCTGTGCAAGTGATGGGTTAAATTCATGAAGCAAGAGTACGAGTTTATCTCTCGTATTGACAATTTTCGCCCATTTCCCCCTAGTGTATTCGACGGAATCATTTGTTGTCGAATTCGATAATTCATTGTTAATTTGTTTTGTTATTTAATGTACATCTTGATCATTAGCGACCACTATTGAAGTTAAAGGTAAGGTAACTGTGAAGATGATATGATATGGGGATGATAGGGAGTGAAAGGACGAACACAAATACAACATGCCGAGGCGGGACTCGAAATACGCGATTCTTCGGTCCGAGATCCTACGGCACTACTGCCTTAACGGTCTCGGTTCGTTCTTAAATTCTCGATTGTCTATTGGCTCCCAGATGAAAACAGCAAAAACTCTTTTCAGAAGTGTTTTTTTTTCGAACAGTCTACCTTCTTGAGTTCTTAATTTCTTCATCCATGCTTTTCTTATGTTCTTCATGGAGCATTTCTTTGAAACACAATTAGGCGATGCCGCGCTCTCCCGGCCAACTCCCTGCTTCATTCTTGGCACGTTTGAGAGTACAAATCCTTATGTAACGTCATTTTGGGATGACAAACAACGTGCGGTAAGCCAGACCATATTGAGAGCTCGCAATTGACTCCTTCATGAATCTAATTATCTGTTGAATAGTACGTAATACACGCGTGTGCGGTATTTCACCGGTGAACAACTTGATACGAGTTATCCATTTTAAATAAAGGTATTGTATTTCCTTTACAATTGACACTAGAAGAGATTCTCAACTACCAAGTACACACATTTGACTCTGAAAGTGTTCACGAGGTGTTTGCCTGATGATGCTTGTGTGAAGAACAAAAAACAGCCAATATTCACGTGACTTCCTGGAGATAATGAATTGAATGAATTTGGTAATGAGGTTTCTTACATTACGAATCCCTCTTATGGCACCAAGTACTCCCAGATCATTAAAAAAGGGAAATACAATTGAACATGTACTATTTACTACAGATAGAAAATGTATGATATTGTAAATAATCCATTTACAAACTCAGCACTAAAAATATATTAGATTCATCAGAGACTAAAATCGACTTAATAATTCAATTCTTTTAATGAGATAGTTAAATCAAACAGTGTTGCGGGAAATGCTTGTTATCTCTTACTTGTTCAAATACTTTTGACCGTGAAAACATTCAAGTAGAATAAAAATAGCGAGGAAATTTGCACCTGCACATAAAAATAAAGCAATATATCTTTCATTGGAATCCTTCTCACGTGCATGTCATTCCCTTTCGATGTTTTTCTCTTCCGGACAATCTAAGTTGATCAGGAGATCGAGATAAAGTGAATGAGAGTGTCTTAATCCTTGCTGTCAGCTGATAAGTTAACCTTGAAGTTTCTTTGAAGATTGGTTTATCCCTTTTGTCATCCAGTAATTTGGTGACAAAATGTTTTTTTTGGTGGTTACGTATGGTGTTTATCGGATGGATAAAGATTCTAGTTGCTAAGAGAAACATAATCAGTGGCAAAAAAGTTCCGCCTAAGATAATGCGTTTATAACTTTTTTGTAATCAGTTACTACCTGCTGCAGATTTTTTGTGAGAATAATCGGAAATCTGTGCTTATCAATCGAAACATTTTTACGTATGATGTTTTCGCGTTAATCACTTTCTATTCACATATTAGAACTATTTAAATGTAAACTAGAACTTTCCTAACATTTGTATTACACAAAAAGCTATTAGAACAGCTCGTTTTCAAACTAGAAAACGATTAGTGTGGGAAGTAATATGATAAATTTCATAACCTTCATCTTAAAACTATTTTTCAGAAGCTTTATTTTACTCGTTATTATATAGAGCTGATAATGTCAAGTAAAAAACGTGATCTATCAGCTTACACGCATTAATAAGTACTTCAAATTAATTCTTTCCCATTTTTATCTGTATTATCGCATTCGCAAAGAAAATTTTGTGAATGTCAATTGTTCAATCCTTTATCGCGTTTACAATAGGATTGAGTAGAATTGTATATCCTTCAACTTCTATCAAACGTATGACTACTGCGTATGTGAAGAGTCACATTTTTCCTTTTCCTTTGTTCTTATCGTTTGTTTTCCAGGATAAGGCAACCAAGCCAGAATGGCTACAATTTGGTGGCTCTTTTGAGCGACATGTTAAAGAATAGTGTTGGAAAATATTTATGGAAAATGCTTTATAATAATAAAACAGTTTTCGTTCACTATCCTAGTAATGCATTCCTACCCAAAATAAGAATAGAAAAAAACGTTTTTGAGTAGGAAATATCGTAAAAATGGCACTATTGATGTTACGAATTATAAACAAAATGTTTGTCGACAGTACAGAAACCTATTTTTATTTGAATATTATCGGATAGTTATATCAATAGCGTAAGCGTCAAAACTACTTATTTTGTTGAAGAAAAGGGGTTATTTTCTTTAAAAATTAAAGTAAATGGCACATGAGAAAGGTAGAAATTAATTGCTTTTGTGAAAAAAAAATAAACGCGTACTCTTACTTCTTTAATTTAACCCACCGCTTGCGCAGTGAAATCTTTATTTGATCACTCTTTGCGTTAATGATTACAATGTTTTATTTTATTTTATTTTGTAAATGCAAGAGAACACTAAAAGCTCTTAAAATCTTTTCACGGCCTCTTCCTTACGAATAAATTGTTCCCTTCAACGAAATGCATGAAAAAGACACTAGTACTATTTATAAATTGTAATTTATCAGGTTGGACACAAACCCTTAAACTCTACAGAATGCAGAAATACTTTGTATGACCCTCACTAACGGTTCAACAGACAAGGTTTGTGATAAGTGGAACGACGTAAAATGCGAAATTGTTTTCATCATTTCTGTTCTTTTATGTACTCTCTCAGTACTCACAAGAGATTTCAAATTTGTCTCCCTCAATACCCTCCTTCACTCACAATACAGTCTGCTTCCTTTTCCGCATTCTATGGGCGTAGTGCAGAGAGAGTTACGTAATGTTACAGTGAAAAATGGTCAACTTTTCGTTTCAAAAATCGTTTTCTAGAGCTCTTATACCGAAAAAATCGAAATATCTGGTTCCTTCACGTACTATATTATCTATTTATTTTAACATTTGTAGTAAGAATTCACCTGTGTGCGTCCTTGACACCTAAATATTGGTTTACAGCAAAATGTCTGCCTGCACATCCGCGGGTCCTGCCGGCCGGCCCTGTGCCCATCTGTCTGTCTGCGTCTATTTGTGAACAGCGCTAGCGTTGAACCATAAGCATGGTTTTCACAAAAATTCATGTTCCCCGATCGATCTGACGGATGTCGCGACCCCTTGAATTTAAAATACATATTTTAATTTTTTAGATTCTTAAAACTAAGCGCCAAGGACATTTTTATTTTTTCTCAAATATGTCTCGCTTATAAAAACACACACTGATAAAAATGTATAAAAATAGCGCTGGTCCGATTTCCGTAAAATTCTCTGAATTTGCAGAAGTTAAAACATCGACCTCTGCCTACAACTTCACTATGGAAGATATAATTTTTTCTTCTGACTAAAATCTGTTATTCAAAATGATGTCTTTAAAAGAGACAAAGTATTTTTTCAATATATTAGTAATTTTCTAGTAATTGTGGGAGAAAAAAGATAATTTTAAAGATAAGATTTTCTCAAAAACGGCTCTAAATTTTTATTTCCGTAAATTGTAATGTAAGTGTATAAAAGAAGCAAGTCTGGTGTTCATTGAACTGTCTGAATTTTGTTTCATTGCAAAAGTTACAAATAATTTGAGAAAGAATGTGCAGTTGTATTTACACTAGTTATCATTAATATCATTTAAGCATACTTTGCTCTATTACCATTTGACAAAGGCAGGAAGATACCGACTTAGGTGGCTCAGGGCAATTGATGTCAGTGCTTCTGAGAGGAGGTCCTAGAGTGCGAAGCCCAGCGGTGGCAGCAGTTTGTATACTAGCTAGATAGCTAGGTCGAATTCGGCCGTTGTCTGGAGGAGAATTCCAGCGACCGGCTACTCTGATCGGTAAAATTACCGATGAAAGTGACTTCATCGATCAACGGCAGGCGGATACCGGAACAGTACCCTCACGAGTCACGTAAAAAGGAGCCACGGACCGCATGCGATCTTTCCCTTCTCATCCCTTACTTACACACACACTTACACTTACATGCACTACACTACCATACACGTTTGGCAGATCAGTCAATATTCGTATACGAGTATTAGAATTTGCTACAGTTGGGGTGGTCTCTACTGGTGAGAGATACTTGGTTGGGGAAAATCCCAAAAGCCGACGTATAGATCGCCGGATTGCGCCACCCAGTGGGGGAAAATCACCGCCATCTCCCCTGATAAAACATGCACTACACTTTCGAGACCAATTACTTTGGCAGTTGACGTGCCCCAAAACAGTAATCAATCAATCAATCAACCCTCTTGAAAGAAATATTTCCTGACCATAGAGAAGTTCAGAATAAGAACTTTACTAAAATAGATTTACGACTAAAGTAGTGAATAGACAGAAATTAGTTTTTTGGATCTTATTCAAAACCTATCTGTAAGGAACAGATTTTATTGAGGAACAAAATCTCTATCTTTAATATTTTAGTTGGAGGCAGACGCCGAAAACATTTTGAATATTTTTCATTTTTGATAATTTAGGTTTCAATCAACATAAGACCTGGCTCATTCTTTTACACGTTCTTTAGACTATCCAACAACAAAATTGAAACAAAACCGATGGTGGCATTGTTTGAAAATTTCGAAATGTCTAGGGGTTTCATGCAACGTATCCTTCAAAATTAAAATATCAATTTTAAATTCAAGAAACTAAGACATTAGCCATATCTATCACGGGATATCAATTTTGGAGAATATCTGCTGAAAGGTTTTGCCGCTAGCGTTGTTCACAGACGGACAGACAGACGTTCTGCTGTCAATGGACTTTCCGGTATCAAGGACCCATAAAACATGGATTCTGGCTACACCACGTGTTAGAGGATTTTTTTCGGAATTTACCAACCGGATTTATCCACTTTTTCGTTACCAAGGCCCTGTAATAAGAGTTTTTCTGCTGAAAAAAGCATTTTATAACTTTCTCTTCTTAAGAAGTCCCTTCTTAGGCGCGAGAAAGTAAAAAGGACTTTTTGCTCCCCATACCTTAGAGCAATCGACAGCTATCTCTCGACCACTCTACACCGCTTTTGAGCATCTGCGTACGCGTAGAGATTCGAGATTTCTAACGATTGTTGTAAGTCAGTTGCTGCAAAAGAGAGTTTTGCATGATGAAAAGATATCAGCGCGCCGATTTTTGCTCGTTCTGCGCAGCACCAGATACATCAGAAGCCATGTGATCCCAACACGGGCACGTCGTTTGAAAAGCCAGGTCAGACGCTAGCTGCTATGCTGCATGGCAAGCAAAAGTGTTGAGAAACATTTTGATAGTGGCATAAAATGACAATTTTCAACATCAATTTTCAACCAAAAATAACCCGGTGAATGTGTAGTTGAAATAAACGGTGCAATATTATTTTTTTAAATTCTTCATATATCTGTTTCAGTGACTTGTATCAAGGTGATCTTTGGACTGCATTTAAAACTCCCGCTAATTTTATGATCCAAACTGTTGCAGGAAGCTCATTGGCAGGAAGCTCATAGGCTGCGAAGTAGTTCATCCACCTTTTTCATAGTTGAAATTCGATTTGTCGCACGAGATGTCAGTTCTTTAGGCAAGGAAAATGGATCGTTCTTTATTGAAAGAAAGAAGACTATAACCTAAAATTAAAAGTGATTTAAGATTTGAAGAAGTTTGCGAGTCCGATACATTTCAGATTTTGGAGAAACCTAATTCATTACTTCAACATACCATAATTTCTAATCTGTGAAAACATTCATCGAGTCATAAAATATTTCTATTCTTTGGCATTGATTCACTAAACGTCAGGAAGATGAAGGGAAGGAAAAATCCAAGATATCGAATTCGATATCGAAGAGTCTCTGAATTTCGATTTATCGCATTTCTAGGTATCAGGGTTCTATTTTGTATGGAAAGAAAGAATACGAAAACCTGAAATCAAAGGTCATTTTTTTATTTGAAGAAATACGCATGTTCGAGTCCTTTCTAAGTTAGGAGAAAACTAAATTCAATCGCACCAATCTAGGGGAAAAAAGCTCAACGAACTCTCGACTATTTGGATTTATTGACGTTTCTGTGTTTGGAGAAGTACGTATTTATGAGACCTTTCTGAGTTGCCAGAAAACTAAATTCTAAAGAATACTGGTACCCGAAATGAAAGGTGCTCTTGTGTTTGGAGAAGTATGCATGTTCGAGACCTTTCTGAGTTGCGAGAATTCAATCGCATCAATCTAGGAAAAAAGTCAATGAACTATCGATAATTTGGATTTATCGACGTTTCAAGTACTAAACGCCAGGAAGATATTGAATTCGATATCGAAGATTCGATATCTAAATTTCGATTTATCTCACGTCGACTTCACAGCGTTCCATTTTGTATGGAAAGAATGGTAGAACCCGAAATCAAATGTAATTTTCTATTTGAAGAAGTACGCATGTTCGAGACCTTTCTGAGCTGCGAGAAAACTAAACTCTAAAGAATACTGGAACCCGAAATGAAAGGTGCTGTTGTGTTTGGAGAAGTACGCATGCTGGAGACCCTTCTGCGTTGGGAGGGGAGCGGGGCGAGCGCAGCGGGAGCGGAGGCGGAGGCGGTGGAGGGGACGGAGGTGAGGCGGGGGCGGTGGCGGTGGCGGGAGGCGGTGGCGGGGACGGAGGTGGAGGCGGTGGAGGGGACGGAGGTTGGAGGCGGGGACGGAGGGTGAGGCGGGGCGGTGGGTATGAGGCGGGGCGCGGAGAAGCCGGGGCGGGGGTGGTGAGTGCGGCGAGTGCGGTGAAGCGGTGGCGGAGGCGGGGGCGGGCGGCGTGGCGGAGGCGGGGCGGGGGCGGGGCGGGGCGGGGGCGCGGGGGCGGGAGGTACGCGGAGGCGGGGACGGAGGCCGGGCGGGCAAGGGCGGGAGGCGGGAAGCGCCGGCGCGCGCCGGTGCAAGCCGGCGCGGTCAGGTTGCGTCGAAGGCCCGCGACGCGGGGCGCGAGGCAACCCGATCGGCGCGGCCACGTGCTCGCGGGGGAGGTCGCCACTCCGCTCCGCTCTGGCTGTCTCCTCTTTTGCTCCGCGCCACGCACGCCCTGCGCGGGTCCACCGACGTGACGTCCCCGCCCACCTCACAACTCCGCACGCCCCGAGATGCCGCACGCGTTGCGCAATAGCCCAAGAAGAGTCTAGAAGCAGCAGACTCCGTGTGGAATATTAAAATATCACCACTCACGTCGTTGCACGTTTATTAAAATGTTGTTCATTGTGATTGTTTGATTTAAAAAGATGCGTCGGCATCTCAGACATTTACCTCGAGATTCGAAAATTATAAGACTTCATGAATTGACATTCGGGTCCTTTGGTACAAATTCTTAGAGTTCCGCATCATACTGTGCCTTACTTTCAACGTTCGGGTAAAACATAATCACACTACCTAATAATAAACACACCATAACATATCATTTAACTCGGAATTTTTTTTATCGTTTTATAATGAACATCTTCCACAGGGTTTTTATCTTAAATCGGGTGTTAAACTTTAAATAGTTTAAAGGTACTATCTTAAGAATAAGACGTTATTAAAACCTACAATCTAACGGGCAATACCGCTGGCGTCTCGGAACATCATCTAATCATGTCAGTGAAAGGATCGGGGTCGAGAAAAGGGAGACGCGGCCCTATGCTTTGTGGCATATTGGATGTATGGGATAGGACCCCCTGGTAAAATGTTCATAAAATATTCATTATTGACTCGACCCCCTTCCCCCTGATTTGGTGCTGGTGACGCCCAGAACCTAATTCGTCGATTTCCTTCTCTGTCATTCCATCTCAATACAATCAATGTTTGCAGTGATGTCTGAAACTACTATTATTATTATTGTTATTATTAATAAAATAATATGTACACATGTATGTATGTGTGTGTGTGAATGGATGCTGGTATGTTCCAAATGTATGAATTTCGAAACTTATGATCAGTATCCATGAAAGTTGGCACATTTATGTGTTTTTTCATGGAGAAGGTTTTATGCTGTTCATTTTGTTGCAAATATTAGCACAAGATGGCGCTTCAGTTAAATGCGATTCCCTAACCACCAGGTTACCCAGCTTCATTGGTGCTGGGTGTGACGCGGGGCAAGCCCGAGGAGGACAAGGGGAGCGAGATGGCACGGGATGCAAAGGCGAGAGAGAGAGGAAACAAAAGAAAGAGAGGAAACAAAAGAAAGAGAGGAGGAATAAGAAAGAGAGAAAGCGAAAACAAGTGATAGGGACCGAGGGAACAAGAGAGAGAAGAATCAAGGGTGAGGGGGAACAAGAGAGAGAGAGAGAGAGAGAGAGAGTAAAAAAGGGAGAAAGGAAAAGAGGGAAAAGAGAGAGGGAAAGAGTGAGGGGGAAGAGCGAGAGAAGTGTGTGGCAGGAGAGATACAGAGCGGGAAAAAGGAGAGGGAAAACACAAAAAAGGGGGAAAAGAGAGAGGGAAAAGAGATAGTGGGAAAGGAAGATAGCAAAAAAGAGAGAGAGAAAAAAGAGGAAAAGAGATGGAGAAGTGAGATGAAAAAAGAAAGAGGAGAGAGGAAAAAGAGAGAGGAAAGGAAAGAGAAGAAAAGAGAGACGGTAAAAGAGAAAGAAGGAAACAGAGGTAAAAGGTGAAAGAGAAAGAGCTGAAAAATATCTGCCGGATTTTCCTACTGTCAAGTACTATATACAGTACATCGTTCTTAGAAGAAATCACGTTTTAGGAGTTTCCTGTTAACACTTTCCTAGTATGTGCCTAATTTATGATCGTGGTAAGGTGAATGCAAAATATTTGAATTTTAAAGCATTAAAATTTAAGCTATCGTTCTTAGAAGAAACTACGTTTTAGGAGTTTTCATGTTAACATTTCCTGTTGCCTGTACCTAATTTATGATCGTGGTAAGGTGAATGCAATATAATTGAATTTTAAGGTAATAAAATCTAAAGTTTTAAACAAAATGATTATTTATATATTATATACTAAAACGTAGAAATTAAAGATAAGATAAAATCACACTTTTTGATCAATGGATTAAAGATATAAAATATCAACAATATCCTCCACTTCTTTTTCTCAAATATTTGTTTGTCTATAAGTATCTATGTCAATATGTACATAAACTAGCAGAAAATACTGAAAATGCCATCGATACCTTATTCCTGACTTGTTAGCAGTTTATTGGTTATTGAAAAATTTATTTCTATTGTTTAAAAATATTATATACAAGCGAAAAACAAAGATAATTGCCGTAAAAATAAGTTTTAAAATATCTCTGAATTTAAACAAAGAAGGCTAATGAATTTGAATGAAATGTTTTGCAATTTTCACATGATACAACATTTCTCATTCTTGTGCAACATTTTAAATGTATAGACAAAACACAACTTTCGATATAATGGTTAACTCTTTAATGTCATTAGTTCACAATGTTTCGGGCTTCCAATTTTTTTAAGTTCCGGGAAACGTATTCATTTAGCGGTTCAGTTGTTACTGGCATAGACCGTTTGCTAAAAAAAACCTATTTTTTGACAGGTCACTTGATGTCGTTTGGCAGTGTGTAACCAGAAACATGAGGTATTAAATGAAATTTTCCTCCTTCTACAGAATCGGTGTGACGTCATGTCAAGAAATATATTCTGTGAGAAGAAAAAAGCAACAAATGTTTTTAAGTGGAAGTTTCGTAAATTAAAATGTATTCAACCTTTGTACTGCTGTGGAGATATTAATGATACTATTATACCTAAAAATAATGCCCTAAGAAATGTAAATGTACCGTCTTTACTCTGTTGTTCTGTGAAATGTGAGTAAACTGATTTATTACTTTCTAATGTCTCAATACTAACTCAGATTGGTGTGTTCATTGCAGATTATCTAACATAGAGCAGTCTTTCTGAAATAAAATTTTGCGACTTCACTCACTAGTATTCCGCAAAAAGTGAAGATTTAAATTAAAATGAATTCAACTTTTCTACTTTGGTGGAGATATTAATGATACTGTTTTACCAAAAAGTAATCCTTTAAGACATTTTCTTGCCGGCATCGAGTAGTGCTACCTATTCTAGAATCTTCTTGCCGAAGTCTTAACCAAGGGCGGATTAACCGTTGAGGGGATCCCGGCCCGATCTTTATGAAGAGGCCTTTTTATTCTTTCTTGGTATAATACCTCCTTTATTATTATTTAATATACATTTTTTATTGATGTAATACCTTTTTTATCCTTTCTGTATTTTTGTGTAGGGACGAGAAAGAGTCTGAATTTCATGTTCTTCTTAAGACTTACAAACAATTTATTAAATTTTTTTATGAGATATACACTTTTCGAAAAACATATGTAGTTCTTAATTGACTATATTTTACTTAGAAGTAAAAGGTCAGGCACAATAAAACTGCACTAGAACTTCACGTTTTTTTTGCGTTTGTACATAAAATCATAAGACATGAAATAGAAACAAAATAAACTATAATTAGAATCATAACTGGCCATAATTACAAACTAAAATATTGAACATAAATGTCATAATTTTGATCCAAGTACTGTCGCAAAAGCATTTTCTCTGCTTGTCAAAGAGGACGCAACATACACGCACTAATACAGATAATATGTTTCATTTACATTGAAGTTTCAGTGAAAAACAGTTTTGAAATACTTAAATTATTAAAAAATATTCCCATATTAGTCTTGAACCAACGAAAAAATTTCTATTTTTTCATACTACTAACAATTTTGCACTCAATGAATTTCATACGTGATCATTTTGAATAGAATTTATAGAAGCATTTGTTTTCAAAATAGGAGTTAAGAACTTATCTATTTTAGAGAGTGGACCGTGTTCGAAGTTGGCTATACTGTACTTCAACGACAGAGGAAGCACCTCTCCACCGAATGTTTTTATTTTTGGATGTTTACATCACGGGGAAAATTCAATGGTCATAAATACAATATCAGTAGCGCTTTTTAAGTCATTTTGCTCACTTGCGTCATACACGTCCTGTAAATTACGTTTTTATTTTTCCTGGATAGCTTCATTTGTGTGTGTTTTTAACATTTCAGCTGGTGGCACCAAATCATAGGCAACAGAGTCTTTTTCGCCAGAAAGAATAATGTGTTATAACTCCATTTAACATTTCATATAAAATATGAAAGCCAATCTCTAATTTTTCGTCTTTTTACTTTCTTGCAGTTGCTTCATAAGAAGAGAAAATTATGTAATCTTGCGCCGGAAAACGGCGAAGTTTTAGAAGAACTCTTATTGCCTAACCCTAGTAACGAAAAAGAAGATAAATCACGTTGCTATATATAGTAAATTACTTCCTCTAACACATGGTATAGCCAAAATTCATGTGTTTTGGGTTCTTTATACCGAAAAACACAAACTGCAAAACGTCTGTCCGTCCGTCCGTCCGACTGTTCGTCCATCCGTCAGTCAGTCAGTCAGTCCCTCCATCTGTGGCCAACGCTAGCGTCTAATTCGTTGAGCCGATTTTCTCCACAATTTCTTGATCGATCTGAGCGAACTCGAGGCGTTGGGATTTTCAACCGGAAATTTTAATTTTTGAGTGTTCTTTACAAGAAGCCTCAAAAACATTTAAATTTTTTTCTCAAAACTGACATCAAATTTTTTGATTCAACTTTATCGTCGGATAACATAAAAACGCGTAAGAGAATGTTGTAGATCTCATGTTCGTTCGAAAACTGCAAAAGTGCAAATTTTTTGGCCGGTTTCCCACAACGGCGTGTGGTGATACAGTAACAAGTGCAAATTACATCTTCAGAAACATTTCTAACGGTTGCTTTTCTCTATGTGTTTCGTGAAACATGCCTTCAAGTTCGAAACGTGAAATTTTGCCAGATGACTTTTGTTACATATGCGGTGAATATAGTATTATTAAAAATCGTATTAAGAGCGTTACAGGCTCCGTTAGACATTTTTTCATGAGAACTTTGACAAGAAACGTGGACACTAGAAAAATCGTGAGCTCTTTATAAAGTTTGTGTACAGTGTCTCAACGATCTATGTTTCTGGCTCAAAGGAAACAAGACTGCCTTAGGTCCTGAATATCTGTGACATGGAAGGAAGCGAGAAACAACCCTGACGATTGTTACGTTTGCTGTTGCCATGTCCGTAGGTATAATCGCAAAAATATAACCTCTTATTCTGAAACTGAATTGCTAGTCATCTCTTCAGAGCCTTCTGATTCGGAATATCAAGAAATTCGTGAGAAGGAATAGAGTACTCTGAGAAAGAAGAGAACTTGGACCGTTGTTTTTATGTTCCCGGATTGATGAGCAAACGTAATGTAACCTACAATAAAGATTAATGAAGGGTGTTTGGGGATTCATAGAACAGAACAATCTTTGTTCGGCCAGATATCCGCAAGCTTATGAAGGATATATAATTTGAAAGTTGGATGATAACAAAGGAAAAAGAAGCTTGTGTTCCCTTCAAACACGTCGTCAGTAAATTTCTACATAGAAGTATCCTGACTATACATCAGTTACTATTATGCTGGACTTTTGAGCGTTGGTTTGATCCAAGACTTTCACAACATTTCCTTCACTGAACGTCATGGTGTACTTTTTCCTTGGTAAGTTTAGGATAACTCAACTAAGAACAGGGTGAATGGTTCCACCAAGACTTGAAAGATATGGAGTGCAAATATCAAGGAAGATGGGACAAGTACATGCTCGCCGACTAATGTTGGATGTTAAGACGAGTTAGGTCTGAGATTGTTCAGTTTAAAATTAGTTTTATGTATACCTACTCTTGGTCAATCGATTATTTTATGTAAATTACCTGAATAAAAACAAATTAAAACAATATTTTGGTGATTTTCTTTAAGAAAATGCACTATATTTTGATGTACAAGGTGAAGGAAAATGGGGAAACTCATGGGAAATGTTTGATTTTTTGTCGGAGAGGGCTCGTGCGATGTGGAATTGTGGTTTTCATCCATTTAAAGCTACAAAACATAATTGCTGCGAAAATCAAGTTTCAACAAGAATGATTATACTTCACATAGATTTACATGTATGAAAACCACTGTTACCAGAAAGTAAAATGCAAAATTGTTCGAGAGAATTCCTTTTCAAATAGGATTTTAGAAAACAATATCGATTTCGATTTTACATTCTGACGTGATGAGGGAAAAACGTAGGTCATTTTTGACATCTGCACACCAAAAAATAACAATCAGCGAAAACTTCTCTTTTATTTTATAAAACTTCAATTTCGCATATCTGTGTAATTAAAAATATAAATTGATGGAAAGAAGAATCTACTCTGGTGTTTGTGAAAATTGCATTACGCAGAAGAAATGGTCGTATTCACTTAAAAATCGATGGATGTGTAGAACAGTGAATCCATAACAAGTGATTAAATTTACATAGAGATGACATACGAGTACATGTTGGCCTACCAGCACTCTCCTTTGTGAGACAGATCAGGTCAGTATTACGCTACACTCAGCCGATGTAGAGCCGTCAATGGAATGTAAATGTTCAAGCAAGTGCCAGTATGCCTCGTTGACGCCAGAAGGCGCAATATCAGCATCTGAGTGAGTTCGAACGGGACAGATCAGTCTTTGGGAAGCGAATTTGTCGGTCCGTGACATTGCAACTGCAACTACGGCAATGATGCGCGTGTGGAATCAATGGGTAGAGGTGGATGGCAATGGGCAGAGGCGAGTTCTGGATGACACAACGTGACCACAGCGCGAGATGCCGCGTGGCCGTAACCGACAGAACGGCGTTGTCCACTTTGGTCACTTTGTTGATTCCACTTTGGAGCACTGCAACGGCTGTGTAGACGGTTAGATGCAGTCTCCTGAGGATTGAACTGGTTGAATGCATACCACTGCATCGCATTCCATTGACCAAAAACCACCAACACCTCAGACAGCAATGTGTATGTGAACGTGTTCCCGCATAAGTGGCAAAATGTAGTGTTTTCAAACGAGTCCCGCTTCAATTTGTGCTACAGCGATGGCCATGTACATGTTCGAGACTATCGTGGTTATCGCAATCTACCAACCTGCATATTTCTGCGCTGTAGTGGACAAACATCAATTGCGATTGTTTGGGTCGCCATTGGCAACAATGTGGGACCTCGCCGAATCTCGCCTCATACGTATTAAGGGCAATCTGAACAGCAACCGCTCAGGAAGGGTTTAGAGCCCCTTCTGCAAGCAGCTCCACGTGCCATATTTCACCAGGAAAATGTCCGACCGCATGTGGCGAGGAATGTGCAATCTTTCTGCGAAGAACAACGGGTACCACTGCTTCCCTGGCCTGCACGTTCGCCTGACATGCCGCCCATCGAACAAGCTTGGATATGATCGGTGGGCAACTTGTTCGTTCTGGTCCTCCTGCAGCCACCGTCGATGCATTTTGGTCATGCATAGAAACCACGTGGCTGGGTGTTCCCCAGCAGCATATCCAGACTCTCTTTGAATTCATGCCACGACGACTCGAGGCTCTGATGGCAGTGTATGGCGGCTTCACATCGTACTAATTATTCAAGGTCAAAATACTTTTGTAATTGTAATCATTTGTATATTATGATATTCCTAATCTGTGTAATATATTTCATAGTATATTCCCTTTTTTGTGTTGCAAATTTTTCAAACACCAGTGTAGTTTTCAAAATGTTAATACATGTTCATAAATCATAAACCATCACCGTAATATTCGCATATTTATTTTTTATAAAGATTATACCATTAGAAAGTTTTAAGTAACATTAAGTTCCTCATACCAGTGGAAAGAGTGTGTGCTTAATATTATCTAAATTACTTACGATGGATTTGTGAATTTGAAAACGTTTATAATGCAGCTTCACAAAAAACTCAAATATTACTGCAGAATGACTTTTGAAACACGATATTGCTTATGAAAAGACATTGAATTGTCAAGTTATGATAACTTTATTTAACAGTGATAGGTGAGGAAAACCTTTTCAATGAGTAAACATTGAGGAAATTTCGTGGAAACGTCAGAGTAGTGAGTTGTAAAATATAAGTATGGGAAAAGCAAAAAAAAGTCTTAATATGAGTGGAAACTCACCTAGTTTGAGCAATAAAAATAACAACACTTGATGATGAAAAATAGTTTATATAGAAGTCCATTGTTCCCCATTCTCTGAGGGAGTCGATGGAATGAATTATTTATTTGGGAAACATCTGTTTTACATTCCAAATGTTTTAAAAATGAAACCCAAGTCTGATTACTTGAGCTTCAAACGAATTTTATATATTGATGCTATTAAATAACAATCGAAAAGCTAGATTTTCTGCTCATAATTGCTTTTCTGAATCGCATTTTTAAAATCGTCTTGCAGAATTGTTGGATTTAATGTGATGTAGAATGAATGTTGTTGTTTCTCATCATTTACCCAGATAGAAACATTCGAAAGAGATGCAGCAGTGCTTTTATCACTCACCATGTAGGTAATATATATAATCATATTTGTTTGAATGTTGGCATGAGTGGCCAATGGAGGAGGTTTAGTTTGGAAGAGTGAATGAATTGTAATGCTTGAAAGTGAACCACCGGGGAGAAAGAGTGTTGTTAAGATTAATAAGTACAAGTTAAGTAAATGGAAGAATAAGAACGGAAAGCGAGTGGAGGGGAAATGGTTGTTTGGTGGCTCAACGCGGTTCTTATTCAAGGTGACAATCATGGCAAAGTCTTCCTTCTAGACATGATCAAAACTGAGTTGTTGCCGAAACGCATTATGATTTCCGATTTTTAGAACTCTAATGAAGATAAAAGTTATGGTCATTGAAACGATAACAATTCTTTCAATTTCAAGGTCATTATAAAACTAGTGTTTACATCGATTCTATACCCGTAGAAGATGCTTGGCATGCGATAAAGTGAGTCATTCCTCGCCATTAAGTTGGTGGTGATTTTCACACTTAATTCTACAAACACATCTGCCGGTGCAACAACCATACAGAAAAAAATGGAGAAAAATATATTTGAGAAATTCTCAATAATCTTTTATTTTTGTTTATTATAGTGATTCATTATTATTATTGTTATTATTATTATTTGTAAAACAATTTTTTAAATTTGTTAAATGTTTTATAAGAATAGCGTACAATACAATGACCATTTGAATCTTTGAAATTTCTTAAACATTTCACTTGTTAATACTTAAATTACTGATTATTTGAAAGGGCAGGATTCGATTTCCAAGTGGAAAAAATTGTTCCTTCAACGATTTTGCTCAAATAGAGCAAAGTATACTTATAAGTATTGGTGTGTGTTCGATTTTAATTAAAATATCTGAACTTTTAAATACACAAATTTCAAACAAATTCCCAAGTTCACGTTGCTTTAGCTAATGAGGTTTTTGATAAATGCCTGAAGAAGTAATAGGATACAATAATATTGCAAATGCAATATTGTAATATTGCAATATTAAACAATATGCAATATTGTAATATCATGTAACTGTTACAAACATTTCGATAAAATGTGTTATAAGTGCCAGTTTCATTCATGGTAATCTCCAAATCGCGGAATTAAGTTATATTAATGGAATTCTTACCCCAAAGAGAGGATATCGCGTCAGGAATCTAGTGGTCATGTTAACGCAATCCTCTCCAATTGTCCATACCAACAGGTCTGCTTGAGAAAACCCATTGCAGATAGTCTAGTACCAGCACTATCCAGAACTGAATATTAAACTTCTAATCCACTAGATCTGCAATTCTATCATTTCTTTCAAATTGGTTCCACGCGGGTGGCTGCAGTGTTTCTAGCGTCAGTACTCATCATGTGGGAAGTAGTTATTAGCATGGCCTTGTGTGTTTGTGAAAAATTTTCAAGCAGATTGCGCGATTGCTTTTGTGACTTCCTTCAAATGAAATGGGGTTGAGAGATCTTAAACGTAAAACACCGAATCTGAAAATACTGACCCCTAAATATATTTGAGGAAACTAAAAGCGTAGAATCTCATGATATATAACATCATATCTAACCTTTTTTTACCAGCACACTTATTTTTTCCTTCCAATATCCGTGTTGCAATTATTACATTTCCTGTACGGTGACTGTTACTTTCAGGAGGTGCATTCATATCATAACTTGAGTCATTGTGCTTCCAGTTTATGTACACTTTCTTGACCAAGCCTACTACATCTTTCCTAGTATTCCAAGAAACAACAATTATATTTCACATTTGCCAATTGAAATATTAGTTGTTAAAAATTATTGCATTTCATAACAGCCATATCTATTTGAGAATAAATTACTTCTATGTCAGATTTCCCAATTGAATTTCAGAAATGGTAATTTGTCATTCAGTTACTCCATTCTTCGCTAACACTGTGGTTAACTGAATATGTGAAAACTTATTTCGAATTGCAGTTGTGATAAAAGTCCTGGAATTATTAAGATTGATTTGCTAAGGTAATGGTTAGTGAGGTGATAAAAATCAGTGTTGAATGTGATTTCTCTCCTACAGTACACACACTCATTCACCCTGCAATATTAGCAATGGAAAATATCCCACCTCGTCGACATAATAAAATGCTATAAAATCACTTGTGTTTTTAAAATAAATGTTTAAATATAGGTTGCTCGTCTGAATGAATGTCTTTTTGCAGATAAATGTCGCTAATCTCAACACTATTTGATGTTTTGTACAATAAAAGCTGCAGATCATTGATGTATTTGATGTTTGTTAACAATTAAAATTAGTTAAATATAGGTTACATATACATTTGATGTATTCCAAATTACTCTAAAAGTTATTGTAATATAAATGACATTTATTCCTTAAAAATTGGTAAAGGATGTTGGATTATTTTAAGCATAAGCAAATTAAAATGTAGAATATTTTCATTGTAGTAATAAATTAATTTTGCCCGACAATTTGCTTCAGTCAGTAAATCGATTAGTTCCAGATTTCGATTTTTTTACATGGTTTAATAACGATTTAGGTCGCACATTACCGCAAAAGGTATCCCAGCAAAGTCACGAATTTTCGACAGAGAACTTGGATCCTGACCGACAGTGTGGATCATGTGGTTGAAATCCGTATCATGTGTTTCTTTAGCAAAATGAGGTATATAGTTAACTATCCGAGAATCGACACCAGTTTGTCTCATTCTCAATCACAGTACCAATCTCATTACTACAAAAGTGAAATGTAGATTTATTTAGTGAACCTAGCAGAAGTAGTGTATTTTTGTAGGCATGTTCCGAATACCCACCAGTGGAAATCCGTCAACACAAATCACACGTTAATTATATAAATAACTTGTAAAGTGTAGTGACGTTTCTCTGTGTCAAATTTCATGACGAAGATCAAGGCTTCGACCTACGTGATTAACATAAAACGATCTTGAGTCTGTCCAATGCACAATTTCCAACGCATTTCTAAAGTACCTCGGATACTGCAACCTTCGGAGCTTCCATAATAATAATAAAAGTTTTTATTCTGGACACCACTTTAAATGTGTATTTTCGTCTTTCACAGTTCGTACCAACTTCAGCCAATATATCGATATTGTTGTGCTGCACCTCAATCGCCATACGTTTGCCAAACCGACTTATGAAAAAGTTTAATTGTTAGATTGACAACAAATGAAGAACGCATGCCACGTAGATTCTCCGTAAATAAAATTCAGCAGAAATGATAAAATGCAAATCCATCAACTCTTTAAGAGTATTGTGTTGTTGGTAAAATTCAATAAATAATAGGCACATATTTTACGTTATATTCGTTGTTCAGAGGAATAAATTCCAAGATTTAAATTGATAAAAGTAAAATGTTTTATCGCCAGGTACATTTTATTTACGACATTATTAAAAAATTCACCCGTTGCTTATAAAAACTATGAGACAAGAATGAATACATGATATACAATAATAAGTGCAAATTATAAATGATATCTGTGATGTGATACGCTCACCGCCAGCGAGTCGCCAGCTTGCCCGGGTAGACACACAGCGAAAAATATTAAATCTAATGGAACTGGGGTGATTATGGGAAACTAGGAATGGGTAATTGAAACTTAGAAGGGTTTTCCATGTTGACTGATTTCCTTGTTTTTCTTGTTTCTAGTATTTTATCTGTTAAATGGTTATAACAATTGTCCCACTTTTTCTTAAATCATCCTTTTGCTCGAGAAGTCAATGTGGAAGCAGATTCCGAAGTAAACCTTGCGCCCGAAGTCGAAGGTTGAAGAGCAAAAGTATTCTGTTACATTGGAGAACGATTAATTTGCTGCACGGCACTCGAACAGTCTCGCTGACTAGGGTAAGGAACTGTAGAATCTAGATGCGTTTGCAAAACTGCATCACTTAAAAAACCAGTTTGCTGAATTATATGCCGCTGCAGTGTACACAACTTCCATTTGGGCAGACACAGATGGATTCGCGATTGCGAAATGACGTCATTGTTTTGCTTCCAGATACGGCGCCAGGGCGTCTTTAGGTTTTAAAATAGCTTTGTTCATTTTCTTAAAATAAACCAGAGTCCCTCACAATTTATGATGTGCAATGTTCACAAAATATGGTATTCACTTTCAATGAAAAATAGCAATGAAGAAACTTTCTGAAAAGTATAAATTTGACAAATCTTCACTCACACTTCACAATTACGCCTCGTCGTAAGCAAGACTCAATTGGAATCCAGAATTTAAAATTCTTATAACGATATTACGTGATCTTACGCACTGATACTTGCCTCTGGCGGAATATATCAGGAACCAACCAGGTCTCAGCGACAGGCAAAGAAAATGATCGTGGTGTATCTTTAAACATATTCAAATGAATTATATTCTGCATTTGTGTTGTATTAATCTTTACCCAACTTTACAAGCACACTGAAGATCCCGTAAAAATTTCGTATGTATTCATACTCTTCTTTTTGTGGTATTGATGTCGGTTACATGCCGTTGAATTAACTTTTATTAGTGTAGAAATATTCGCTCACTTTTTTCATCACTAATGAAAAACACAATACTGTTTGCCGTTATTATTGATTGAAGAGCGCTATTTTCCAGTTCATGCTACCACCCAGAAAATTCATGTTCTTTGAAATTTGTCAGTAGTATTCTACATCAGATGAAAACTAAGGAAATTTTTTATTTTGCAATTTTGAGTTCAAAATTCCAAGATATGTCTTAAAGGTAAAATGAAGCAATGTATTATTTGAAACGCAACTTTATTTTAGATCTTTCTCTTTCGTACCTGACTCGGCAAATAGAAAGTTGAGCCAACTATTGCTACTGGGGTCATTAATTCATCAAGGATAACATCAGGAATCTCATTAAAAAAACATATTCATTTCTTAAATTCTTATCTCTATCGAAGTTGTATTTAATGTAATAATTACAAATAAAAGAATATTGAACTATTTATAGTGAGATTCTTCCGTCCAGAAGAAGCATCTATCAATGCAATTGGTATCACAGCGTCTCTCGGTAATGCTATGAAAACAAAAACCGATTTTCTCATTCGCCCTTAAGGAAAACTATCCCGTTTATCCTGCCCGTTTGCCAGTAGAGGATATCCTGCCTGCCTGAATGAAACTGCAAACATCAGTGAGTCGCCGCCCCTTTCATTTCAGAAGCAATAATCCATTAAGATCGAACTAATGAGATAGAAAACGTATGAGTTGTGTGCTTAAGGATGTGTTATTTTCTGTGTTTGCGATCTTCCCTTTCTCACTCCCCCTCGATGAGATTACCATGTCCAAGCCTGGAACTGATCCGTTTAAGGCACTTACAGTTAGATTCAGACAATGGCAGATCTGGCTGGATTATCAGAAATTGACCACGAAATTGTCAAAAAGCATACAGATTTAGTAGGTGCAGACTGACTACAGGAGGCGGATATGAAAGGTGACCTCTTGGAACACTACAGTCAGTAAAAAAATGGATTTTATTAGCATGTAGAACAGAGCAAATAATTATTTCAATGAGTCAGCTTATTAAACTAGTTAATTATCATTTCTCTGAAGGACGAAGGCATTTTTTTGGATTACAACTTTAATAAGTAGCGATTTTATTTTTATTTGGTTCGACAATGTATGGCAAAAATAGTGTCACAGAGAGGCGTCGTGTAAACACTACATGACGTCCGGACGTCTGTCAGGGCCGCATTTTACGTCACGATGTATACGAGGTTGTCTGCGCCATTGCAAGCAATAACTTGCTGCTTGTTGCGTCAGATCTACCTCTCTGCCGCAGAGTGCCTTCGGACGGTCGACACGCAACGTTTAATTATCAAGCTTCCAAAATCACGCAAGATTGATTAGACAAATTGTTGTGAACGGAAAGCATGTCTTGACATCTTGAATGAACTGAATCGAGTTTTAAACCATAACTAAAGACTTTATAGAGCAATTTTTCTTCAACACACGTTGACCATATGGTGCACAGTTGAGAATTTATTATATTTATCAATTGTATCCGTAATATTTCCTCACAATTGGATCACCTCTTGGTGGCTGAACTTCGGGTTTTTAACTTTTCTGTAATACTGAATATATCAACGAAATACTTTTTTTTCAGAATATGTAGCACTTTCCATACAAAATGTAAGTGAAATACCTGATTCTCAGACTATCTTCTGTTACTTATTTTCATAGTTTGCCATTCATGATTATATCAATGAGTAAATAATTACTCTAGTCTTCTGATACTTGCTACAAATCTCAAATAATATTAAAAATCTCGTATAATTAATGAATACGAGAAAAAAGGTCCCTCTTCAGTCCCCTTGAAGAAAACATTATCATCGCGAAATTATTTTCATTTTAACAGAAACCAATAATTTAAAGCAGTTCGCCATCCGTGGTACCTCTGAACAAGACTGAACCAAAGAGTTAAGCAGAGCCCGGAAGTCCAGGCATTTACTTTAACTAAAATTGGAAGGAATTACTTTTTTACTGAAATATGAATATAAAAAGGCATTTGTTGTGTAACGTTTGCACTGAGAAGGGCCGTCGTCATGTACAGAGAGCGAGGTTGTGGAAAGGAATCGGAGGCCATTCTAAAAGATAGGACGGAATTCCTTGCGAGGGAACAAAGTGTGTCCGCAGCAATGAAAGAGATCCAAAACGCTCAACTGGCATCATCAGTTTCTCGTAACTATTGTTAACACTTCCTGGCCCTGGAGCCGTAGTTCAATACGTCTTATCTCATATCGTGCCTACGCTTGAAGTGAAACACGAAAACACATAAAAACTGACAGTGATTTCTTGTTGTCCAGGATTGCGGATATATTTCTAGCTTTATTGGTACCAAAAGAAAACAAATGTCTCTGAAAAAGGAAGAAAGCGGTTAAAATAAAAATTGTAAAAATAGGCATCATAATATAAAATAAGCAAAAAAGACAAAATGAAAATCATCTATAAGCACTCCAGAAATACTGTCAAGTGGTTCCTATTGTCAAAAGGTTTTCGTGTCAGTAATAAAAAGGCATTTTGCCTAAATTGTTGACTTCACTGATTAGTTTGATCATATGAATTACGTCTTATTACTTTGTCGTCCTTTCCTGATCATGTAAGAATGACGATAAATTGTTATGTAAACATGACTATTAGGCGGATGAGAAATCCAACAACTAGAAGCAAGCAATCAATTTTCAACGCTACTCCTGCCACAAAGTAGTTGAGCGAAACGTACTTCTAAACACATCCGTAGATGTGTTTTCTCTGTGAATTCACTGTTTTTCTCTCATTCGTTTCCCTTATGTAAAACAAATATCCATTTTCATTTCAATAAACAGCGTGTTTGATAGAAAGTAAGAAAATTCATTATCTCCATGTATCACATTTCTGGCACTTTAAAGAACCCTTGGATAACTTATGTTGATTATTCTGAATCAAATTAATCTCGACAAGAAAAGCAGCTCATGAGAAATTGGGCATGCTGTACCAATTTTCTTTCGTATTATATACAACTTGGAGAGCTCCTTGGTATTATATACAACTTGGAGAGCTCAGTGAAAACATATTGAAATGAAAACGTATTCACCCCAAACTTCATAAATTAGGGACATGAAATCACCCTCCCCCATTTTCGACCTTTGCTGATACACCGACAAATAATTTCGTCACCAGATTCCGAGACCGGATTCGAAATAAATGAAACTGGAAAGAGTGTTTCGTTGGTCATTCTGAGATCTCTAGCTAGGGTGTCCAGAGGTACCCGCAACAAAACTTTCGTTCCAAAACGATAGGGAATCTTCAGCAGCACAGATGAACCAGGAAATGAACATTTGGAGAAAGTCGCGGGCAAGGTAGTCTTCGTCCTCAGACTGCCAATAAGTATTGGTTCCATTCGGGGCGACTGCAAAACTGTTTTCGACGCTTAGGTGGCGCTCCCTTGTCACCGGCGTGTCGGGCTCGTTAGCTCGTCTTGGCGTGGGTGTACGGAGTTGGACCTGTGGGCGGACAGCGCGCGCACTGTGGGCGCAAACGGCACTTATGACTGGCACTTGCAGGCAAACGTCTCTATACACTATATGAATGAAACTCTTCGCCATATTCTTCTCCCTTCCGAAAAATCCATTAAATATCTGCATTTTTTACTGATACTTTATTGCTCGTTATTGCCTTGGATAGGGAATTCGATGTACACCGCACAACATTCCTAGATCGAGAGGATCATGGTGACGAGGTGAAATATGAAAACAGTTGAATGGTGCTACATAATGTCCTATAGAAAGACATATGGAGGAGAATATGAAAAAGGGAGGGAAATATTAATTATGGGAGGAAAATATGAAAATACAAACCAAGTCAAGTTAACAACTATTAGATTAGTAAATAAGTAAATCTGAATAATTAAAATTACTTTAAAATAAAATCGTGTATATATCACGGGCGTTAACTGGTTTTAATGATCTCAGGTGACAAAAAGCCCTCGGGTCAAAGGATCTCGGGCTCTCGATTATTAAAAGTGTTCTAAAGCCCTTAGTACATAAATAATTATTTATTGCTCGTTACCTATACAGAGGATAATATAGAGGAATACTAAGATCCTATGCCCTAATCAGGTAGTATCTGCAGTACTTGAGTTTTACGGAGAATAATAAAAAATGAAATAAATCTTAATACATAAAAATGGATGTACGTGTTTCTGTGTGGTATGGTCCTCCAAAACTTTAGAACTGACGCGTTGCAATGTACCAATTGCTCGCGACTGTTGCACCAAAACGTAAAAACTGTAAAGAAAAAACACAGAGCGGAGGAAAGGGGTTACGACTCTGCTAGATACATACATAAAATGAAAGTGTGTGTGTGTGAATATATATATATTATTCACACGGTTTTTAGCATGGGGCTTGGTTCTTTGGCGTATGACGTACCGCGTAAGTAGTTCAGAGTCCGCTACTAAATTTTCGTAGAATGTTTCTAGCACGTCTCCAAATGCGCAGGACGTCATTATGCGTGTGTAGCTGAGAGACTGAGAATACCATTCCTAATATACAGAATTCTCAAAGCCGATGCACTCTGTCGTTTCCCTCCGACAATTCCGCGGACGAAAATGACTGGATGCAATTATCATTCAACACAACGGGGCCCATATCCGCCATTCCATTTCCTTTTGCTGCTCACTAATCCGGTGCAAGGCTCGGGAGATTGAACTTGGATTCCCTGTCCGCATTGGTGATTACCCCACTGAGTCTATCAGAAGAGCTCGTTGAGTGACTGAGATGGTAGGGAGAGCGGTGAAATGGCATACTAAGGGGGCGCGCGAACCGGGATTGTGAAACCGCCCTATAAAGCGAATAGCCAGTGGATGTGCAAAAATGGGTTTCAACGTCAGACGGAGTTGAGTACATGACACGACGGTTCAAATCTAGACGCACGTAAGGCGTACGTCGCTAACACTCCAAGGTTTCAGAGGCATGTCATGAAAATCAGGAATCTTCTGGTTAAGATGGGGACATAAGGTCTACACGGATGCAAGGAACAAATGTTAGCGGGAAATTTCAATTTTCTATGCCTACCGACAACAACTTCTTTGCCCCGTACGTTGACCAAATAGCCTTTGCTCACCGCAAACGTCAGAGTATTCACATTGATACACACGTCGGCGTTTTCGCTACTCCTATTGTCAGCCACGTAGGCTTCTCTCAGAGTCTGTAACTTATGGAACCTGCATGTGGTTGACCTAAACAGCTACAGGCGCAAAACTTACAAGCCTGTCTTCTATTCTGAGGTTAGCTTAGGGAGTTTCGCCAAAACACTTCACCAACTTTCACCAACAATATCTTCAATTAAACACCATTTCGTGATTATTTTAGCAACAGTAAATCAACCGTTTAGTAAGCAACTAATTTTTTGAATGTTTGTCGTTTTCATGCGCGTGCTCTTTCGAAAGCAAAGCATGAAAATGACGAAACGTTGAACATAAATAAATATAGTATATGCTACAAGATTCACTTTTCTTGATATCTACTTGTGAATTGATGCTGTATGGTTCAGATCTGCATTAAACGTTCCATCTATTAACCTCATTAAACAGTAGGAAAAGCTACAAATTGTAATAATAATAATAATAATAATAATATCGACGGGTAAAACATTATAATTATTATTATTATTATAAACTATAAAATTTACAATTGGTTTGAAGGTCCTATTTTTAGGTAAACATTCATTCAATGATACATTTTGATTTAAAATAATTCAATCTTTAGACCTACGGTTCGAAGGTTTCAAAAAAAAAATTAATATGTGAATGAATGTCTGCCTAAAAAAAGAACCTTCAAACCAATTCTAAAAAAAAATCAAGAAAGGCAGTCTTATTCTCTCTGAATAATTTAAAAATTGTCTTTCAAAACTATCAAATTTTCTTACATTTTTTTAAAAATAAAAATCACGATCTAAATCAATAATTTAAATGATGTATGTAGAAAACAATCGTCATTCTAAACAACGCTAATAATAGATCAGAAGGTTATTTTGTTTGTTTCGGAACTGAACCAGCGACACACCCATTTGGACCACCTGTTCTGGCGTGCGCCGCTCCGGGCCCACTGGGGCCGCAGTCGCGGGCGGCGTCGTTGGCCTGGCGCGGGCGCGCGCTGCTCCCGCCTGTCGCCCGCCTGCCAATCAGCCTATTGACGACGCGACGCGACGCGACGCTGCGCGACCGCCGCGCGTACGCGAAATCCCGTTGCGCGCCGCCGCGCCGCACCGGCCATTCGCGTGCTTTGTTGCGCGCGCGCGCGCGCTCGGACCACCGCAGCGCATGGGCTTCGCGTGTTTGGCTAACGGGACCGCAGCCCGGGCCCCTCCCAACGAGGTAGAGACGAGCGTGGTCTTGTGTTGGGATGCAAAAAAAAAAAAATCCGTGCTTTCCCCCAGAAACATCGATATATTAACATCGATGTGCTGTTTTCCATGTTTCTTCAGTTCGATGTAATTTTCTAGAAACATCGATGTTTAGAAGAAAAGTTAATATTATCTTTTTCGTTGATTCTGTACTTGGTAATATTGTTAAACTGCGTTTTTAAGCTTGCCTGTAGAGAATATTGATTAGAAAATGAAGGTGGCACAGAGTGCTATAAGGCAGAATACAATTGAAACTAATATTTACGTATTAAGTATATTAGACACAGGAAGGGTTTGGCATTTATTCTATGACGTTTATCATTTCAATGAAAATAAATTTATGTTTAAGACGGTAAATATGAAATTAAAGATTTGAAAATAAACTAACACTATATTATATATATTTGAAGTTTTTTAAAAATTTCTATTTAATTGAAAATATTGTAGGTCTAAATAACATTTTAGAAAACGTGAGTGTACGCAAAGGGAGATTAACACTTTTTATACTAAATTTTAATTTTGGTAATAAATAAGCACTAAAAGAGCAGAAAATCTGTTCGAGGTCTTTTGTTTACCAAATACACACATGAAAGTGTCAGTAGGGTTGTTTTTTTCATTAATTAATGAAGCCTTTACATAGTAATCGAGTAGTCTGTGTGTGTTCATCCGGTCGCCCGTGTGTTCATGGTTAGATTTGTTCCGAGCCACCATTTGAAGCAAATGTATCATTAGATGGGACTTGGTAATTGATCATTTGTCCCCCGACATTTTAAGAGAATTATTGAAAAACCGTTCATGTTGATGGTGAATGAATGCACAAAACTCATGTTTATTGAAAACCCTGAATTTCCAAAAATTGCAAAATTTAAAAATAATGTGAGAAAGTATGTCCTGTTGTAGCATTACTAGTTTTCCTTAACCACGCAGACCATGTTCCTCAGTTCCTCTTGAGCAGTCATGACCCCACTCATCCCTAAAATATTCTCCAAATTCGTAAGTGACGTTCCGCTTTTTTCACAATGACTTCTTCAACCCTTTGGACAGCCGTCGTGGTTATTACCGCCCTCTGTTTCGAGCAGCTTTTCCTCCTCGTATTGCTGCTGATGACTTGGCAGAACCTCCTTGTGACGTCATATTCGTTTGTATGATGTCATGCTCAGCCAATGGAAGTGTCTGAAACACCCTTCCTGTGAGTGACCTGCCTGTGTGAAGCCTTTGAATTATCGCCACTCCTCAGTCATATTCACATCCAGCATTTCAATTCGACAACTCGGGTCATTTAGCTACGTCTCGTCATGCGTCTAGTATGTGCTATGGAAATGTAATGCAAATTACCCTCTGTCGAATTTTTGCTGTCGCACCTTATTTGTATTACCAGGTGCGGTGATTATGCAGTTCGATTCCGCAACTGAAGTTTCGTAGCCAAGGAGGCCCTTGGATTGAGTCCAAACGACAGATTTTTGACAACTGAGTCGAATGATGCCACTAAGTGAATGATAATTTTTGAAGCTGCTACTCGGATAGGTCATGTTTTCCTCCAACATATTTCAAGGAGGCAGAAGCAGGCAGACATAACAAAAAATACGGGTCACGATCCTCATAATCGTCTCATATACACTCCTACATTCAACCATAGACCTGATGGATTTATCTCATGATCGCGTGGTTCATCCTCCAAGACTTCCAAAGCTCTTAGCCATTCTGTAAACGGAAATGTTATGCAATAATTCCTGAGGCGATAGTGCAAATCATGAAAATTATAAACGGATATTGTTATTTCTTTAATTTAGAGTAAATTAAAACAATAAAAGCGGGAGTGTATATCTCTGAAATACCTACGTATAATTATCTATGTTGCAGTTGTTTTCTCGTGTGATATTTGTTGTCAAATGATTCCCTCGATTTCATATTTCAAAAGTTTCAGTATAAGTATATTTTGGACTTTAACCGGATAATATGCTTGTAGTTAGAGTAGGTGAATTACGGCGATGAGGAATAGTAAATTTGGGATAAAAAGATGTCAGCCTGCAGGTGGGAAGTTTCTAAAAGTCAATATGTTTAGTTCCGAGATCCACTGCGTCAGTCGTAAAGTTTTATTCAGACGATTCCTCCTAATCTATCCTAATTTTACTGGGCGACCTATTACTTCCAACGCATTTGTATGCCAAAATACTTCTTGCCTGCAAACAAGATGTCTCACATTCGGTCAGTCACCTTATATTAGCTACCGCATTGTATTTGATATCAATATTAGCCGGTTAAAGCCCGAAATTAATAGTTTCCTACAGCTCATAGTTATTTTCATTCATCACACCGTTTAGTTAACGAGGTACTTCTAACATTAGAAGTGTCTCTATACTTTTTGATCTTTTTTGTACCCTTTAGAGAAGTAAATAAAAATGTTTTTCATGTTTTGTGGATATTTGAAAAACATTCTATTAAATAATCATTGCAGCTTGAGTAATTTGTTAATATTTATATTTAACGATGTAGATAAAAATAAGCAAGTACTTGACTTAATGTACACTTTTGGTGTTTTACCCGCAGCGTCCGTCCCATTTGTCGGTTCAGTAAGCTACACATAACCGTGCATTCCACAGGTAAACGGTACTTTTCGTTCTTAAAATCGAGATGAATTCTTCCAAACTTCCTCTGTAGCAAATACCGTTCGTATGATAATCATTCATACATATTGCCATGTGCGATTTTGTGCGCATGCACAGTCGCGATTCCTTGAAACTACTCTGAAGAAATAAAGCTTTTAAGTTCAACGGTTTTTCAGCGCCACATGTGGCAAATGAGAGTTCAGAATATCTTATCACGGAAATGTCCGGAATTGCACGTCTGTTGACTGCGCAAGGTGTCGCTTACGGTTCCGTTCAGAAACTGGATGGCCCTGAAAGTCAATGTTTACGAGTGTAAAATGACAAAAGTTAAACCTTTATAATACGCTTAGAAATGGAGGGGTGTTACTGAACTGGAGAAGAACTTAACACGATGAGAAACAAAGGCGCCCGACTCAAGCATCTATCTTTAAAATTTACCTCCGTTTCCTCTGAAAAGTGGCGCAATTTTCTTACAATTGGTATGTATAAAATGGACGAAAGTTAAACCGTTTAAGTAATTGTTGCTGTAAAATATGTACATTTAAGGAAGATCTTTGTCTTCTTAAAAATTTTGTTTTAATTACGAGTTTAAATATTTTATAAGTTTAAATTATATTATTTGTGTTTTACCAAAATCAAGTACAATTTATTTCTCAATCAGATTTTTTTATACGTTCGATAATTCAATTACCCCAACAGAAACTGCGAATCGTAAGAACTTCTCTAAGAAACCCCGAGAGAACTATTTTACAGACGAAAAAAAGTGTACAACTGAAGTGTTCATATATTCATTCTACTTTAGTTGTATTCTTTTCAGCCGTTGCAGAGTCTATGTGCTTTTACTTGCTAATGTTAAGTTGTAAGTCAAAACAACATAACCTTAAAATCTCCGATTCTGTAAATGTAAAAGCTCCGTTGTATCCCCTTGACAGAAAATGGCATTTGGTATGTACCAAAACATTACCACAATGGCATGTTAGAACCTGTAGGGGACACGCGGTCTGAGGACCCTGAAAGAAAAGTGCCGCTCGCGCTCGGGAGGAGTCGTCTCCGCGCCGGGGGAAGCGGAAGCGGCGCGGCGAGTGAAAACGCGTCGCGCACTGGTTTCACGCGGCGGCCGCGACCCTGGCCCCTCGAGCTGGAACGCGCTCACGCCGCCGCCCGCCGCCGCCACGCATCGCGCGTGCAGCGGTGACGCTGCCTGGCCAGGTCCGAGCGCTGGCGTGCGCGCTCCCGGAGTCTTCCACGGGCGAAGGGGGTCAGGGCTGGCCACCGGCGGCGGCGGTGGCGGTGGCGGCGGCGGTGGTGGTACACGAGGAGCAGGGTGCTGTGGCGTCGGAAGACGGTGGAGGCGGCAGCTTCGGTGGTGGACGCGGTGGCAGTGGCGGTGGTGGTGACGGTGGCGGTTGGAGTATTAGTGGTGGTGAGAGGGTGCTGTGGGCGCGGGAGCTGGGGCGGCAGCTTCGGTGGTGGCGGTGGCAGGGGCAGTGGTGGGTGCGGGGCGGTGGCGGTGGAGGAGTGGTGGTGGTGGTGGTGGTGGTGGTGGTGGTGGAGGAGCAGGGTGCTGGGCGTCGGAAGGCGGTGGCGTCGGTAGTGACGGTGGCAGCGGCGGTGCGGCGGCGGGCGCAGGTGCGAGGGCGGGGGCCGCCGTCGACCGCAGCCCGGGAGGCGCCGGTTCGAGCCGGATCGCGCCGCCCGCGGCCGGCCAGCGCGCGCGGCCTGAGCCCGGCAAGCACACGCCTCGAGCGGGCACCTCTGGTCGCGCCCCCGCCCGCCCCGCCCCGCCCGCTCCGCGCCGCGCTCGCTGGCCGTGGAAAGTGCGCGGCCGCCCAACATGGGACAAGAACCGTTAGGACAACGCCTCATGGGCGAGATTATGGGAGGAAAAGAAACAAGGATCTTGCAGCAAACGACCGGAGAAATAAAAACAAAGGCTGTGAAGAATACAACTGAAGTAAAATAACTATATGAACATCTCAATTATACTATTTTTTCTGTTTGTCTGTAATGTCCTCTCGGGTTTGCTTATAGAAATTCTTACGATTCACAGTGGCTGTTGGAGTAATTGAATTATCGAATACATAAAGGAATCTGCTTGAGAAATAAATCGTGGTTGATTTTGGTAAATATTATAATGTCGAGAAAGTCTAATTTTTCGTTTGCGAATTCTTGAAATAAATAGTATCTTTCCTTACGTGGTGTTATTGTATCATCTGTGATTTTCTCAAGTCAGCTGTTATGTTCTTGCGATGTTTTGGTTTAATATTTATCATTCATCTTAGCTGTAACCTTTGATTTTTGCTTTATTAACATCAAATACATCAGTGACGATATTGTTGGTTCGAATTGTCTCAGCAAATACACCTACTTTAAAGAAAATTTAATGCGAGGACGTTGCAATTATAATATGGATCGCAAAATACTATTTCATGGACGTAACTTATATGTACAAAAATCCAAATTGACGAAAGTTTGAAAATAATAAATACATCTATGTTTATTAGAATTCTTAATTGTTGAATTCTTGTTTAATTTAGACAGTATTTTTTCTGCTGGCCAAGAATAATTTCAAGAATAAACATTTAATTGAGTTTAATAATGGCGAAAAGGAATTTTATTAACTGCAAAATAAATTAATTTAATTTTCTATTTAGATAAAGACACATTTATTACATGTTTTTTTGTTATTTAAGGTCGCAGCAACTACTAGGTCATTAGCGACCACTATTGCGTGTAACGGTATGATAACTACGAGGACGACAGGGGTGTGAAAGGACGAACACAATACAATGCCCGAGGCGGGACTCGAACTCGTGATCCTTGCTACGGCAGGTCAGGTCCGAGATTGCTACGGCACTATTGCCTTAGCGATCTCGGCCATCCGGACCAGCATATTTTACATTGGTCACTCAACTTCAAAAGTTTCGTTCTTGATGACTGTAGGATTATATCAAGCTGTGAGCGTTTGTAACTTACTTTCTTCCCACGGATACAAGTAACTCGAATTGTTTAATTTCTTGATAGAGAAATATTAATATTTATCACATTAATAGTAATTGATATACTGAATGACTTTTGTAATCAAAGAAATGTAATGAAATTATTTTCTGAGTTGGAGGAAAGAATTCATCTCCATCCATAGTTTGGGTATGCCTACGTCATTTCACATGACTTTTGTTCTCTCTTTCTGTTTTTTGAATGATCAAGGTAGATCACACTGTGGAATTTTCTTGCTGTGCTATCATTATCAAATTTTCTCGTTAGTCGTAAAAGTATTCCGATTTTTTCTCTAAAAACAGACTCTATAATATTATTTTTTCAAAATAATTTATTTTCTTTTAACGTTTCGATGTTAATTTAGGTATTTCTCAAAGCTGTCTCGGATCCAGGTTTGAAAAACAAAACATGGTTAGAAATTACTTCAGTTTGCCAGGTAATGTTAACAAGTTCTTATCTATGGTCGCGTAGTATTTATTCATAAGTCTTAAAAGTTTTTATAAAATATTGAAAGTTTTTATAAAAATGCTGTCTATCAGTTTTAAATTTTAACTAGTCGTTTTTGCAAACCTGGACCCGAGATATTTTTAACACATCCCGATTACTATCAAAACATTATAATAAATGCGTTATTTGAAAAAAATAATATTATAGTGTCCGGTTTTTCTTAGAAAACATTTGGAATACTTTTACAACTTTAATGAGATAATAGATGTTAAGATATTGCTTTTCTTCCAGTTATTCTAAAATAACGCAAAAAGAAACGTTTCTGAATTTATGACGAAACAATCACATTCATCAATTACATTATGTGAAATATACATGGAATATTTTATTAACAAATAACATGATGAAAGTAGTAACAATTATGATGCTCTATAAAAAATGTATTGTTCTTAAAATTTTCTTGACAGGTAATAGGTACATGCATATAAAAAGGAGTCTGAAACTTCAAGAAGACAAAAAGCATTTACGTCTTTCGTGTGAGTCATTCTCACATTCTCGTTTGATGTTAGCAATACTCTGTGCAACGCAACGTGATCTCATTACTTAACGAAAATCTTATTATTATCTGCAAGAGTTCTACATTTTAAATAATTCAATTTAATTCTTAATTAAATCAGTTCACCAAATGAATTCCTCATTCCTACCAAAGATAAAATTGAATGTTGTCAAAGCAATGTAATCTATGTTTTCTTTTTTTACTCTCACAAATGTTATTGAAGTTGATCACAATAAATGCATGAACTAAATCCTCACACGGAATGCAACATGAAATATATTTACGTCCGTCTTCAGTATCAGCTCGTGCACTAACGTCTAATTACCGACCTGCGGGAAACAGTTTGGGAAACGCCGCTCGCAAAATACCAATTACGTTGTGAATCGCTGCATGTTTTGTGCCGAGAAAGAAACTGGTATTTCCGTCGGAGTGCGGCCTGCAGCAGCCTGTTGTGTCGCTCCGCGCGTGGGGCGCCGCCCAGTTGCGTCCGCGCCCTGCCCGCGGCGCAACCGTCGCCCCGCCCGGCCTTGGTCGTGAAGCGCAAGGCGAAGGGCGACATCATTCCACCTTTTTGTCAGCATTGTGAGGAAAAGCATTTTTATCCCTCATCAAATAACAAGATTTTTAAACCACTAAACATTTATTTATTTATTTATTTATTTATTTATTTATTTATTTATTTATTTATTTATTTATTTATTTATTTATTTATGTTCTATGGTGTACACTTCGGGGAGACAGTAAAATGACTGTAATTCCAAAGCTTGAACTCAACATACCGAAGTGTCTCCCCAAAATTCATTGATGTTGACCGGGAGAGATGGCTCATGGTATCAGCTGATGCCTGCAGTCCCTCTGACCGGGAAGTACTAGGCTGGAGATCCGACGGTGCCAGGGTTTTCGAAACTAGCTAGTCAGCTAGGTCGAGTTCAGTGGCTGTCTGGAGGAGAATTCCAGCGGCCGGCTTTTCTGGTCCGAGAATCCACACATGAAGCGGGGGAGTGCCCTGGCTGGGGCAGTGTCCCACTGGTCGGAGATACGTGGTTGGGGAAGACCCCACTAGCTGGCGGTAGGTCGGCGGTGGATATCGCCAATCAGCGGGGAAGATCACTGCCCGAGAAAAACACACGCACTACAATAACGGGACTAATTACCTTGGTAATTGACGCACCCAGAATCACAATCATTTAATTATTGATGTGATGATGATAAGAGCGTGAATGTGCAGAAATTTTGCAGTTAAAGGTAGGGAAGACGAAGGATCCCCGTGGAAACATCAGATGAATTTAGTCTCCAGCGTTAAAAGTCAGCAGTTTAGTCTCCAGCGAATCTGACTTGGGGTGCGAGTTCTGTCTGTGGCGAATTTTCGCCACTAGAGAACTCGATCAAATTGAGATGCTGTGCGGAGAATTGTAGCGACCGTCTGAATTCCCTGATCGGTACTTTTCCGTGCTTTCTATGATACATTCCAGGCGAGTGTTGAACAGTACTCTAATAAATGGGCAACGGACTTTCAAATGACCCTTGCGCGATCTTTCCTTCCTCATCATTATTCTAATTCACCATTATTATTATTATTATTATTATTATTATTATTATTATTATTATTATTATATAATTTTTATGTTAGTTATGTGAACTTATTTATGTAATTAGCTGCCACCGGGTTATGCCCAATTGCAGTAAAAATAAACGTATCTTATCTTGTCTATCCTCATTCTTTACTTACACACACGCTCAATTGAATGCATTGCTCTACCACATACATGCCAGGAAACCATATGGAAGCTTAGAGCTCGTCTCGGCTGGTGCGGCGCTCCGTTGGGGAGAAACCTGGAGGGGGAAATCTCCCGCAAATCGACGTCGGCTCTGGGTCTCACTACCGATCGGGGGAGGAACTCTGTCACCTCACGAGCAACACATTCACTACACTAATGGGACTAACGCATTTGACGAACTCAGAAACATCAATAAATCAATCAATCTGCCACGAACACTTTTGTCGACCAGAAAGTTCAATCAACTCTCGACTCCAATGGTGCAAGGTGAGCCCGCTCCTCCAGGGGTCGCCCCATAGTGGAAAGATGGGTGGGTTACTCCGGAGCACAGATTTGCTCGTTCTGCACAGCCACAGTTTGCGTCACGAACCACATAACCTCAACATGGGCACTTCGTTTGAATATCTAGCCCAGACTCTGGTGGCCATGTTGCATGTAGAACGAGAAGTGTTGAGAAACATTTTGAAAGTGGCGTAAAGTGACAATATTCAACTGTGAACAACCAAAAATAACACGATGAAAGTGTACAAGATGCAATGTTTAAAACAAATGCTTCATATACCAGTTACAATAACGTATAACGAGATGATGATTTTTATCTGGCTGCATATAACATTGCCGCTAATACTGCGCTAATACTGTGACGCAAACTGGTTCCTTGGTTGAGCTCATTGGCTCAAAGCTCATTGGTTGAAGTCTGATACGTTGCGCTATAGCTCACACACCTCTTTCCACCATGGGTTGCTCTGTGCCATAAAAATATCATGCATGAGAATATGCCTATTTGTAAAATAGTTTGGTTTACGAGCAAATAAATTAACAAAATGTACACTGTATGATTCGCCGTTCTTCCTCTGCAGCTATGATACGCCGGGTCACATTTTACAAGGCGGAATGGAATATTTCACATAATCAATTTCATGTCTTAATTAAAAGTATTGCTTTGAAATTAAATAAATGATAATAAGAATCAAACGAAGTAGGAGCTTTATTTAGACTCATAGCTTCAGAAAAAATTAGGAATGTCAATTCGGTAGAGCTTGGCCCAGCCTTTGGGGTTTTAAGTATTCCGAAATCATCCATCACAGTTAAATATTTTGCAATGCAATTTATACGGAATATTTTTTCTGAATTTCACTTAATTGAAATGTAATAATGATAAGAGATTTTCAATATATTGAGTTATTTATGAACTATCTCGAAAATTCATACTATTTATTACTAATGATGTTACGTTCGGTAATGATTTTTTTCTGCGAGGGCTTTTACTACTTTTACTCAGCGTAAGGTAAATGGCAGAGTGTGAAGAATGACGTATGGATGAAAACGGAATGGTGGTGGTGGTGGTGATGGTGATGATGATGATGATGTGGTAAATGAGATAGCTATTTACTGAAAAGAGAATGAATCTTGTCGCTAATATGATACAAAACAGAGTGTCCACTGCTGATTGTGAAACATTGCAACACAAAAGCCGACATTCTGTTACAATGAAATTTATTACACGTATTTGAAATAGCACAATACACAAATGTTTTGAATTACGAAACTGTACATGCATTTTGATCTTGAGTATTCAGTACGGTGTGAAGTCGCCAAGCACAGCCACACGGTTTCTATGCGTGACCACGAAGCATCGACAGTAAACGCAGGAGGACCAGAAAGAACAAGTTGCTGAACAATCATTTCCCAGACTTATTCGTGGGCGACATGTCAGGTGAACATGCAGGCCAGGGAAGCAGTGGTAAATGTCGTTCTTCGCAGAAAGTTTCAATATTCCTCGCCACTTGCGGTTGGGCATTGTCCCGCTTAAATAGAGTATATGGAGCTGCTTGCTCGAGCTCTAAAACCTCCCTGATGTAACGGTTGCTTTTCAGATTGCTCTCAATACACATGAGGTGAGATCGCACATTGTAGCCAATTGCTCACCAAACTATCACATTTGGCGATTGACCACTATGGTGCGGAGAATAATTCAGGCTGTCTGGTTGCGACCACCACGGTAGAGTCGAACACGTACGCGGCCACTGCTGTAGCACAAAGTGAAGCGGGACTCGTCCGAAAACACTACACTTTGCCACTCAGCACACAAGTGAACACGTTCCCGTTCACATTGTGTGGTCCAGTACCCGTTCGTCGACTGTGTTCGACCCTACTCTATCCACAGGTTCCACACATGCATCACTGTCGTAGCAGCGCGCCTCGTTTGTTCCGCAATGTCACGGTACGGCAAACCCGCTTGCCAGAGACCGATCATTCTGCCCCGTTCGAACATATTCAGATGATGATATTGCGCCCTTTGTCTCCGACGAGGTATACCGGTACTTGCTTGCTTGTTTCCACATCGTTTAATGGTTCTACATTGACTAAGTGGGGCGTAACACTGACCTGACCTGTCACAAAAAGAAGGGCACTACTATGCCAATACACGCAAACTCGGTGAAAATTTAATCACTTCTTATGATACAGAGTTCTACACATGCACAGATGTTTAAGTGATTCCAACCATTACTTCTGGGTGTTGCAATTTTCAAAAACATTGGTGTACATTTAAAGAAAACGTTTTTCAGAAATGTCTTTGAATGAATGAAATTTCACTCTCTCGCTCTCTCTCTCTCCCTCTCTCTCTCTCCCTCTCTCTCTCTCCCTCTCTCTCTCTCCCTCT
>BOPP01000104.1:4226221-4241413 GCA_017312745.1 Gryllus bimaculatus
TCCCTCCCTCCTCTCTCCCTTCCCCTCTCTCTCCCTCCTCTCTCTCTCTCCCTCCCCCTCTCTTCTCCCCCTCTCTCTCTCCCTCTCTCCTCGCCCTCTCTCTCTCTCCCTCCGTCTCTCTTCCCTCCCTCTCTCTCCCTCTCTCCTCTCTCCCTCCCTCTCTCTCCCTCTCTTATCCTCTCTCTCTCTCTTCTCTCTCTCCACTTCTTCTTCCTTCTGAAATTCAATTTTCTATTGAAGAAACGTACAAGGTTTTTTCCAAGTGTCATTACAAGATGATTCTCTTGGAAGTTAGCTGGCGGTTTGAGAGGAGAAATCCGGCACGCAGTTAAAATATGTTTTCTCCCTGTGTTAATTACCCCAAAGAATTGCTATAAATTATTGAAATACCCAGTAATTGGCTCCGATTTGAATTAATTGCCGCCTATTCCAACACAATAATTTTGTCATCTTCGTTGTCGGACCTTGAACGAACAATTTAACTTGTAAGATTATAACCATATTGTAACACGAATAAGTTGAAAATTAACGTTATCCAGACAATTAATTCGTAAACTTAAATACAATTAAACTTACAATTACACATTAAATTATTAAAATATTCGTCAAAAAATTTCTCGAAAGGTACTCTCTCTATATCTATCACTCTCTCTATATCTATCTCTCTCTCTATATCTATCTCTCTATATCTCTCTCTCTCTATATCTATCTCTCTCTCTATATCTCTCTCTATATCTCTCTCTCTATATCTATCTCTCTCTCTCTATCTCTCTCTCTATATATCTCTCTCTCTATATCTCTCTCTATATCTCTCTCTCTTTCTATCTCTCTCTCTTTCTATCTCTCTCTATCTCTCTCTCTCTTTCTATCTCTCTCTATCTCTCTCTCTCTTTCTATCTCTCTCTATCTCTCTCTCTTTCTATCTCTCTCTTTCTATCTCTCTCTATCTCTCTCTATCTCTCTCTATCTCTCTCTATCTCTATCTCTCTATCTTTCTATCTCTCTCTATCTCTCTATCTGTCTCTGTCTCTATCTCTCTTTGTCTCTACCTCTCTCTCTATCTCTCTCTCTCTATCTCTATCTCTCTATCTCTATCTCTCTCTATCTCTATCTCTCTCTATCTCTCTCTCTCTATCTCTCTCTCTCTATCTCTATCTCTCTCTATCTCTCTCCATCTCTCCCTATCTCTCTCTATATATCTCTCTCTATCTCTCTCTATCTCTCTCTCTCTATATATCTCTCTATCTCTCTCTATCTCTCTCTCTCTCTCTCTATCTCTCTCTTTCTTCTTGAAATTCAATTTTCTATTGAAGAAACGTATTCAAAGGTTTGTTTCCAAGTGTCATACAAGAGATTCTCTTTGGAAGTTAGCTGGCGGTTTTTGAGGGAGAATATCCGGCACGGCAAGTTTAAAATATGTTTTTCGCTGTTAATTAGCACCAAAGAATTGCTATAAATTATTGAATACCCAGTATGGCTCCTAATTTGAATTAATTTGGCCGCCTATTCCAACACCATAATTTTTGTCAATCTCGTTGTCCGGCCTTGAACGAACGATTTAACTTGTAAGATTATACACATATTGTAACAGATAATGGAAAATTAACGTTTACCAGAAATTTAATTTAAACTTTAAATACAATAAAGTTTGAATTACACATTAAATTATAAATAATTCGTCAAAGAAATTGTCGTAAAGGTTTTATTTTAAAAGGTCAATGAAGTTTGTTGCACCTAGCAAATTTTTACAAAATTTTATTACATTTGTTTTCTGTTAGAATTAAGGATGAATTCGACATCAACTAATTTTAAAATGACTTTTAAGAAGAACTAGCTGTACTGTTGCCAAATATATATTTCAATATGCACGCCTGTTGTTTGTTATAGTTTATGATGCTCTATTTTCTTTTGTAGTGCCAGGATACTGATTCGCATCTATATTATTCTGAGTAAGGTCGGACATGAAGTTTACTGACATGTTAATCATTATTGAAATTGCGGGAAAAAATATCTGGTGCATCAGTTCCTTAGCATCAGTTCTGGTGGAATGAAGCGATTGAAAGAAATTTAATACGAGAAATATTCTTGAAATTGTGTGGGGAAATACACACGTCGACCTCGTAATCTTTCCACTTAGACACTCTGGAACTAATTGCATCAGTTGGTCGGTTTCCGACAACACCATTCATCGTTAGACCACAGCCTTCAACCCGTAAACTCTTTTTATTGGGTATCCTTGCGAGTTTAAAGAAGGCCGCTGCTATGGGTGGAATCGATCCTTACTTTGTTGTGAAATCAAATTCTTTTGAGCAATAAAGATTGCACAAGACTTCTCACATGTGCTTCGATTTTATAATTGAAAAATATTCATGATTGTGTGACCAAAACATTGGCATTCTGCCATAATATGATTTTCAAGGTCTATATCTTATTTTTCCACAAAAGGACTGAGAAGTGTATTTTCATTTACAAACTCCTTTAATTCACTATCAAACCACTATTTCAAACTAAAGTTTGAAGGATTTTTTAAGTTTCCAATGTTGGCTGTCATTAATTCTAACTCATCCTTCAAGGAACGTCCTCCTCCTCTTCGTATAATCGAGTCACACTATCCAGTTTTTTTCTCTCGCTGTGTTCGCACAGTCTGATCCGGAACTAATGCTACCAGGTAAAAATTTCCACAATAAAAACTAATTATCCCATCAACTAGATTAATTTTCAATGTCACAAGAAAATAACGCCCAAAAACACCTAAGGTTAATCGAACTATCATCCGTGCATTGTGGTTTTGAAACGTTACTTTAAAAAGCAAGAAATCACGCAAGCCAATGCTACAGACTTAAGCCCACAAATAGCGTTCTAGTTACACTAGGCATCGGATTTTTTAGGCTTATTTTCCTCTTTTGACGAAGACATTCGAAAACAGACACATTCCATGACTATTCAGACTCATAAGAACCATATTTAATGTTCAAATGCTTATTTGAGCATTAGAGGGGTAATAAACATTTTATGTGCTTTATGTCAAAGTTTTTCAAATACGAATACATTTCACCTTTTGGTGAGGACATTTTTCGACTACACTTGTAACGATTGTGATGAATTCAGGTCGTTATGTTTAAAATGTGAAGAGTGTTCAGTTAGGTTAAATAAGTCTTCTTTCAAAGATTAAATATGTGCAAGTATGCGATGCTCCTCTTGTAATAATTCAATACCCCACATTTGGCACATCACTATAAGTCAGCCAACCCTTGCGTTGCAGAATTTAATGATATGTATTTTCAGTACTATATGGATTAATGAGTCAAAAAAGACGTTCTGAAGAATCTTATGAAGTTGGTAACTAGGAAAGTTAAAACATTCATTTCATCACAAAAATTTTAAAACGAAACAATTAACACCAATTTTCTTTATATTTAAACTATTGGAGCTAAAACAGCGCGTACTTTCTTGCTCTTATTTTCACGCTCGAAAAATTATACATGCCCTTATTTCAAAATCTATCTTTAAAAAACAGATTTCATTATGGTAAAAATATCTATCTTTAAAATTTTAGTTGTAGGAAGACTCAGAAAAAATGTTGAACTCTTGTAATTTTAGAAAATTTAGGTTTTTCAGTTGGGAATATCAGTTTTGAAGAAAATGGGCTGAATTGTTTAACCGCTAGTTGTTCACAGACGTTTTGCCGTCATTCTAGTTTTCGGCATCAACACACAAAACATGGATTTTGGCTTCACCACGTGTTAGAGACTTTTTTCTATATTTAGCAACTGGATTTATACACTTTTTCGTCACAAGGGCCCTATGACAGGAGTTTTCTGCTGCAAATTTGACCTTTTTCGCGCAGCATTACATAACGTTCTCTCTACTTCGTAGCGAGAAAGTAAAAAGGTGTTGCAGCATTATTTGCATCTACATTATAATTTTCTTTGTTGTAAGTATAGGAAAGTATTTTAAATAATTCCGTTATTTACCTTAAATATCCATGATTTGGTTTACTTTTGATAAATTTTGCTTCTACGTATACTGAGTTTTAGTTTACCATTGTAATTTAATTCATTATTTCCTTCGATACTTGACGATACACTTAAATGCACTTTTTTATACACACCTAACTATAAACCTTAATCTTTCTCTGTTGAACTCGTCACTTTCTTTCTTTGTTTGTTTTTTGTAATTTTCCTTCATAAATTAGATCTGTTGTCAGAGTCACGAGTTGGTTGGTAAAAACGGCTACAACGGGAGATTCATTTGTATTCATATGTATTATCATTATTCGACACTCACGACACTCCATGGCGATGATAATTCTCTCCACGTATCGTCATCCAAGCGCACAATTTCTCGCAACTCTGAAATTAAGGAGCAACACACACGCCAATATTTAACTGCGCATTGCCAGTTATGTAAATTAGTGCCAACTGTAGCCATTGGTGAATGGCCCCTTAAATATTCTTAAAAGTTCCATTTGGTTTCGCTATCCAAGAACACAATACCCTTCGAACAAATTCAAGGGGCCGCCTCATCAGTCAGATCGACAGATAAATATCAATTTTGGAGAAAATGGGCTCAAAATGGACGGACAGACCGGCCGACAGACATACAGTTGTTTTGTCGTCATTCGATTTTCCGGTATCAAAGACCCACAAAACATGGATTCTACACCACGTGTTAGAGGATTTCCCCCCTATTAATCATTAACTTGTTTTGTTTAATCGTGAACTAGTTAACTCGTTATCAAATTGAATGGTTAAAGAAAATTACCTTTAATAAGTATGCAACAGAGACGAATCAGCCGGTAGGTCTTCTGCGTATAAATAACACCTTGTTTAGATCAGCCTAGAATGTTCGTTAATCGATCAAAAAAATACTAGTAAATATTAAAGAGCATTTTAGTTAACATGAAGGTAAACATGCATCTACACCGTTGTTGCTACTAAAACAAATATTGGCTATGGTTTGATATTTTTCTCCATTGATATTCAAACAGCAGTACAAGTTTCATTCATTTTATCAAAGAAATATAATAAAGAAACGTTTAATTTCAAAACCATTTTTTCATGGTGAATTTCTTGTCTGGCGAAAGGACTGTCTGTTCCGGATGGAAAGTGCAGATCGCTAGTGTCGGGGCGCGCGGCCTTGAGGGCCTGGAAGTTGGGCAGGCGGAAGGAGCCGGGCGGGCAAGCGACACTGAGCATTCAAAACGCGGGATGTGCATTGCGTGTTGTGTAATGTATTCGTTAATAAACGTCACTGGCTTCCCATTTATCCCACAAGGCTCGCGTGTCTTTTCCCCGCAGTTTTCTTTCCCCCCACTCAATTGGCCGTAATATGTATACAAGATTGATGTGAATGAAATTTGTTTCCCGTGTTGAATAGCTACGATTAGAACATTGAATACAACAAATAGGAGTGCATTTGTGACAAATGATTTACACTAACAGTTAAGGGTAATAATAATATATACTGTAATTCATATTTATTATTATGATTGATTACAATATCATAAACTCGTGTATGGATCCCCACAGATATTGGTACGATTGAAAAAAATTTAACATACTTAGTTTTTGAAAAAGCTGTAGCAATTCTGGTAAAAATTGAGTTTCGAAAGACACTTTTACCAAAGTTGTAGGAAGAGGATATAAATATATATTCTCTGTAAACTGATTTGATTCATTTTTCTACAGCACTTAAATATAAATATTTATTAGAAAAAACGAGACAAAACATAATCGTTTATTGAGGCCTCCCGGAAGTTAGCATGGAGTTAGTTCGAGTTATAAAAGACGAAAAACTGGGTATATTAAAACTAGGCGTCATGAATAAATATAAACACACCCACCAAAAAAATTTTTCAAAGCAAGATTTTTTCTCGTTGTTCAGCATTTGGGCGACTACACTAATTCTGCCGGGTGAATGGGAGAAGTTATTTATGTTAGCCCAAAATTACGAGTATACGTGCAATGTTAACTTGATTAATTCTATCACCGCAATTCGTTCTGCGGCACTTAAAACACTAATAATTAATAATAATAATAATTAAATAATAATAATAATTAATATATAATAATAATTAATAATAATAATAATAATAACCGTAAAAGTTCGAAGTCCTGCCTCGGGCCATGGGAGTATTTTGTTTGTGTGTGTGTGTGTGTGTCGTCCTTTCACCCCTCAACTCCTCAACCTCAATTATTATTATCATTATTATTTCATCTTCAATACCCAAGATATTAACAAACTTGGGAGATAAAAATCGGATCCAGCTAAACGCTGGATACCTTGATAAAATTTATATCACCTCACCGAGATAATGGTACGTGTGGGACCCGGGTTGCATGCACACGTGTCTCTGTCGGCCTATTGCGAGCAAAAATTATTATTATTATTTTATTAATTATTATTATTATTTATTATTATTATTATTATTATTATTATTATTATTATTAATTATTATTATTAATTATTATTATTTATTATTATTATTAATTATTATTATTATTATTATTAAATTTTCTGTTCAGTACTGGGGTTCTAAACAATGAGGGTTCTGGATAAAATTACCATACCTATTAATTGAACAAGGCTACACAATGAATTACGGATTATGGGAAATAAATAGAATTGATCACCAGTATCTTTTTAGCTAAGATGGATACGGAACGTGATGATCGATAGTACAAATAACTGAAATTCGTTGGTACAATTCCCGATTTTGCTAGGGACGTGTATAGGCCGGGTAGGCAGGTGAAAAGTGCCCCCAAACAAATGAAAATTCGCGATTGCTCTTATTAAAAGAGATACAAAATGTAGATTTGCAAAAAAAATAGCCTCCTTGAGCAATCGGTGCAGGAGGGACACAACGAGGAATTGGGCTTTTTCGTGATTAGGTTTTTCTCGGCTTCTGTTCCAGTGTATCAGATTTTAAAAAAAAAATACAGACGGGGACAAATAGTTGTATTTGAAGGTATTTTGTCAACCAATTTTGACGCCAAATTCAATAGAAAACAATAAATAAATTATTGAAATTGATTTTTCGACATATAACGTCGGAGTTACTGTCTCAGTTTTTTTCCCCTAAAAGTGTCTTATAAACGTGCTATAACAGTTTATTTTTTCAGGTATTGAACAATGTAGGTCATAGTAAAAAACAATTAAATCCCAATTTTATCGTTTAACAAATTTGAAATTCGCGGCAAAAGTGCGATTGAATTTTTTCTTTATTGAAATTATTGGAAGAGTCACTTATCAGCATGAATTTTACTACTTTTTGGTTGACAAATTTTATTTTGTAGAAAAGTATTTGTATTATTGGGAAAATAAAAATTATCTCGTAGGTTTTACTTTGATTTATCTATAACATAATGTTTTAATGCAATATCATCTGATGCCAGATTTTCAACTCATTTAAAAATTTATTTCGTAATATTTTATGTTCGATACAGTACGCTACTTGGAAGGACACAAATTCACTAGCACTTCACTTAGGAAGCACACACATTCACACATTACTTCAGTAGTATACAGCATAGAATTACCACACTATCTACATAGTGTAAATTTGAAATAATTATTGGTTTCGGCCGACAGTTATGCCAAAATGAGGCGGTTTTTCTGCAATTACTGTAAGAACAAACGTTACGAGCTCGACGGTGGTCTATCAATCGCGCAAAGGGTGAAGCGTTAGTTTGGCTCGAAAATGTTTGTTTGTATGCGAAACTTTTCAAATTATATGAAAGTGTATTTTTCTTCTCTTCTCTCAAATCTTAAAAACTATTCTCTTTAGTAAAAGTTAGTAAAACTGTATTTCTTGAAATTGTGTTAAAGTATTTTTAGTGTCTACTGGCGCAAGAATTACTTTTTTAGTTGTTATCCGGAAGGTTCTTCTATAAAAAATTGAATACACGTTGTGCGGGATTGCATTCGCCCAAAGCGATCAGTTTTTCTTCCTTGCTACCAACAAGAATTGCAGGCGTGTTGTCTTGTTGGCAAAGAAAAGCAAACGAAATTTACCTTTTACGGTGAAGTGATGAAAACCATAAATCCAAAAAACAGCATTAACAACGAAACACATGAGAATGGAAAATAGGTGAACAACCAAATCGCGTGCTTTCAAAACGATCATATTGCGGCAGCAGGAGCCATGGCACCGGGGCTGTGGATGATCCACGGTTTAACGTATCACTTCCAAGTAATAGATTCCAAAGTAATAGATCTAAAGTTATTCCCCATGAGTTGTATTCCCCACCCAAATTATAAGAGGCATTCGACGTATAATATTAAACTAATATAATTAGTTGTTAAAAAAATGATGTTAAGGAGGATTAAACAGTTGAAAAAAATTTTTAAAGGGGGGGGGGTGCTTTATTAGAAAAGCCCGTATGACCCCGCGACTTCAATTAAAACCTCGTACGCGCCACAGGCCACTTAATAATTGCAGGGACAAACCACCTCCATTATTTCGTTTAGAGTTCAGACGCTAAACCTCAGAGCTGAGGAGTGGCAAAAACCAACAGGCCGAACGAGCGTATGTGGGCGTAACGAGCAGAACGTCGCCCGGCCAGGGCCAGCCGTCGCGAGCTTCATACTGCCGTGCATTTTTGAATCTCACAACCCCCTCGCAAGGATAAGGCTGAAGGTGAAACACGCGCACTATTTCATGGTTAAAGTCACCTTTGGCGACCGGCTGTGCACGTCATCGCCCTGCTGCCCCCGGCCACCGGCCCTGGCGCTATTTCAACGGACCTCCCCTGCCTTCTACGTTCATTAGCTGCCCTCGAAAAAGAGCTCTTTAGGAGTACCGTTAGCCGAACCGCATCGCAAGGTTGCGACTGTGGACGTTTTTCTTCCCAAGAAGCATGGCGTGGGGGACAGCGTGATTTGTGTACTTGACGAGTGAGAAGACCTCGCAGATTCAGTTGCGTTCTTTTATAAATTGCCGGGTTCTTATAAACTTGTTCAGCGGTGCCATTAACAAATTTATGACAAAAGGGACATTCAAGGAATTGAATAAAAGTGGTGAGAGTTACATGATTTTAATGTTTTCCGAAAACATTTCAATCAGATAACTTTAAAATGTCATAAGCTTGTTTCTGTGTAGTTTTATAGGGAGTCAAAGAACAAACAGGAGAGGTGGACTCAAGGCATCAACTGATATCACTGAAGTGCCTCTGACCGGAGGTCCTAGGTTCGAATCCCGGCTGTAGTAAGATTATCGGGACGGGCTTTTTCAGTTACGTCGAATTCAGTCCGCTCTTTGAAGGAGAATGTATAGCGGCCGGCTGCTCTGATCGGTTAGTTTTGCGTTGTTTCTCCAAATAACACCACACAACTATTCTTATTTTGTTTTGCTTTTTTAAATTCTGAAATATTAGGAAAGAAATTATGTATGTGTGTTTGTGTCTGGGAGTTTAGCAGCAATACAATCCTTTCGAAACTGGACTACATGTTTTCAGATGTAGAAATAGCAGTGAGTAAATTTTGACATCGAGTGAATCGTTTTTAGTAAAAAAATGTTTATAAGTTGCAACTAACGCACCGATTCTGAAATGTCCTTCATTTTTATTTCAGGGGGCTTTGCATTTGGCGGCTGCCATCACATACGGCCAACAATACGATTCCAATTGGTATGAGGGCAAATTAGTTTATTTGCGTTTTGAGGGTTCATATTATATTTGGATTTGATATGTATTATGTTTGTATTGGTTTTTATAATGTGATATGTTGTTTGTAATTTAAAATTTTAGTCTTGCATTTCATTTTTTGCACGTATAAGGGTTGGTTGTCGCAGTGTTACGTAATTATTTAGGGCGAGGGTTCCATCGCGCATTTACGGGTGCGTTACAGGGGATGAGTAACGCAAAATACTCCTGTATAGCGTACGTAATTTATGGACGGCTCCTAAATCCTGTAACCCTAAGCACGTAAAACCTGCAGTATTGAAATACAAGGATTTTAAAAAAAGAAGTATCATCATAAACCATCATCATTAGCTATTAATGATTACTATTAATATTACTATTATTATTACTATTGATATTACTATTATCATTATTATTATTATTATTATTATTATTATTATTATTTTCATTACCTCAGTATATTCGGGATCAACTTCAGCTGATTGTTTATTTCAAAGGATGCGTGGGTTTACGTTAATTGAACTTTAAATCCTCATTTACTTGTAACGAGAAAATATATTGGCAGAATTATTTATGCTAAGGAATCCCAATTTTTGAATTATTGGCATAAAGAGGCAAATTACACCAACGATTCAAAATTTAAACACTTTTACAGTATCATCAAGTATGCGTTTTAGTTTAAGTATATCCCAGGTATTTATCTCCAGCTAATGGACAGCCGCCGGAAATAGAACGTTCCTGGCTTGTTGTAATCTCGTCACCGGGTTACCTTCAAGGGCAATTAGGAGGCCGTAGACTAGCCACCATTTCACATGTAACAAAAATTAGTTTTATTCTCATTTTATCAAAATCGCACCCAGTGAAAACTTCTCGACTACAGCATCGCTTGTAAACTGATAAGATATTTAAATTTATTAATGGATAAGGTGTTGTCATAAGAGTGAGACATAAAATTAATTTCGATAACCTATTGCATAAGATAGTTTGACTAATAAAAAGGGCGGAATGAATTGTTCAAGACGACTGTCATAGCCATAGCATAGCGGATTTTAGCAGTGCATATGACGATCATGTAACCTAAATTACGGCGTTAAAGGTTAATTCATCTGCTCAATATCGACTCTCGCTGCACCAAATTTCGACTTCATGGGTACATATAAAATCTAACGTCCTAATATCGTCTTTAATAAATCTATCTTCGAGAAAATTTTACTGAATCTTTTAATTATTATCTTTGGAATTGCACGATGGATTTAAATCGAATTTAATTTTATTGCCCGGCATTTATTTAAAGTATTCAATCATTAGACAGAAAAAGAATGGAATTCTGCCAATACTGTATCCCTATCTGACACCGAACTGCCCAAAATCTACCGTGCTCCCTTTTCACATACCAGCTCTGATGCTGCCTCGTTGACCCGCTCCTGCCCGTTCTTACTCTTGCCATGTTCTCTACGATACTTTTTTCTATTCATCCTAAAAAATTCGTACAATTAGCATGTAGTGGGAACACACATGAAAAACCACCAAATGGCGTCTTCCATCTTGCAACTGAACGGCACCCACCAACACGCTGCACAAAAGATGCGCTGTCTTGCTTCCATGGAGTCGCAGAGACTGATACTTACATCTCAGTCAAATTGTGCTGATGTGACATTAAAAAAACAGAAATGTTTAGATTATGATTATTTATAATTGCGTAAGTATAATAGGACGTTGCACACGATTTCGATATTTCTGCAACCACATTATTTACTGAGATAATAGATCTGACCAAGACCCTATAAAAATGGTATAAAGTTCCGCTTTTCGTCGAATCTCCAATCTTCAAAAATTGAAAACGTTCACATAATGAAATAATATATTTTTAGCCACCACTACTATTGCGTTATTAAACATAAAGGATGCAGACCCAAAGAGGGAGATCAGCATTTATAGCCACAATCCCACCCCCTTCAAATGCACCAAAGACGCAGCGATTCGCTAGCATCTGGATTGTCGGTTTTGATTTCTGTTAGATTTAGGAAGAAAATTTGTCCCGCAAGTGCCCTGAAAGTGCATCTTTTTTATCGCGGGAGGCGGTAGTGATCTTCCCCGCGCTGGATTGACGAGATCCAGCGCCTACCTACACGTCAAACTAATGGGTTATCCCAAGACATATATACTCACCGACCCACCAGTCACGCTTTACCCTCGCGACTGGTCTCATCCGACATATGTGGTAGTGTAGTGCATGTTGGGTGTAAAGTGTGTGATAAGTAAGGAGGAGGGGCATCTGCGGCTGGAGCCAGCGGCAAGGAGGTCTCAAACTTGCGCGCACCTCATACGAGACATGCCGAGCAAACAGGGTACTCAGGCGTGAGTTCACTTTCCCGCTGGGGCGTCTGTGTGTGTTGGCCGGTGGGCGCCAATCCTGCCTCCGGTTGTGGGCTGTGTCCTCGGTCGGAAAACTTCGCGAGGCAAGAAAATGGATAGATTGTGCGGACGGGGGCTGGCAAGTGGAGCGAGTCTCCGGTGAGCGCGAAGGCAGTTCCAGGAGGTGGGCGGAGGCGGACCTGGCCTCGCGTTCTTTAAAACTATGCAATCTGGAGTTAACAAGTTAACGATTATATTAAAACATTTAATGATGGGTAGGGGGAAATCCTCAACATGGGGTGTAGAATACAGAATGTGTGGACCCTTGATACCGAAAAAATCGAATGACGGCAAAACGTCTATCCGTATTGTCTGTCTGCCGACTGACCGTCCATTTGCATCCCATTCTCTAAAATGATATTCCTCAATCGATCTGACTGAGCCACGGCTCCTAAATTTGAAACCGGAAATTAATTTTGAGGGCATACTTTACATGAAGTCCTGGGACATTTAAAAAATATTCAAACAATGGCTCCATTTTGATTTAAATTTGTGTTGTGGATGTGGTTGAAGATCTTTTAGAGACTGGACAGGGATCGATTTCGTTGAAACCCTGCGTTTTCGAAAATTTGCCAAAGTTCCATTTTTTAGTTCATTCTGCAACTAAAAGTTTGGAGATACAAATTGTTTATCGTAAAGGAAAATCTGTTCATTAAGATAGAATTTCGGTTATCGGTCGAACAGTACTATTTCGGGAAGCTTCGTAATGCGAGCTAAAGTCTATTTGAGAGGGGAATGACTCGGCAAACAGATTGTGTGCGGAAGCAGGTTAAAAGAGGCGTTGATTGAATACAAAAGACGCGGCGCGATGGTGGTGTTAACGGTTAGAACGGAACTGGTCGTTGTATCCAAGTTGGCGGGTTCAAACCCGATCGAAGCCCGTTGATTTTTAAGGGCGAAAAAATCCTTCGTACGCCTTCCTTCGGAGGGGAAGTAAAGCCGGGCTGTCCCATGTTCGTAGATTTACTTGCATGTTAAAAGATCCTCAAGCCTAAATGACGCCTCTGAGCTAAATTCAAAAATCGGCCTGTTTCTTCGCCAGAAATACCTCCGTCTCTCCTAGTTGGTGAAAGGAGCGTAGCGAAATTTGCGTGGTCAGGACGGAAGAGCGGGCCGGATGGCCCGAGTCTCGCCACCGTAAAATAAGGCAAATTTAATTCAATTCAATTCAAAAGACTGTGATAGTTGGTGGGCAGTGGCTGGGATGAAAAGAGTTCCAGTGGTCCAGAAGAAGTTCAAATGTGACCGCAGTTGTTGGAAATGCGCTGATGTTTGTGGGTATCCCCAGGGCACGGGTGAGTACGATATGCCAACAATTTCGTCATTAGCACGAGAGTGTGGTGCATACCGGCTTAGGAGGTGGCGATATTACTATCCTTGCCTGCCAAGCGTGCCGATCTAGAAAAAGTCGACTATGCGAGGATTCCTACGCTTAATTTTCCTTGCGCGGAACCTGCCCCCGCCGTTGGACAAGCTCTCAGCTCTTGGCTGAGGTCCTGACTTGTGTGATAGACTTTCAATGCATTAGTAAGTGGTAAAGTGTACGCACGCAAGGAAAGAGGGAAGGTCAAGGATGACGCCAAGGAAAGATCTCCAGGGTTGTTCCGCGTTCGTTTCTTTACGTACTGTCCCGCATTCGGCCTATGTGTTGATCGGAAGAAACCACAGTAAACTACCGATCAGAGCCGCCGGCCGTAAAATTCTTGGTCCAAGAGACTGAATTCGAGCTACCCATGTCGAAAATCCACCTCCCTCGGCACACGAACTAGAGCCTCCGGTCAAAGGCCACAGCCGTGACATCAGTTGACACTCGAAGCTCCCTCTCTCAGTTTGAATCGTGGTTCAGGATTAAAAACTAAATAGGCCCTTTGTTTAGGAACCATAGTACATTTGGTGGTCCAGGTTAGTGAGCCTTCAACATTATGGTTCGCTGAGAACAGAGTCAGTGCAAGTGTTACAATAGTGCCCCATCTCAAAACTTCATGAGCCACGATCTGCTCCCAGCCGGCCTCAGCGTGTGGTGGATGGGCCGCAAGGCCGGGGGCGAGCACAGCGTTGGTAGCCCGCAGGAGGTGGTTGGGCCTGAAGGCGAGGGATGGGCTCAATGCGGGAGGGGAGTCTGGGGCGGACGTGTGCACGGAATACGGCTGAGCGGGTGTTTGCAGGCGCAGGCGCGGCGCCGTCAGCGACAGAGCCGCGGAAAGCATAGCGCGGTAGCCGCAGGAAGTGGTGTTTGGCCCTGGAAAGGCAGGGACGATCCAAGGAGCAGGAAGAGCCTAGGGTCAGGGGACCGCGCACGGAAAACGCTGAGGCGGGGTTTGAGGGCGAGGCGGGCGCAGGTTCATGCGACAGAGGTCGGAGTAGCATCGTGATTAGCTGGCAGGGGTAGTGGTGGCCTGAAAGCCATGAATGTGCTCCAGCGGGCGATGGGAGGAGGTAGGGGCGTGGACGCAGCAAACGGGAATCGTGGAGGCGGGTAGAGGCGTGGCCGGGCGCGGTAGCGACAGGGCGGGGAACGTTGGGAGAGCACGCTGTGTAGCCCGCAGGGTGGTGTTTGGTCTGAAAGCCATGGATGGCTTCCAGTGGGCGAGAGGAGGTTTTAGGGTCGCTTCATGCTACACCTAAATCATGGTGAATGCGTCGCATACTAGGTTCATATCGTGGACGAGCGCATGGAAAACGCAGGAGGCGGTGAGGCGTGGCGGGGCGGTCAGCGACAGGGGCGGGGGAGCACAGCGTAATAGCCGCATGGTGTGTTGGCCTGAAAGGCAGGGATGGCTCCAGGACAGGGAGGAGGTGAGGGGCGGGACGAGCGCACGGAAACGCAGGAGGCGGTGGAGGCGTGGCGGGGGCCGTCAGCGACAGGGCTGGGGGAGCACAAGCGTGGTAAGCCGCAGGGATGGTGTTGGCCTGAAAGGCAGGCATGGCTCCAATGGCGGGGGAGGAGCCTAGGGGCGGGCGAGCGCACGGAAAACGAGGAGCAGAGGTGGAGCGCTTGGCGACGCTGTCAGCGAACAGGCAGGGCAAGCAGGGCAGAGCTCTTCGGCGGACGCCGCTCCGCCGCGAGGCGCCGTCGACGTGTCCTCGACCGCTCCGCGCGCCGCGCACGTTTAATGCCGCGTCTAGCTCTTCC
>BOPP01000104.1:4241438-4262882 GCA_017312745.1 Gryllus bimaculatus
CAGGCCAACACCACTCCTGCGGCTATGCTCCCGCGGCTCTGTCGCTGACAGCGCCCGCCTCGCCTCAAACCCCGCCTCCAGCGTATTCCGTGCACACGTCCCCGCCCCTGACTCCCCCCCGCCATTGGAGCCATCCCTGCCTTTCAGGCCAACACCACCCCTGCGGCTACCACGCTGTGCTCCCCCCGGCCTTGCGGCCATCCACACCGCTGAGGCCGGCTGGGAGAGATCAGTGGCTACATGTAAGTTGAGATGGGGGCAACTATTGTAACTACTGCACTGACTCTGTTCCTCAGCGACCATAATGTTGAAGGCTCACTACAACCGTGGACACCAATGTACTATGGTTCCTAAAAAAGGCCTATTTAGTTTTAATCCTGAACCACGATTCAAACTGAGAGAGGGAGCTTAGAGTGTCAACTGATGTCACGGCTGTGCCTTTGACCGGGAGGCTCTAGGTTCGTGTGCCGAGGGAGGTGGATTTTCGACATGGGTAGCTCCAATTCAGTCTCTCTGGACCAGAATTTTAGCGGCCGGCTGCTCTGATCGGTAGTTTACTGTGGTTTCTCCGATCAACACTAGGCGAATGCCGGAACAGTACCGTAACAAACGGAACCGGACAACCCGAGATCTTTCCTTGCTCATCCTTACCCTCCTCTTTTCCTTGCGTGCGTACACTTTCACTTACATGCATTGAACTATCACACAAGTCAGGACCTCAGCCAAGAGCTGAGAGCTTGTCACGGCGGGGGCAGGTTCCCGCAAGGGAAAATAAGCGTGGGAATCTCGCAAGTCGACTTTTTCTAGATCGGCACCGCTTGCAGCAAGGATAGTATATCGCCACCTCCTAAGCGGTATGCACCACACTCTCGTGACTAATGACCGACATTGTTGGCATATCGTACTCACCCCCTGCCCTGGGGATACCCACAAACCTCGAGTCATTCCCAACCCTGCGGTCACATTTGAACTTCTTCCTGGACTCCTGGAACTCTTTTCATCCCAGCCACTGCCACCACTATAACACAGTCATTTTGAATTGAATTAATTTGCTTATTTTACGTGGCGAGACTCGGGCCATTACGGCCCGCTCTTCCGTCTCAGACAGCAAATTTCGCTACGGCTCCTTTTCACCAACTAGAGAAAGGAGGTATTTCTTGGGCGAAGAAACAGGCGATTTTGAATTTAGCTAGAGGCGTCATTTAGGCTTGAGATCTTTTCAACATGCAAGTAAATCTACGAACATGGGACGCCCGGCTTTACTTCCCCTCCGAAGGAAGGCGTACGACGGATTTTTTCGCCCTTAAAAAATCAACGGGCTTCGGATCGGGTTTGAGACCCGCGCAACTTGGGATACAACAGACCAGTACGCTAACCGTTACACCATCGCCGCCGCCGTCTTTTGTATTAATCACGCTCTCTTTTTAAACCTGCTTCCGCACACAATCTTGTTTGCCGAGTCATTCCCTCTCAAATAGATCTTTAGTCGCATTACGAGCTTCCACGATGAGTACTGTTCGACCGCAAACCGAAAATCTATCTTTAATGAACAGATTTCTTTACGATAAAAATTTGTATCTCCAAACTTTTAGTTGCAGAATGACTAAAAAAATGGAACTTTGGCAATTTTCGAAAACGCAGGGTTTTCAACGAACACGATCCCTGTACCAGTCTCTTAAAAGATCTTCAACCACATACAACAACAAAATTTAATCAAAAATGGAGCCATTGTTTTGAATATTTTTAAAATGTCCCAGGGACTTCATGTAAAGTATCCCTCAAAATTAAATTTTCGGTTTCAAATTTAAGGAGCCGTGGCATCAGTCAGATCGATTGAGGAATATCAATTTTAGAGAAACTGGGATGCAAATGGACGGTCAGATCGGCAGACAGACAAACGGATAGACGTTTTGCCGTCATTCGATTTTTCGGTATCAAGGGTCCACACACATTCTGTATTCTACACCCCATGTTAGAGGATTTCCCCCTACTCATCATTAACTTGTTTTATATAATCGTTAACTTGTTAACTCCAGATTGCATAGTTAAAGAACGCGAGGCCACGGGTCCGCCTCCGCCCCACCTCCTGCACTGCCTTCGCGCTCACCGAGACTCGCTCCACTGCCAGCCCCGCCCACAATCTATCCATTTCTTGCCTCGCGGATAGTTTTCCGACCCGAGGACACACCCACACCGGAAGGCAGGATTGCGCCCACGGCCACACACACAGACGCCCCAGCGGGAAGTAGAAACTCACGCCTGAGTACCCTGTTGCTCGGCATGTCTCGTATGAGGTGCGCGCAGTTGAGACCTCCTTGCCGCCTGGGCTCCAGCCGCCATGATGCCCCTCCTCCTTACTTTCACACACTTACACCAACATGCACTACACTACCACATATGTCGAGAGACCAGTCGGGAGGGTAAAGCGTGTACTGGCTGGGTCGGTGACGGATATATGTCTGGGGAAACCCCATTAGTTGACGTGTAGGTAGGCGCTGGATCTCGTCATCCTGCGGGGGAAGATCACTACCGCCTCCCGCGATAAAAAAGATGCACTGCACTTGCGGGACAAATTTCTTCCTAATTACAGAAATCAAACGACAATCCAGATGCTAGCGAATCGCTGCGTCTTTGTGCATTTGAAGGGGGTGGGAATTGTGGCTTATAAATGCTGATCTCCCTCTTTGGGGTCTGCATTCCTTATGTTACAAACGCAATAGTAGTGGTGCTAGAACAATATATTTTTGCATTATGTGAATCGTTTTCAATTTTTGAAGATTTGGAAGATTCGACGAAAAGCGGACTTATACCATTTTTATAGGGTCTTGGTCAGATCTATCTCAGTAAATAATGTGTTGCCAGAAATATCGAAATCGTGTGCAACGTACCTATTATACTTACGCATTATAAATAATCATAATCTAACATTTCTGTTTTTTAATGTCCACATCAAGCACAATTTGACTGAGATGTAAGTAATCAGCTCTGGCGACTCCATGGAAGCAAAGACAGCGCATCTTTTGTGCACAGTGTTGGTGGGTGCAGTTCAGTGCAGATGGAAGACGCATTTGTGTTTTTCAATGTGTGTTTCCACTACATGTCTAAATTACTACGAATTTTTTAGGATGATAGAAAAAAAGTATCGTAGAAAACATGGCAGAGTAAGACGGGCAGGAGCGGGGTCAGACGAGGCAGCATAGAGCTGGGTATGTGAAAAGGAGCACGGTAGATTTGGGCAGTTCGGTGTAAGATAGGGGATACAGTATTGGCAGAATTCATTCTTTTTCCTGTCTGAATAGATGAATACGTTAAATAAATGCCCGGGCAAATAAAATTAAATTCGATTTTAAATCCCTCGTGCAATTCCAAAGAATAATATTAAAAGATTCAGTATGATTTCTAGAAAGATAGATTTATTAAAGAACGATTATTAGGACGTTAGATTTTATATGATACCCATGAAGTCGAAATTTGGTGCACGAGAGTCGATATTGAGCAGATGATTAACCTTTAGAGCCGTAATTTAGTTAATGATCAGTCATATATGCACTGCTAAATCACGCTATGCTATGGGCTATGACGAGTCGTCTTGACAATATCATTCCGCTCCTTTTTATATTAGCAAACTATCTTATGCAATAGGTTATCGAAATTAATTTTATGTCATCACTCTTATGACAACACCTTATCCATTAATAAATTTAAATATCTTATCAGTTTACACAACGATGCTGTTAAGTCGAGAGTTTTCACTGGTGCTATTTGATAAAATGAAGAACTAAACTAATTTTGTTACATGTGAAATGGTGCCTAGTCTACTGCCTCCTATTGCCTTGAAGGTAACCGGTGGACGAGATTAAAAACAAGCCAGGAAGTTCTATTTCCGGCGGCTGTCAATTAGCTGGAGATAAATACCTGGGATATACTTAAATAAAACGCATACACTTGATGATATGTAAAAGTGTTTTAAATTTGAATCGGGTGTAATTTGCCTCTTTAATGCCAATATTTCAAAATTGGGATTCTTACATAAAATAATTCTGCCAATATATTTTTCTCGTTACAAGTAATGAGAATTTTAAAATGTCAATTACACGTAAACACCACGCTATCCTTTGAAATAAACATCAGACTGAAAGTTGATCCGAATATATGAGTAAGAAAATAATAATAATAATAATAATAATAATAGTAATAATAATAGTAATATTAATAGTAATATTAATAGCTAATGATGTTTATGATGATACTTTTTTTTAAATCCTTGTATTTCAATACTGCAGGTTTTACGTGCTTAGGGTTACAGGATGTTAGGAGCCGTCCATAAATTACGTAACGCTATAAGGAGTATTTTGCGTTACTCATCCCCTGTAACGCACCCGTATGCGCGATGGAACCCTCCCTAAATAATTACGTAACACCTGCGACAACCCACCCCCTTATAAGTGCAAAAAATGAAATGCAAGACTAAAATTTCAAATTACACAAACAATATCAAATTATAAAACAATACAAACATAATAATATCAAATCCAAATATCAACATGAACCCTCAAAACGAAATAAACTAATTTGCCTCATACCCAATTGGATCGTATTGTTGGCCGTATGTGATGGCACGCCAAAATGCAAAGCCCCTGAAATAAAATGAAGGACATTTCAGAATCGGTGCGTTAGTTTGCAACTTATAAACATTTTTTTACTAAAAACGATTCACTCGATGTCAAAATTTACTCACTGCCTATTCTACATCTGAAAACATGTAGTCCAGTTTCCGAAAGGATTGTATTGCTGCTAAACTCCCAAGTACACAAACACACAAGTACATAATTTCTTTCCTAAATATTTCAGAATTTAAAAAAGCAAAACAAAATAGAATAGTTGTGTGGTGTTATTTGGAGAAACAACGCAAAACTACCGATCAGAGCAGCCGGCCGCTATAATTCTCCTTCAAAGAGCGACTGAATTCGACGTAACTGAAAAGCCAGTCCCGATAATCTTACTACAGCCGGGATTCGAACCTAGGACCTCCCGGTCAGAGGCACTTCAGTGATATCAGTTGATGCCTTGAGTCACCTCTCCTGGTTTGTTCATTTGAATCCCTATAAAACTACACAGAAAACAAGTTATGACATTTAAAGTTATCTGATTGAATGTTTTCGGAAAACCATTAAATCATGTAACTTCACATTTTATTCAATCCTTGAATGTCCCTTTTGTCATAAATTTTGTTAATGGCAACCGCTGAACAAGTCTATTAAGAACCCGCAATTTATAAAGAACGCAAACTGAATCTGCGAGGTCTTCCTCACTCGTCAAGTACACAAATCACGCTGTCCCCCCACGCCAATGCTCTTGGGAAGAAAACGTCACAGTCGCAACCTTGCGATGCGGTTCGGTACGGTACTCCTAAAGAGCTATTTTCGCAGCAGCTAATGAACGTAGAAGGCAGGGAGGTCCGTTGAATAGCGCCAGGGCCGGTGGCCGGGGGCAGCAGGGCGATGACGTGCACAGCCGGTCGCCAAAGGTGACTTTAACAATGAAATAGTGCGCGTGTTTCACTTCACCTTATCCTTGCGAGGGGGTTGTGAGATTCAAATGCACGGCAGTATTGCAGCCTCGCGACGGCTGGCCCTGGCCGGGCAACGTTCTGCTCGTTACGCCCACATACGCTCGTTACGCTGTTTTGTTGCCACTCTCAGCTCTGAGGTTAGCGTTCTGAACTCTAAACGAAATTAATGGAGGTGGTTTGTCATGCCAAATTATTAAATGGCTGTGGCGCGTACGAGGTTTAATTTGAAGTCCGGGGTCATACGGGCTTTTCTAATAAAGCACCCCGCCCCCTATAAAATGTTTCAAACTGTTTTAAATCCTCCTTAACATCATTTTTTTAACAACTATTATAATAGTTTAATTATACGTCGAATACCTTTTATAATTGGGTGGGGAATACAACTCATGGGGAATAACTTTAGAATCTATTACTTGGAAGTGATACGTTCAACCGTTGGATCATTCACAGCCCCGGTGCCATTGGCTCCTGCTGCCGCAATATGATTCGTTTAGAAAGCACGCGATTTGGTTGTTCACCTATTTTCATTCTCATGTGTTTCGTTGTTATGCTGTTTTTGAGATTTATGGTTTTCATCACTTGACGTAAAAGATAAATTTCGTTTGATTTTCTTTGCAGTAAGACAACAAGCTGCAATTCTTGTCAGCAGCAGGGAAGGAAAAAATGATGGCTTTGGGCGAAATGCAATCCGCAAGAAAGTGTATTCATTTTTAATATGAAGAACGTTCCGATAATGCTAAAAAGTATTCTTGCGACAGTAGACACTAAAACTTACACAATTTTAAGAAATCAGTTTTACTAAATTTTACTAAAGAGAATAGTTTTAGATTTGAGAGAAGGGAAGAAAATACACTTTCATATAATTTGAAAAGTTCTACATAAACAAATTTAGAGCCAAACTAACGCTCCGCCCCTTTGCGCTATTGATAGACACCATCGAGCTCGTAACGTTTGTTGTATACAGTACCGCAGAAAAACTCCTTATTTGGCATCATTGCCGCCGGAACTAATATTTCAATTTAAGCTATATCGATAGTGTTGAATCCTACGCTGTATATTACTGAGGTAATGTGTGAATGTGTGTGCTTCCTAGTGAATGCTAGTGAATGTGTGTCCTTCCAAAATACATACTGTATCGACATCAAATATTACGTAATAAATTTCATGAATGAAGATTTATTTTATCTGCCAGATGTAATCGATAATACGTTGCATCCAAATGATATTCATTAAAATATGATGTTCCTAGATAAATCAAATAAAACCTACGAGATGATTTTATTTCAATAATACAAATACTTTCTACAAAACTAATGTTTGTCAACAAAAAGTAATAAATCATGCTGGTAACTGAGACTCTTCAATGATTTCAATATAAATTGTTTAAACATTGGTAAAGAAAAAAATTCAATCGTATTTTGCCGCGAATTTCAAATTTTTAAACAGATAAAATTAGTGTTAGTAATTTTTCACTATCGACTTCGACGAGTACTCTGACGTTATCATGTCGAAAATCAATTTCAATAATTTATTTATTGTTTTTTATTTGAATATGGCGTCAGAATATGTTGACAAAATACCTTCAAATGGAATTATTTGTCCCAGTCTGTATTTTTTTGTCTGATGCATGGAATAGATGCTGAGAAAAAATAAAACACGAAAAGCACGTTTCTGGTTGTATTTCTGCGACGAATTGCTCAAGGAATCTATAACATTTTGTATTCTCTTTTATATGAGCATCGCAAATTTTCTTTTGGTTTGGGGGCACTTTTCATCGCCTTACCCGGCTATTTCCTTTCCTGCGCAAATCGGGAATTGTACCAACGACATTTCAGTTATTTGTACTATCGATCATTACGTTCCGTATCCATCTTAGCTAAAGATACTATTGAGGTGATCATTTTATTTATTTCCCATAATCCCTTTAATTCATTGTGTAGCCTTGTTCATTAATAAAGGTATGGTAATTTTATCCAGAATCCTCATTGTTTAGAAATCCAGAACTGAAGCAAAAAATTTAATAATAATAATAATGATAATAATAATAATAATAATAATAATAATAATAATAATAGTAATAAAAACAATAATATTAATAATAATAATAATTTTTGCTCGCGAATAGACCGACAGGGATCACGTGTGCATGCATCCGGGGCACAGTACCATTATCTCGGTGGCAGGTGATGTAATTTTTATCAAGGGATCAGCGTTTAGCTGGATCCGATTTTTATCTCCCAAAGTTGTTAATCCTGGGAGTATGGAAGATGAAATAATAATGATAGTGAGGGGTGAAAGGACGACACACACATACACAATGACTCCCATGCCCGAGGCGGGACTCGAACCTTTACGATTATTATTATTATTATTATTATTATTATTATTATTATTATTATTATTATTATTATTATTATTATCATCATTATTATTATATTATTATTGTTTATTTTCACAGCTTTCTGGTACATGTTTCAGGTGTCACACAGGTATTTCTACCAAAGCATGATCTCCATAATACAATAGTTTTACAAGCGAATTAATTTTAAGAGCTAATTCTGCAAGTATGAACACTTAAATTAATTTATACATTAAACAGTAAAAAAATTCTTAACATAAATATTTATTTAGGGACCCATCAATCTTCTAACTAAAGATCACGTGCTCAGGATCACAGCTTTCTGCAGAATGATAATATTGTTCGTCTCGCTCCCCAATTTATTCAGAGAGTGCTTGAGAGCGATAGTTATCACACCTGTTGCTGAGAGGACAATCGGTACAATCTCCACGTCCAAGACATGCCACTGCTCCTTTACGACTTGTGTTAGTTCTCTGTACTTCTGAATTTTCTTTTTGTATGTTGTGTCGAGGTTGTTGGCATCTACAACTGCTATGTCTATCAGCCATACTTTCCTTTTAGATGTATCCCGCGGGATGTAATAGCGGGATATTTGAAAAGCTGTAGCTCGCTTGGTAATTGGTTTCGAAACAAATGTACAGAAAATTTGTAAAAAACGTTATCATCTTTAAAGTTCATGTGAATCATTTTTCTACAGAAATTAAGGTTATATTTAACCAAAAATAACAACAAAAAATCGTAAAAATACTGGTTTTTCGAGTCTACCAGACTTAGCACTAGGTCTGTGAGGTCGAAAACTAGGGTTTTTGACTAGTTCCTTCATTCATATAACATATCAAAATACATACATATGATACATATAACATATCAAAAGAAAAAAAATTATAACCTTGTTTCACGTAAAATGTGCTTGCTAACTACACTAAGTAATTGAAAACACTTGGTACAGTGTTAAATGAAGTTGATAAAAAACAAATGAATCGGGAGAAAAAATAAAAAGTAGATAATCTAAAAAAGTGAGTTAATTTCGTTCTTTCATTATGTATGTAATGACCGCAATGTAAATATTGAAATAGTAAAAAATTGCGTTCACATAATCTCATAACCAACGTTTGTTCCCAGAGAGTATTCATCACACATTTGGCTCTCAGCATTTCGCATGCAACAACATTTAGAAAAAATATTATTTTCGAGGCTGCATGCAAAATCGATACATATGTTTTGACGTCTGCAATAACAACGTAGCACGCACAAAAGGCGTGGTGTTGATGTTTGCAGCACTAATACCTGCGTCATGCCAGAGCGCGGCATATGACGCATGAGAAGCGAGGGTGTTTTTAGCGTCGCATTTCTTTCATAATTCTACCGGTCATGGTAGCCAAAGCAGAGCACGTACCGCCTCGAAAAGGATGAACACCGTCAGAAAGGCCGCGAGTCGATCCCTGTTGTTGCGCGAAGGGTCTCATTATTAGTAGCCTCAGACGGATTAGCTCAATCCCGTTCTCGAAGGCCTTGCAAGTGTTATTTGCGACACGGGAGATGGTGCGGTTGAAACCGGTATGCAGTTCTTGACGTATAATAGTGTGCATTTGTGGGTGTTTGGATAGCTATTATATTGTATTTGTTTCTAGTTCGTTTTTTATCCATCCGACGGAACATTGTAATTAACATATCTTAGAATTGATGTTGTATTATGAAACATAATATCGTAATTGATATTAATATAAAAATGTGAAGTGATTTAGGATACGAACGAGTATCGTAAATTTCATACGAGAGTATTCATACAGATTACATCGAGATTCATATAATTCTCCTCGACCGATAACTTACAACTTAAACTTTTATAAACCTGGCGTGCAGTAGTCAGCCAACGCCACCTATCGGACATCCTATGTGAATCAGGTGGCAACAGTGTAGCATAAACACAACTCAACTTCAAATGAGCAGTACACGAGTTGAGGTTCATTGCATTAAAGAAGTTAAGTAATTATTTTTATTTTTTATCAACTCAATAACAGATGCTGTCCTCATAAGCGGCTACAGTATTCTCATTTTATTTCGAGTTTCGGAAACAGGTGTGCGGTTTACCATCAGCACCCTGAGAGTTGTCTCGTCCAAGTAATATAACACAATCTAACAAAACATTTAATAGAACGTTAGACATTTATTGATTATTTCTCAACTCTCTATATAAACGTTTCATGAAATATATGTCAATAAGTATAGGGCTGTGATCTCAGTGTCCGAATAAAGAACGAATGTAGTCGATAGTTGAGTGTGAAAGGAGAGCGTTTCCGCATACTAGGTGCTCTGAGGCTTTGCGATAGAGCATGTTTAGATTTTTAATATTTAGATTTAGATTTAGATTTATTCTGTCAAAAAACAGTAAAAACTGTATGTGACGTAGGAGGGAGAAGATTATCTGCACATGTTTTCATGAGTTCTATAATCCCTTCCCGTCATTTTAACTATAAATAGTTGAAAGATGAGTAAAAGTTAAACAAAAACAAATAAAAATAAAATGTAAAAATAAATTTTAAAAATTGCAAGATTACCAATATTTGAAAAAAGTTATTTTCGTTTCCGAGTTATAGAAAACTTATTTGCAACACGAATTGCAAGTATGATTTCTCTGCTGTGTTAACAAAATAGAAACTCGCACTTACCTCTACTCTTACTATTACAAGCAAAAGAAGAGTTCAACAAAACTTGCTCATAGTGAAGCTATATTTGTAAACATGTTGCATATGCTGAATGTGCTGCTTTGCGTTTGCTAAACATGTTGCTGTCTGTATGTATGTTGCAAAAGCAATTTCATATTAATTATATAAGTACCCAGATTGAAAATGGAAATAGATGAGTCCGAAAAGAACTTATAAACTTGATATTTTTTATGAAACCATCAATATTCTTAATAATTTGAGAATATTGATCGTATCATAAAAATAAATATAGGTTTTTAATAGAAAATGTTTTGTACAGTAATTATACTTTTCTGAATTTGAACTGATCAATTACATATTTATTCTAGAATTAACGTATTCGAATAATTTGGCCTTTTAAAATTAAATAAATAATAAATAATTTCAAAAATATTACGCATTTTCATAATCTATTAACTAGAAGTGTTACTTGTAACTTTCGCAATTTTCTAAATTGGATATTTTTTTGATTAATGACTTAATTCAGCACGTATATTAATTAAACATAAATATATTTTATCTCAAATATCTTAAATTTACTGCATCATAATTTTAAATTGGAACTACAACAACAGAAATCGGCTTTATATCATGTTTTAACCGTACTTAGCACTATACGAGAAATAAGTCAAATACCGCCAATTCTCAAGGTAAAATCACTCACATCACTGTCGAGACTAATGACTATACGGACCACATTACTATACCACTATACTCGAAGCACTATAGTCACACCTCTATACTCGTAGTAGGTTGACTTATCCATAAACGTTAATCAATCAATCAATCAATCGACGAAAGTCAAAATACCCAGCGATTTAATCATGCTTCCGAAACGGATCCTTGGGGTACTCCTGCTTTGATGGTGAAATGTGTAGAAAGAGCTCCGAGTAGACAGAAAATGTTCGGTTGACAAGGAAACTTTCAATGATGCGTGAGATATATAATGGAGTACTTATACTTTGGAATTTGAAAATTAACACTGCATGCCAAACGGTATCGAAAGATTTAACTACATCTACAAAAACTGCTGCAGTATGCTTTTGGTAATGGAATCCTTCAATAATAACTTCAGTTGGGCGTAAGATTTGATGATACGTAGACAAAAGAGGTTGGAATCCAAACTGATGAGGTGGTAGGGCATTTACTAAGCTGAGATAAGAATTTAGTCTACAGAGTATACAATTTTCGAATAGCTTTGCCATTGTGGGTAGGAAATTAATGGGCTGATAGCTAGTTGGATCATTTGGTGTTTTCCCAGGCTTGAGAATGGGAATAATGTGGGCGTGGTTCCATTTATCGGGGAAATACGTCTGTTTCAAAGCGGCATTTAATATTGCTGTAATATGTACAATTACTTTTAAGGCAGTTTTAATAAAAGAGTTGAGTTTCGGGATTGCTAAAGTTTTCGGATGGTGAAATAAATTTAGGGCATTCAGGAGCTGTTATTTCTCGTCGTGCAATTAATTTTTCAATATGATTATCGTGTTGCCAGTTTTGATAAGGGTAAGAAGTAAAAGTTGATGCAAAGTAATTACCCAACATATCACATTTATCGGAAGGTAACAAGAGTGGGTAGATTGGTAGGTTTGCGCTAAAGGCGTCGGGTAATGTTCCACAGTGTATGATAAGATGGGTTTGCCGTTTGAGTTTGAAGATGAATCTTTTGCTCGTGGATGGGCGCCAAAAGTTGTTTCACAATTTTGGTTAGGATGTTTAAATAAGATTTTAGAAGAGGAGATCGATGCCTCAACCAATGCTTTCGAATATATTGTTTATAATCTATCAGTTTCTTCACCACAGGTGGTATTGTTGGCAGCGACGAGCGTTGATAGACTGTGGAGGCCGTTAAGTCTAGAGCATCTAATATAGTGTGAGCAATTGAGTCAACAGCTCTGTCGATTTCCTGCGTAGTTCTGAGTAATGGCAGCGGAGGCAAAATATGTGTAACTAGCATATGATAATTTGGCTAGTTTACATTACATAATGATAAGGTTAAGCAAGGCGAAGTTCTTCTGGGGTTGTGCCCAGTACTACGGAGCGGTGAGAGGATTGTATGGCGATATGAGTCTCGACTTAAATGTTACTACTACAAATGTTGTTAGAAACGCCGAAATCTAGAATATCAGCTTGCACTGACGAGCAGTAGGGATAGTAGCTGGGCCCATGAAGAGCATGCACTGCCAGATTTAATCTTTGTATATCAGCTAGCTACAGATTACCAACAGGTGAGTTTAGACTACTTCCCCAAGCAAAGTGTTTAGCTTTCCAATCGCCTATCACAAATGTGGGTTGACGGGAAGAAAATGAGGTATCAGTATTACCTGTTCTGTGTGGAATATTATGTGGCTTATAAATTGAAGTGATTATTAGAGTAGATTGACATTTCTGCTAAATTGCTACTCTAACATTTTCAAAATTATTATTTACTTTTAAAGGTATCTGTTAATGTATTTAGGATATTTTTTTTTTACAAAAATGGTGACCCCACTGCTGCATCGATTTCGCGGTCAGTCATAGCGATATAGAATATAGCCGGGAATATGAATTTTCATCGGAGGGCAAATATGGGTTTCCTGAATGCAAGCTACTTGTATTTTATGATTACGCAAAACGTGCGCTAGCATGTGAATATTAGGTTTAATACCGTTTGCATTCCAAGAAATGAGACTGAGTGGGGAATGAGTGGCACTACTTATATGCACGTTTTATGGGTAATATAATTGTATTGATTTCAGGATAGAGTTTGTAAGAGAAGGGATCATTTGATTTAGGAGTCTGGCGAAGAAATGTTCCACCTCTTGGGATATAAATTGTCCCAGTTAGAAGGCCCCAATGGGCGGGCGTTTGGGCAATTTGAAAACATCTTAATATTGCGGTATTTGGTTTGTCAATGATGGTTGTGGAATTCTACAACGGAAGGAATATGGTTCTTGTGGTATTGTGATACGGATGGAAGGGGAAGGATGAGGATATGCTACAGGAGGAGCCCGTGGAGGGGTTAATGAACGTGGATGTTGGAGCATCGCTTGTTGTGTGAATTGTTATCGGATGGGGTAACGAGATGGGAGAGATTTCCTATAGAGGATTTTTTGATAAATTTCACAGTCGCGACTAGAGGACCGATGAGCCTTTCCGCATTTTGAACATTTGGTATCAGAACTAGAACATTCGACCATAGCATGCGGCCGCGCACATTCACAGGAACGAGGAAGGTTTACAGTTATTTTTTTGTGTGTCCGAAAAACTTACAACCTCGACACTGCACAGTTCCGAGTCTATGTCGACGTTCGTCAACCGTGATTATAGCTTTGAACAGTTCTTTTAGTTCATTTATTTCCCTGCTATCTAACGATTTCGTAAGAGTGACTGTCTGTAAAGGCCAAGGTTTACGATTAGAATCAGTCTGATACCCGATATTACCGGTAAATTTTTGTTTACTAGTTCTTGATGTATTTTATTTAACTATACGATGTTGAAACATTTCGTAGCACCACAGAAATAGGGGTTTAGTCGGGTCCCTATAGGTGTGTTAATACAACCCTTTCGCTGACAAGTGCTTTCGAAGTAAAATAAAAGGTTCGACTGTGCTTGCTCTCATTTCAGTGTAAGGTCCTCTCATTTTAGAAACAAAATTTTCATGTTCAATAAATTTTTTAATTATTTGCAAGAGTTCCGTATGAACAGGTGAATCATGAATAATGATTGGAGGTATCTTAATAGGTTGTGAGGAAGGAGAATGGATGTTTGAAGCACCTTACTCTCAGGCAGGGTCGGTGTCTGGATCAAGTGTGGAAAATATATTCCCGGTTCGGATGTTGTATAAAGGCACATTTGCACTATAAGGCATTTTGCTAGATCCCTGTACATGGGAAGATTGGTTATACACTACATGTAGCAATCTGGGGCGCTTAAGACAAGGAGAATGCACGGTACTTATCATTGGAGACTGTTGGGAATATCCCACGGCTGATGTAGACAGCTGCGTGAAGGTTGAATTTGCAGATTGGCTCGCTGCCCAAAGATGATGTTGATGCTGCTGCTGTAGGTGATTGATTAGATGCGGCTCCTTACAATGAAAGTCGTGAAGTTCGCATAGAGCTGACGACATCACATCTGCTAGCGGCGGAAATGATGCATTCGCGTTTTCTGCCATTGTTGGATTGAACATATAACCTTACGAAACTATATTCACTTCTGAGCACTTGTTTGAGGGAAAAAGAAAGAAAAAAGAAAAGAATGATCGCACTAAGCAGTTCGACAGGTCCCGCCGCAGGGGCGGCAACACATCGTGCTGATGTGTCTAGTAATAAAACACTGTTTAATATGCACTCACTGCACTGAGATATTTAAACAAATCACTCGCTTGCTGAACGGCCGTGACACGGCCGCGCTGGGGCACTTCTTATCACTGGTCACAGTCGAGGTACTGCGGAGGGATAAGCAGCGGACGCGGTGTGCACCGTTCGGTTGCTGAATGGGGAGCGTTTTTCCAAAATTATAATATTGAAGATATAGATTTTTCCTTAATGAAGTCTGTTCTTTTAAAACTGGTCTTGGAATAAGATCATATTCACTTTTTCGAAAATTTGAGTAGTTTTGTATAAATTTGCGTGAAATATAGACAATTAAAAAAATAGTTCTCAACAACCACTCCTTTTTTCTTTAAATGGCCTTTTCATTTTTAATGTGCATAGTCCCATTATCGTCTATCTATTCGTTTGTTAGAAATTTTTCAAAAAGTTAATCCTAGGTTCGAGTCCCGACGGTGGCAGGATTTTCGACACTGGGTAGATTGCTAGGTCGAATTCCGTCACTGTGTGGAGGCTAATTATAGTGGTAGGCTGCTCTGATCGGTAATTTTCCGTGGTTTCTCTGATCAATACTAGGCGAATGCATCGCTGAAAAAACGCTAGCCAACGGTACGTCGGCGCCAGATCTCACTATCTAGAAGAGAACGATCACCGCCACCTCCCAAAGAAACATGCACTACAGTTGCGAGACTAATGACCTTAGCAGTTGACTCGCCCGAAAATCAATCAACCAAAAAGTAAACATTACAGAACTACATATTGAAGATAAAGATTTTTGCCCTAACCAAGTCTATTGTAAAAAACAGATCTTTAGAAAGGTCATGTACTCGCTTTGAAAAAAACGAGTAGTTTTGGGGAAATTTACACTTGAAAAATCAATTTCTAAAAAAATTTATTTTCTCGAAAATCGTTTCCACTGTTGTTTTTTTTCGTAGATAGAAGGGAAGTATGTAAGATTAGTGCAAGACATTTTCGGTGAACTCTCCATATTTTCGAAGATTGCAACAACTGAACATTTGAAAACTACAAAATGGAAGATATCGACGTGTGTCTTAAATAAAATCTGTTCTAAAAACTCAGGTCATGAACATTTGTTTGAGAAATTAGCGTTTTCGCGAAATTTCTGCTTGAAATTAATGAAATATATATGCGTGTTACACCAATTCTTGGCCACAAGAAAAATCCTCGGAGAACAGTAATGAATCAAAAGAATATGAGAAATAATTAATTTAATTTTAATAACATGTTACTACTGGAAATGCGATATAAAATATGAAATCGATTTTAATCCTATTGAACAATTTGCATTCTCAATGTATTGATTCTTTAAAATAATCCGCATAACTTAATTAAGTTTTCTGTCTTAAAATACAATTTAAATGTAATATGAAAGAAAACTTAAAAAATTGAGTACCATTGCTTTGTACAATCTATGATTACGTAAGTTTATATTACCACCGCACACTGCATTGAACAACAATGCAGCGATGGATATTTGAGAAGTTCAGTTTTGAACGGCGACATGATGGGAAAGAAGATAAGGCTGTTTTATTTACTTAACGTTAGTGTACAATGTTCTCTCCTTTCACTAAAATGGTATATTCAACTTTATTAAAGTCGGGAAGAACGTAAATGCAAATATGCTAAGGTATAATCGTTTCGACTGCATTCATAATGCAATATATTTAATAGCCTTTAGTTCTGGATGTTCAATTTTTATGTGAAATTAACCATGCGCTGAAAATCGAGGAGCTACAAGTAACGAGAGAAGGTACGTGCTGTTGGAGCTCTACTAGTTTTCAATTAACACTAATATCATTGTACTTGTTTGTACGAAAACACTTCCCACGTTGTCTGGAGTATTCAAAAGTATGTAGACTTATTAACCAAACAGCTTGGAATTTTCATTTCTTACTTTGCTGATACTAAACCTGAAAGTTGATAAATCCGGTAGTAATTGGTACCCCTGCCTATAAAGGACAAAACGTACGTTCTTCCTGTTCTTCAGCACGACCTCGAAGTGTAGCTGTGATAATTTCGAAAGGCCGGTCCCTTGATGAGGCAGGTCCCCTGAGTTATCGGTCTCGTATCGTAGCCTCGTTTTGTTCTTGATGCTTCGACATTGCGCAGAATGGTCGAGTCAACGCGGAAGACTCAATCCTGTTAGGGAAAAAGGAAACAACAAAAGAGCAAGGCTTTCCAATATTGACTATAATTGAATGAATAGCAAGTGCACTCTGCATGCAATAATAAGGGATAATTTACGTAACGAACACTTTAAGGCGTTTTATTGCATGTATGTAGCGGGGGGGGGGGTGCTAAGCTAATAATAAACATTCAATCTATAGTCACCTTTTAATATTAGATTCGAATGCAAAGCTAGGTTCGCATAGAAAACGATTAACAGAAGTAGAAGTGATCACAAATTAGACTAAGTTTGTGAAGTTTTAATCTCTTCAAAAATTAGGCAAGAAAAATATGGAAGTGTTAAGGAAATCCGGGGAAGAGTCAAATGTAGTCGTAAAAGATGTTGCGACAGAATTGTAACTAATCGGGAATGATCTGTATTTTTGCATTTATCATCTGTACAAATGCAAATATGTTATGTGCAATTTTTGTGTCTGTTACCAAAAAAGCGTAAAAATATAGCTGTACTAAAATATAACTATTAGCATCAAAACCTGGAAGTATTTGTTACGGCGATTATAATTTTGAAATTGCAATAAGACCAGTTCATACCCCGTAAGGAGATAACACACAAGGCCATTAAGTGTTGGGAACTTCTGAACGGGAGTTTAACATTATCAGCTTCTACGATTTATTTGTAAGTCCAATGCCAGATACTGAAAGAACATATTTAAACAAAGCTGGGCATGAAAGAAATGAAATATGAAAGAAATGTTCAACACATGAAACTATTTTTAAAACAGTTCACAGTGTCGGCGACGCCACATTTTGCTAGTAATGATAATAGTACTAATAATAATAATCGTAACTATTGCCGATCCGATGGACGAAATTGCTTAGGCAGTAGTGCCCTAGTGGTCTCGGGCCAGAAAACCGTGGGTTCGAGTCCCACCTCCAGCAAGGGTCTATACTGTGTATGTCTGTATGTGTGCGTGTTTCCGGTTTCATCATCATTACATCATTATAACTTTATCCCATCCTCTAGGGATAACAACCCTGAGTTACAAAAATGGAATCTGCATTAAAATGCTGATTTCCCCTATAGAAAAAGTAACGTGCACTTATCCCGATAATTAATTGATTGTTACGAAGTCCGAGGCCCTGTGGTATGCACGTATCGCGTCTCGCCATAATGACCGATGTGCGAAACAAATAATAATGTGCCTTTCCATTTCAGGACATATAGTTTATTGCCTAAAATAATTGGGACATTTTGATTGATTATGACATATTTTCCAAAATTTCACTTGTTCGACATAACATTATTATAAAATATTTAAACATGTAATCAGGAAATGGAAGAGATGTTGCGTGTTCTAAAGATAATTTTAATAGCAAACCATATTATATTGATTATAACAAGCATTTTAATCGCATCAGATAACTGTGAACTGTTCAAGATAACTTACAAAATTATTTTACTATCTTCCGTTGAAAAGTCTATGTAAAAAGGTTGAGGTGAAGAACTTTGAATTGCTAATGTATTAGCGTTTTGTTTTTTTTAATCTACTCCAGGGTGTCTTCAGTTATTGAAAGATTTTCGTGTGAGACATGTTAGATGTGCCAATTTTGCTTAGTAAACAATTCTCGAGTATTGATATTGAACTTCAGCCTAACGTTTAACTTCAGAGCAAAAGAATTTCAAACATAAAAGAACAAATGAAAAAAATAGATAATTTAAATATCGCAGAGCTTCACGCTTCACCCACGTAAAAGTGGTAATCGCCACTGAACGCATTAATCCTGAAGGAAATTTCTCTCTTCTTGGCGCTTTGGTCGCCTGCGAATTGCTAACCCACAGCTCCACAGAGTATGAATAAATGTTTCACACCTGGCGACAACCTCCAGGCGCTGCAAGTCGAAAGTGGTTATGGTCAGTTGTTTGTTTGTTGAAGCGACGCAAGACATCAAACCGCTTCATTCGTGTTCATTTGATCCCAGTGCAACATCAACGACGGAATGGCCAGCGCTGCGCAGGGAATTGCCTTGCTGATTCGGGGATTACAGAATTCTAATGGATGCACGAAGGACGTCTGGACTGCATTCTACCAGTTCTGCATTAATCAAGTAGGTGAATCATCACAGTATAAGCAAGTAGTCATGTTCTTTACACGACTCTTACCGTTGTTGATGGAATTGTGCGTGCTGCTTGAGATCTTCTGTCCAACCGTCGCTGCCAAACTAAATTCCTGAGCGCTGCGTTAAAAATTCAAATCTGGTTGTTATTCGTCTTATTATCGGGCCTCTGTGATGGACAGAAAGGCAATTGAGCGTCCCGTTTTAAATTTGCACCTCTGACGTCTGACCCGGAAGCAATTTCTCCCCAAGTGGTTGGATTTGTCCAACGACCACTTTAGTGGTTGTTACTCTTTTTGTTTAGTTAGTAGTTGGGCTAGAAATTGTTGTTAAGAAAAATAGTTTGCTGGTAATTTTATTTAATGTGATTGACGTTGATTATATTTCCGGCAAAATAATTTAATGAAAATCATTATGAGACGTTTTAGGACATATACGTTTCTAGATCGTATTATAACGTAAAACTCAGCTCTATAATGATAGGATGAGGTTGAAAAAGTGGTCATTGAGGTTACGCTGTTATAAATTGTAGTTAACTCAGAAAGCACAGTAATTTAGAATTCAATACTTTTTTAAGAAATCGTTTCCACCATCCCTTGTATTTTGGACATTGACGCATCTTCATCATTCTTCCTTTGGCAGAGAAATGACACTGGTAGCATTATTTTCAACGATACCCAAACTTTGTAACAAAAAAAATAAGAAATAATATCTATGGGCAAATAGAATGTTCGTGAGTACACCAAACGTTTTCTGTGTTGTAACAAATCTTCTAGTCACAATTACAGTTTGTCCATTATACACTTCATCACTTAAAAACTCCTCCAACAGATGCACATATTTCCGCGACTTTGGAATCAAATGTCAGTGAGCTTCATTAATATCTGTAGGATTCTTTGCCGATAACTCGAGATACGTATTTGATTTCCATTCGAGACAAAATGACTTACATATAATATCATAATATTGAAGAAAATTCAATTATTGGCCACAGTTCTGCAGACAATAGTATAAGTGAGATAAAATGAATACAATCAGTTAAAAGACAAATCAAAAATTAAAATTAACAGTAACATAGTTTCGACCGAATTTTCTTGACCATTCTCAGGTCTTCTAAATATGGCCCAGCAATTGAAGAACACTCCTTAATGGAGCATATCTAACACAAAGTATTGCGTGTTAATTTTAATTTTTGAGTGATTTTAACTGTTGTACAATTAGAATTTTGTAAGAGAATGGCAAGGGATTGCGGAATAAAACCAGTGCCCCCAAAACATAATTAATTTTTATTCAATTTAAGTTTGCATGGCTCTCTGAACTGCCCACCTTTACCCTTTCTCATTACAGAACTGAATTTCGAATTTCGCAAAACTATTATCAAATTCCCCATTGGTAAGTATATATCTTTATATTCGTACTGGTATCCGCGTACACAATATACACAATATACACAGTATACATATATTGAAGGGTGAACCAGTGACCACAGTTCCAATCTGTGTAGCCCAATTGTATATAAGTATACCATAAAAGATGCATTGGCGTAAGATCCATCACTGTATAGCCTTTCCTAAAAGGGGTTTTATTCCCTTTGATCATTGAATACTGCGTTGCTAAATTGTTGAACAAATACGGCGAAGAGGAATTACCAGATGTTTCTACCTTTTACTGGGTGATAAAGGGTTGTTGGGTAGTGCGTCAGAAAATCGCATTACCCCAATATCGAGCTTTGATTGACCTAAACATTTTCGTATGTTCTTGAATCCACTCCGATAAACCTATGACTAGTGAAGGGGTATAGGCGAATCAGTTACCTCTGTTTCATGCCCAGCCTTGCCCAATTTTTTGGTAGTCAGCCTTAAAAAACACATTAGCGCCGGTCGTGATGTGAGCTTACCACCGGGCCAAAGGCTGCGCAGTGGGGAAGGTGACTGTGGAGGTAGTGACAGTTAGGAGGGCGGTGATGGCGGCTGTTGACGAACTCGATGGACGGGGACAGGACCTGAGGCGGGGGAGTTTCAGGGGCAGAGGCTGTTAGCAGAGGCGAGGGCGAGGTCTGTGAGTGGAGCCAAGTGCAGGGGCGTTGGGGGCAAAGGCTGGAACGACGGATTTCGAAAACACTGGCTGTTTGCAGAGTCGGGGATGACGATTGTGATGGGGTGTGGCCAGGGGAAGAGGATGCTGTGGTTGGGGGCGGGCGTTTGAGAGGCAACGGCGGTTGGCAGAGTCGGG
>BOPP01000104.1:4271701-4284483 GCA_017312745.1 Gryllus bimaculatus
TTAACATCATTATGTATTTATGTTTATTTAATGCACGAATTTATTCGTTCTCCCGGTTAACTTGCTCTATGGTACACAAGGTTTCGTGCTCAAGAATGTCAAGACAGCGTGAATGTATCATTCATAACAATATCAGGAAATATTATTAATCTACACCAGTAGATCTGGTATGTTCTTTTTACCGTAAAGTCGTATAAGTACAAATAACGTGGTGACAAAAATTATGTAAACCACATTAAAATTAGAAATGTGTACCATTGAGTGTAGATCTGGAGATGAGGAAAAAGAAGATAGCGATGATGACATTGATGATAAATAAGATTAAAGATAATTGTACATGATAGAGAGAGAGAGAAAGGGAGACAGTGTGCACATAAGTGTGACATATTCTAATCGCAATGAAGATTATAGGAAAAGTCATCTTAGGAAAATCCACAAGTCCTTATTTGACACTTTGCAGGAGGACGGTTTTACCGTACCGGTCTCTTCGAACTTGCCACATATTCTTGCCTTCTGCCATCTCTCACCGTCCAAAGAACACTTTTTTAAAATTTTCTTAATTTTTCGGTTTCCTAATAGTAGATCAGAAATATTATTTTAAGAATATTAAAGAATAGTAAAACCTCGTCCTAAATGACTATTTTTTTTAAATTTGGAGCTATTTTTAAGAAAATGGCGCTCAAGAGCTACAGTAAATACGAAATTTAAAGCTCTTTTTCACGGAAAATTTTTGAGTTTTCAAAGAGCTTCATTTAAAATCATTAGAAGCACATTAACTCACAAATGTAATGGTATTTACAAATTGCTAGAAATGTGTATATTAACGGCATGAGAGATCTTCCGCTAACGGGGACCCTGAAACATGTATTTCCGTTGAAATCTCGAAATCTATTTACGCAGCAGTACGTAACTTTCCCTATACTACGTATATTTCTCCGTATATACGTACGTATACGTAGGAACTACGGGGAAAGTAAAAGGGCTACTTTCATAACATATTTCTTCACTGCACTCCAAAATAATTTTTGACAAAATACCCTACAGATATGAAGGAGAACTAGATACCCAGATGCGAGGGTCGCCCGGAAGGAGACAATAAATAGGCAGTAGGACAGTACCATTGCTTCGCGGAGCGCAGATCGTCGATGGCGACGTGGGGTTAGGCGGCCTTGAAAGACGCCTGACAGCGGAGGCAGATTAAACCAGAAATCGCACGCGCTTTCTATGGGGAAGTGAGAAGACAGTTTTCGATGGTCTCCTTAGTCTTTCGCAACGAATTACACACTGCCCTAGTAAACAAACAACCATGTGCTACCGTTGTGAGACGACCAGCGGGCTCATGTAGAAGTTATTGAACAGGAAAAGATAGAGCAAATATTGGAGACCAAAAGCCGTCATTCTACTTTCTTTGTTGTGTTGCGATTGGCTAATTAATTTATCAAATTTTTCGAACCACGATGGAGGGAAAGACTGACTTCAGTTTTGAAACAATGTCAGATTTATTGCGATTAGCTTTATTGCAACCATATTGTCTCTTGTATCGAGGTCTCTGCCTGGAACATCTTACTGACAGCCCCTGCATAAGGGGTTATAAGGATTACACAGGTTATAAAGGTTACACATGATATTTGCAACCTTTTCAAAACAGAATACTTCCTTAGGTGTTGCATACTTTTTTCTTGGTAAGCGTAACTATATTATTCACCTCCATAAGAAATTCGCTCGTCTTACATTAGTTTTTTCTTACTGGTGGCGGAAAAAACTGCGGCTTGTAGCCGCCATCGTTTCACATTGCATCACCGCTGTTGCTCACGTATCGACCCAAGGTCTGCAGGTTCGCCCCTATGTGAGGCAGCTGAGTTGAACAGCGCAGATGGTAGAGGTAAACATTTTTCATGGAACCATCCACAACACAATTAATTAGGGACCCAAAGGTTTTGTAGGATTTCCTACTGAATATGCTTCGTATCAAAAGCAATGCGGCGCAAAGTTCGTAACACACAAATACCAAAAGAGTGAATCAGCGATCAAACAAGTTCCAAGACCGTTTGGGAGTGGCTCAGGGCATAAACTCATGTCACTGCAGTGACTCTGATCGGGAGGTCCTAGCATTGGAGTCTCACAATTTTCGACATTCAAGGTCAAGCAAGAGGAAGGAAGGATCGCGCGCAGTCCGTGGCACATTTGTTAGGGTACTGTTCCGGCATGATGTTGATCAGAGAAACCAAGGAAAAATACCGATCAGATCAGGGGCTGCTATTATTCTCCCCGAGTCTCTTCCCTAGATAACAAGCACAGCCGGACGGACGGAGGTTTCGAAAAGAACCTCGTTTTTGGTATTAGGGGACCCCAAAACATGTACTCCCGTTCAAATCTCGAAATCGATTTTCCGCATCATTACTTAATTTTCCCTATACTACGTATATTTCTCCGTATACACGTACGTATACGGGAAAGTAAAAAGAATATATATAATCCAACTCCTGCAGTTTTGATTCTATTGAAAACCTGTTAAGCATATTACTTGACTTATGAACGTCGATTAAAGGATTTAGGCAATAGTCCGCAACATTGGAATGACGAACGAAGCTTTTTGCCTCTGCTCAGTTTGCTTTAGTTGTAAGTTCACTTCCGCTCCATCACTTAAATACAACTTATTTGCGGATTCTGTAGAGATTACAGATGTCGCAAAACGGAGAAAAAGAAGCATTTTTAGAACGAAAATTGAGAAATGAGAGAGATGTATGAATTCAGATTACAAGATAAAAAATAAGCGGGTTTGCGCATCTACGCTTGGATTGAAGGCTGATTTAACAAGGCTGAACGAGCGAAGTAAAACGCCTTTTTTAACAATTTTCGAAAATCTTCGCGGAATTTCAGAATTCGCTGGATTCCATAGCTCGCAACATGTGACCTAAATCTCTTTAATCGATCTTCATTAGTCAAGTAATACACCCGTTATATGCTTAACAGGTTTTCAATAGAATCAAAACTGCAGAAGTTGAATAATTTGAGGGGTTGTCAATGGAGTCAGAAAGTAGACAATTTCTTTCTTACAAAGATTTAAAATGTTTCCAACAAACTTGAGCCGTCAAGGAAAGCAATCTGTTATTGTGAGTGGTACTTCAGAATCGTTTCCTAGTATTTTCTAACACTTCTCTGCTGTATGTCAGTGCAACGAGCTAATTATAATAACTTATAATGTTAATAAGCACTTCATAATGCAGGCAAAGAGTGTGGAATTGTAACGTTACATTTGTTATTCAAAAACAAACGCCTGGCTATCGTAGCAAAGCTCTCAAAGTCGTTGGAAATCGGGGACGAAACTCAACACCAATTATTCTACATGCAATGCTACTCCACATTCAAGTTTCATATTAACAACATATAAATGTTTAATCCAATGAAAAGAATGAATGACAAAACAAAACAAAAACACGTAAGGTGCCAACACAATGACAGTTCTTATTTATTTTACATCACTATTGTTTTTCTAAATGTATTTACACTTTCACGGCCAAACCCAAATGCTTCAGAAGGTAAATCGTTCCAGTCATTTAACGTTATATTTACAAAGGAGAATTTCTCGGTATCAGATCGCTGCGTTCGTGTACGAATTTTGAAATAATGATCCCCTCTGCTTAAATACGTTGGTTTCAGAAGCCTGTTCCAAATTCCCTTACATTCAGGGAAACCTACATACGCCTTATATAAAGTTCTAAGCCTAGCCTACTTTCTGCGATTCATAATTCGTAATTTCTGCAGTCGTAATTCATTTTGAGCGACAATAAACAATAACTCTTGATTGATTACAAATGAACTAAGGAATGTATGCTATTGCAGTATCTAGTTCATTTAGTGTGAGGGTCACATAACATTACCAATTTGCTACATTGAACGCAAAGTTGGCATAAAGCTGGATTTTTTGTTGAGGTTTGCGTAACGTTATAATATGTACCTCTAGACTGTGACCCAGTGAGCTCATGTATAAATTAAAAACTACAGGTGGGTTAAGGTAAACATGTAGTAATATAACGCAATTGGAACAAATCCCATTATTGAAAAAATACACAGAGAATACAAGGTTCAGTCATGAGGCTGCACTTTAGTTGCAGATCCGAGTAATTTTGTCTGCAAACATTTCATCAGAAGGGATTCGCTATGTTGGTTACTGACAATATTGTGAAACTTCATCATATTCTACACAAATAGTTATTATTATTCCCGAATCTAATTTTTTGGACATTATAAATGTTGAATAAATGATATGATATGTAGGTGATATAAATGGTGATGAAGTAATGGTTAAATTAGAAATTAGAGGTAGAGGAAACGAGAGATCTCGCAGCAATCCATCCGCAAGCCCGCCTTGTCCTCCGAAAATTCCACATGGATCATCCGAGAGTTGAACCCCATACTCCTGCGATGTAAAGCGAGGACACTTACCACTACGCTACGCTAAGATACGCTACGATACGCTACGATACGATACGCTACCGACACGCTACAAGTTCCCTCGTTTATTTCGTAAACTTTGAACTTTATTATGATGTAAGTGCCTAAGCCTTACGGTCGTATGTGCAACGGGTGAATGATATGATGGAAAGCTGATTATAAAGATCTGAATGTGGCGTCGTCGAGACTTTAAATTTTTTTAAAAATATTTGCATATGCGTCTCTACTATACAATTTATAAATAAAAAAACTTTAAACATACAGTTGTCTGGTTTCTTTATCTTCGGACGTAAAGATAATATTTAAAAAATTAAATTTAATATTACAAAAATTCAATGTTAAATGCAACTCTCCGTGTAGGATGTTCTTTAACATTACAACCATTACCCACTCCAGAATACTAATTTAGAGAATCTAATACAAACGCTCTCAGAAGGGTTGTTCTGAAGAGTACATTATTTTAGGCTGCTTATTAACAACTTGTTAACTTACAGCACACCGTTAAGCTCTAAGAATGATTTATATTCGATTTATATTAGAATGTAATTTTGTAGTCGAAATAATCCTACAAAAGGAGAGTATCTCACTAGCACTATCGTATTTGCTACATATAACAAAATTATCCCATAAAACGACAATTATCTTACGGGATGGCAATGCCGGCACTGGACCTTTTCCTTCCGAATTATCCATGTCCTAAACCGTGCACTGTAAACGGCGGCTTCCGAGCGATACAATCGTCCGACCGATACAGCGAAAGTGACCTGCATCGTTTTTCGCCTCGTTGATGCTGTCATTCTGATGACAGACTGGCTGAGGCTTCTTCCTAGTCGATGGCGCTGGGGCCCGTGAATGGCGTGTCCACTGCTAGAAATGTACTAACAACGCAAAAACACACACGTTTTAGTAGAAATATCGTAAAATATTCTGGATGGATTCGAAAATAAATTTCAGTTCAGCCGGTCCGTTTGTCCGAGATCGGTCAGGCAGTAGTGCCGTAGCGATCTCGGACTGAAGGATCGCGGGTTCGAGTCTCGCTTCGGGCATGGCTGTATTTGTGTTCGTCCTTTCACCCCCCTATCGTCTCATATCATGTCATCTTTACAGTTATCACACCATTAAATGCAATAGTGGTCGCTAATACCCTAGATGTTAATGCGACCTTAAGTAACAAAAAAAATCGTCAGTCCCCCTCCCACCCAGTAGACCGAGACGTCGAGGAATGACATATAATTTGTCTCGATTCGTGGATAGAGGGGATCTAATCGTGAGTGACATACGGATGCACGGACGCAGGTTTCTCGAATGGTTACTAGAAGGATGGTGTTAATGATGATGATGATGATAACACACACGTTTTAGTAGATATTTCTTAAAATATTGTGGATGGATTCGAAAACAAATCATCTGTGCAGCCGGTCCGTTTGGCGGAGATGGTTAAGGCAGTAGTGCCGTAGCATTAATGATAATGATAATGAAGAACACGCTATTGCATCTTAAAATTCCACATTAAAAACAAATAAATGGGAAACTAGAGAACCCCCAAAAAATACCGTGATCCCCGTTTTGCCATCACAAATTCCACACGGATTGCATGGGATTTTATTCCTGGCCCAAGTACTAGCGACTTCGGTCGTGAAACGGTTAGCGTATCAAACTGTTATATCCAAGTTCTCACGTTCAAATCCGCGTCGATCTTTTACGAAAAAATTCCCCGTGTAGCACTTAAAGTGTAAAAAGTGGTGTGGTGAGGATCTGCCAAAAGGCAAGGATACACTGTGCACTTTGATGTTTGCCGATGATCAAGTGGTTGTAGCTGAAGACGAAGATGATGCAAGTTAGATGTGTCGCAAATTACAAGGGGAGTATGAAAGATGGGGAACTCTCTATAAACTTGAAGAAAATTGAATGCATGTTAGCAGATGACCAAAAGCAAGGGGATCTGAACATCGTCTCAGGAAACAAAGTGGATCATTTAAATATTTCGGCGGTACCCCAGTTTCTAAAGGACGAAGTTCCGATGACATTTCTAATACGATAGGACAGGAAAAGTGGATGATTAGGCAATTAAACACTCTACTATTTTGTACAAATATTACCAAACAAAAGAAAGCTCATATCTATCAGACTATAGTTGATAGAATATGTACATGTAGAGCGGAAACATGGGAATTGAGCAAGAGGGGCAAAAATATGTTGATAGTTCGTGAAATGAAATATTGTACGGTTATGAAACATAAGACAAATGATGAATGTATCGGGCTGCATTTTAGATACAATAGGAATTAAACAACTAAATTTGTATGGACAATTCCAACGCGTTTGGCAGCAATTTGTAGCCCAAACCGGTAGGATGTGATCACAAAGTAGTTCGCGAAGAGACGTTGAAGAAGATGTGGGCGCAATTGGCCTTAAAGATTGACACTGAAAAAATCATGAGAGATGGAAGCTGAAAAGTGTAAAAATACCTCCCACAATACATACAAAACTTCCTCATGCACCTTCTTCCGAAGGAGAAGTAAAGCCGGCTATGTTGCAGGTGTACTGCATATAAAAAGATCCCCAACCCTAAAAAAAACCTCACAGCTAAGTTATAAGCACATATTTCGTCACCCGAGTGACACCTTTCGCTGCTAGACAATGAAAGGGGCTTAGCGAAATAAGCGTGGTCAGTCGGAAGAGCATGCCTGATGACCTGACCATCCTCATTGACAAAAGGACAACATTGATTTGAAAGTAATGGACGGCGAGCGATCATACCGCTGCTCACGGATCGGGCTTATTTATTTGGGGGATATTTTTGTTGATTGATTGGTGTTTACGGGAGTTGATGCGTCCGGAATCAATAATTTATCAATCAACCCGGCCGAGACAAACTCCAATCTCCGACTGGTCTCACGACATATCTGGTAGTGTAATGCATGTAAGTTTAAGTGTGTGAATGTAAGAGGTAGGACAAGAAAGAGATCAACAGTGTACGCGGCCTGTTTCTTAGGAAACTGCTCCGACATTTGCCTGGTGTTAATCAGACAAACCACGAAAAACTACCGACCAGAGCAGCTGCCCGCTAGAATTCTCCTCCAGACAGCGGCTGAATTCGACATAACTATCTAGCTAGTGTCGAAAATCCTACCTCCGTCGGGACTCGAACCCTAGGACCTTTCCGCAAGAAGTACTGCAGTGTCATCAGTTGAAGGGCTTCTCGAAAAAACAGCATTAATCGAAAAATCCATTTTGAGTCATCAGTTGAAGGGCTTCTCGAAGAAACAGCATTAATCGAAAAATCCATTTTATGGGAAATGAAAGAAAAAACCACCTTACTAACCTTACTAACTCATCTATTTTCCTTCTCCTGTTTTCTTTAGGACTAATGTACTTTAGGCAGAGCCGATACTATTCGCTGGTGCATAAAAGTTCACACTACAAGGTGGCATCATTAAATCCATTTTCGCAATTTTGCACTAATCCTGGTTGTTGTTGTTGTTGTTGTTTTCTTCGAGAAACCCTTCAGCTGCTTTCGTGGTTGCTTTGTAACATTTGGACCTTGTTGATCGCTGTCAGCCGCCACGGCCTACCTATCTATCTACCTATCTAAGAGCTAATACAAGCGGCGCCTCGCCGCCTGCCAGCGACCTGCAGCGGCGGAGGCAGCGCGCCACAAAGCCAACCGCATTACTTATCGCGTGCGAGGCGTTATATCGCGTTATCGCGACCACGTCACACTTCTCACTCGCCCGCTACGGCTTTCCCGGCCCCGTTCTTGGCGTGGGCAGTGTTGACATAATCCGTATCGTCACTCCCTTATCGAGGATGCTGTTTTCAATTTTCCTCGCCGTTTCCTTCGCCCACGTTTCTTTCTTTCAAATAGATAAAGAGTTTTCTTCGATTTGATATAAGATGTAATGTGTTCTACACGGCTATTTTTGTGTTTAAAGTTATGAATATTGATGAAGTCTGATATGATAGTTCTAAAATCTCTCATCGATTATGTCAGTTTTGTGATAAGAAAAACGTTAATGTGTGAAATTTGCAAATATTGGTCTTCGAAAGTAATCTAAGTATATTTATGTCCTGCTAAATATGTAAGTTATCTCTTTTCAGTGATTCAGTGTGCTCTACGAATAACATATTTTTGTACATAAAACAACTCGGGGTCCTTTGATAAAATTTCATCGAATTTCGTATATGAAACAAATAGTCAGCCGTATAGTTTAGCACGACTTTCACCTATTATCTCCTAATTCGCACGTGATATTATTTCGCAATAAGCGAAGAAATCTCCCCTTCTACCTTTTCAGATGATGAATTTCGAAAAAAAATCCTGAGTGATTACGTACATCTTAATAGGTAACTACTTTTCAGATTTCACGTTTCTAGCCTCAGAAGGTTTGGCGGTGCAATTATGTAGGTAGTTACCCTGCAAGTTGTTTTGGGAGTATTTTTAATAGATTACGAGATTTATAGTGTTAATGATCTGATGTGAAGGAACGGTTGTAAAAATTCCTCAATATTACTTAGATAATTAATTTTTACGTAATTATCCGTTCATGCTATTTTTATCAAGAAATAATTTCATTATATTTACCCGACAATTACAAAAACAACTTAGCCTATTTATCCCCCACAGTAGGTTGTCACCAATGAGATGGAGGTGGCAGGACAGGCACAGTCAAAAGACCTCCCCAGCAGGTGCGCAACTTGGCACAAGAGAGCCGCTGTGGAAGGAAGCTCTGGGAGTTACGCGTTGGAGACAATTGGGTAGGGGCTAGATCAATATATGGAATTACATTTGTCATATATTCGCTACTAGTGAAATCTGCTAGATGTTCTGCCCTTCATCTCCCTTTCTCTTCGTCACCACCCTCACTCCCACTCCCCCTCCCTTAGCAAAACTTTAATAGAATGTTCAAAAATATCTTGTTCATGTTCTAAAAATATTTAATTTTAGTTCTACAACGCCGTCTAGTGATTTTTTCTATATTTTAATAGTTATTCTACTATTTGGAGCGGAGATGAATCCAACAAATCAGAGATAATTAAAATTGGCCCTGCTGTTCTTGAGTTATAAAAGCGGTAACGAACCCAACTTTAATAACATTTTAGAAGTATGAAAAATGTTTCATGAAAAGAAATAGGATTTTTTATCCTTACTCACTAGAGTAATGGAATAATTTTACAGCAAGCATTCAAAAAAGTACAAACTATTTTTTTAAACGACAGCAATATTTGTATGGAAATGTTCATAATAAACAACGGTTCTCTCCTCTATGATATTCTAAAGTCTCATTTCGACTTAACTATTAGTCTCTGAAATACGCAAAAAATCTGAAAAATTTGGATGTTTTTTATCAAAAAGTGTATAAAATAAATAGTTTGTGATAATGAAAAGTAAACAATCGCATAATTGAACTGTTATCTAAATATAGAGTCTCATAACACTTTATCAAAAGTTAGTCAATTTTAAGGAAACTAATTTTAATAGTGGTTGCTAATGAGTACGATGGCGAAGAAAGAAATAATATTTTTTACCACAGCAAGAAATTTTATAAAACAACTAGCGTACCCGTGCGAGAACTCTCTCATATTAATTCCCATTCTTTCCTTATCATTTCCATTAAGAAGGAAAGTTGTTAATGAAACGTGTTTATTTGTTTAAAAAACTGTATAATTCGTTTTACTTATAGAATATCAAACAAAAAGAAAAACAATGTAATTAATGCTGGAAACAAATTTTCAATAAAAGTTGAAGGTTGAATAATTACTTCAGTTTGTACTTGGCACGTCAGACTGTGCACGGACAATGACCAACCAGCGACGTCCCGGCCTGGCTGCTATGGGTTAAAGGGGTACGTGTGGTTGGCACGAAGGCATCCCCGCACCGTATTCTGGTCTCCTCAACCTGAGAAGTGAATTTTATATTCGTCACACAGCAACATACACTGGGACATTGCAAGGAAAACTGTAATGTTGCCTGACCGGGAACCTAGGCCGGGTCGCGTCATGGAAAGCAACCACGCTGACCAATGAGCTAAGCAGCAGTGCATTTTTTCTTTGTAAACAAATATATTCACTTCTGGTGTAAATAATAAATCATTTACATGTTTCTGGAGTGTTCATATATTTATGAAATGCAAATTTTTGCTTACAAAATTTTTTTTTTCAAATCAACTTTTGAGTGCTTATTGCGGCATAGCTATTCAAAATCTTGAAGGAGTTTATTGGACAAAATGTGCTTAAAATTAACGTAAGAGCTTATTTTCAGAGTTTCGTTGTTTCCTCCCTCGACAACCTGTATTAACGCTGAGGTAGGTATGAGACCTATTTCAATATTTTCTTTTGCAAACAAAAAACAGCACACGAACCCGTTCCAGTTAGAAAACGATTCCAACTAATGTATTTAAAATACAATTATTACGTAAGTAATATAAAACGATGACAAAATACAATATCATGCTGTTTCATTCTTTCAATATTCCACACTTGAACCACTTTATTCTCTAAACTTAATCTCCGGAACTTGATTTCCAATAGCTGCCACGTTCATATATTTGATCTCGTGAAAAACTTGTTTATGGAACATTGTTGCCATGGAAACCAATTTCAACGCAGACCAATTCTTGAGAGAGCAAAGGCACAAATGCATAGTTTCGTTAATATTTACGTACATTTGAAAAAAAATGTTATAAGATAAAATATTTAGAGAACATTTCAGTTAACACAATGGTTCACTTCTGCCGGACGGATAGCCGAGATAGCTTAGGCAGTAGTGCCGTAGCCATCTCGGACCAAAGGATCTCGGGTTGAGTCCCGCCTCGGGCATAAATGTATTGTGCTCGTCCCTTCACACCCCTATCATCATCATATCGTGTCATACTCTTAGTTACCATATCGTTACACGCAATAGTAGTCGCTAATGACCTAGTATTTGATGCGACCTTAAATAAAATAAATAATAAATGGTTCACTTTTCTTTTCTGTACGATCGATATTTTTTATTGTTTTCATTGAAAATTACCCATATGTTTCTATTTTTTTTAAATTTCAAGACCCAAATATCTTAAACTTAACTTCTGAATATCATAGAGAATTGTACTCATTTCCTTTATGGTGTGGAATGAGAACATTCCCATTCCCTAGTGTAATTTATGTAAGGGAGAGCAGGATTAGTGTGGACCGAGGGCTGTTGTGAGCAAATGCCATTCCATATAAAACATACAGAGACAGTAAAAATTATTTCTTGGATGTTGGCGTCAGTCCTCTTTAAGCAGCTAACCTCCAGGGCTGTGGACAAAATGAGAATGTTTAAAATGAACAAAATGGCTCAGTGAACAAAATGGATATGGATATGTTTTAAGAAATGTGTATCTAGAATGTATTTAGGAGGAAAATATTAAAACTGCTTATATATTCGTATAAAGGTAAAGATGAACTAATAAGGAATGCAGCAGACACAGAATGTACTTTAAAATAAAGAAAGAGTTTACGTTTCAGTATTTTGAATGGAAAATGTACACTCTAGCCCCTCTCTCCCCCACGCCATAATCCTTCCTTAATATATTAGTCTGTCCGACAATTGTAAGTTAGATGCGTTTGTTATTGGGGAACTAGATCCCTACACTCAGAACAATAATATCAACAGCAAAATGTGTACAGAGTTTACCATGGGCAATATAAAGTTACAGGACCAAGATAGACGTTCGAGGAGCGTGAGTCCCAAAGGAACGGTAGGAATCGCGAGAGGTCCTGGTAAGCCTTTTAGGCGCCAATGGATATCCGCTAGGAAAAGTGTGGAGGAAAACCGAAAAGCTAGCCCTGATTCAAGAGAATAGGAAACTGACTTGTTAGAGATAGCCTGCCCATTCTGTAGCACTATTAGTTTTAAACTTTTCTCCAAATAACAGTAAAGTAGTTACTACCATTGACACTTGAAACTTAACTACATATTTTGAACAAAGAGCAAATTCTAAAGAGAAACAAATTGTTAGTCCGTCGTAAGACCGTGAACAAAATCTCACTGGATAAATTACTGAACAAATTTTAATTTGAACAAATCATCTGCGGAATCCGAATATAAGATCGTGAACATTGAGTGAGGGCAAACAGATACTAATTTCAAAACACGTTCTGAAAATATTATATCCTTTAGATACTGTTCTACTTGATTTACTTTTTAATATACTTGTTCTACTTGATTACTTAAATATTTATAATCTTGAAATAGCATAAGTGAATGCAATATTGTCATTAGACAAATACTTATAGCGATGGTGATGGTGGTAGTGGAAGTGTGTTTGTGAATGTATGTGTGCGCATTTGAGGAAGAGAGC
>BOPP01000104.1:4284990-4308209 GCA_017312745.1 Gryllus bimaculatus
CACCACCTCCAACCCCGCACCAGCCTAGCCGCGTCCCCCGCTTCCCGCCTCCCCACCCCCCGCCACTTCGACTGCGTGCGCACGGACTCGAACTTGCAGCCATTAGCATGACGGCGACCTTCAGTGAAGCCTGCTTCTGCCTTATTTTTTTGTTGCTGCAATTTCAACGCAACAGGTTTTCTCGGGGTGTCTTTCCTGTGCCTGCAAAGCACCATCATTTGCTCCCTTTTAATCATAATCACCGTCATTTATTTATTCGTTCATTAATCAACTGCAGTCAAAGTGTAAGTAGCGTGGAAAGAAACAGAGTAAACAACTTGCCTGCATCGCGGAACCTTGAGGCGGGGGAGTGAAAGAAAATACGAACGAAGGGAAGACAAAATATGATGAAAAATGAGTAAGAGAGTTCGAAAAGCAAACCAATAGAAAAAGAGGTGACGAAAAATCGTGTCAATCTCGTTTAGTCGTGATTAGTTTAGACCAAGATGTTCTATGTGTCCTTCGCCTTTATGAAGTGGCATCCAGGGAGCCTTACTTTGTACTGTTGTCGCATCCCTGGCAACTTCGTGAATTACTGTCGGGTGGAGAAGAGCATTCCTCACGGAGCATTCAAGGGGAACCGGTTGACCTAGGAGAATATTTTATTAAAAAACGTGTTTACATGTTGCCCTTGCTGTACCTCAGGATAGCGTACGAAACGTTTACCTTGGTTTGTCATTGATTATTGAAGCTTAGAACTCTACCCCCTTCATTAGGTAGATGGCCAAGCACTTACAGTCTCGTCAGATGGTACAGTTGCACGTCGCCAATAGTAAGCAAATGCATGAACGAATTTCATTTTGTTCTCCTCATATCTTTGCAGCAATCACTGCGAATGAGTTGTGCATATACCGACCGCATTAGTATCACTTAGTCTAGAAGTGTTTTGCTCACGTTAGCACTTCTCTGGCGATTTGTCAAGAAAGAGGGAAACGAAAAACATTCGCCAGTCTTTCTCCAGATCCCACTACCCATTGCGAATTATCTTTACCGAAAGATCGTTCTCCTCTAGTTACCTCAAAAGGGAAAGGGCTTATTCTGTACATTTCTTGAACACTTTCCAGCCCCTTTTTCGGTTTCACCCATTTCTACTCTGTTCCCTTTTCCTTCACGTTTGCTTCTCGATCTTAATTATGCGTTCCATTACCGTTGAATGTCGATCGGTTATGTAAAACAAGTGTCGGTGTGTGGAACATTTCGGAGCTGGTGCAAATTAGTCATGCTGGGGAAAATGGTTTCGAAATGGCAATGAATTGGACAGTAATAAACCACCTATAAATCTTTGTGACACCCAATATGAATCTTTATCACGATATGAGTGGTATTTCTTCTGTGATTGATAATCATGGCATTTTCATTGTAAACATTCATTGTATAATACCAAAAAACACCATTAAGTTGTAAATTTCTATGTATAGTAATACTGAAACCGCTTTTGGTCAATTATTGTCATAAGTGTAAGTTAATATGTGGTTTCAAACTTCTTCTTTAGCAATCCGTATTTAAACGATATGCTAGTCCAAACAGCAGGCAATATTATATATCCCATCTCTAATTAATCGTTGGTTCAAAATGGCGTAGTAGCTTCCCGTGGTGCGATTCCCTGTCGGAGTAAAAATATAGTTGTAGCTTTACTTTAAAATGGCTCTTAGTTTTTGTAGCTGAGTGACGAAGAATTAGGTTCGATCATTAATAAACAAAATATATATTGTACTGCTATAGTAAATTGTACTGTAACTAAGTAAAAAAGCTTATATATATATATATATATATATATATATATATATATATATATAAACATAATTACGTTCATGATTGCCAGAAATGTAAATGTATTTATATATTGTCTGTTGTATTTCTGTCTTGATCATATTTATCTTATGCTATGTTTGTGATTTATACCATTTATTTGATCATTACTGAAAATTAATTCATGAAGGACTGAGAATGCCCAGTTCCTTCACGTGCCATTGTGACTGTCAAAAGATTTGCCTAATACTCAGATGTATCAAATTGCAAATAAAAATGTATAAAATAAAAAAAAGAGTGACGAAGAAAAGCTTAGGCAAAACGATACCAATAACCCAGAGCGCCAAGGCAGTCTTGCAGTGACGATCTTGGACGGAATGATCGCGGGTTCGAGTTCCGCCTCGGGCATGGGTGTGTTTAAGTTTTCCTTACGTGTCGTGTTACTCCTACAGTCGCTCCAAAGGAAAACATTCATTTAATGTGGTCGCTACATGACCCAGTAGTTAAAAAGCGAATGTTTCTATAGCGACATATGACATCAGGTCACTATTACACCTCCTGTCTTATAAAATGAGCCCTTTTAATAGTGGAAAGAACATTTCTGTGGCCACGTGCCCCGTTGAAAAGTACTTTTGCGAATTAATTACAAAGATACATTTTTTAAGGCAGGAGGTGTAATAATTACATAATGTCATTGGCCTCTACACAAAAATCGAAGTATAGGAACACGCTATGAACATTACATGTGTCTTTTACCCCCCAAACGTGAGAATTAAATTGGCTTTTGCCTTGGGAGTCACCGTTGGCGGACATTATCGACCCAAAATGCCAAATACACATAATTTATCATATACTCAATTATGAAATACATTGTACTTGAAGGCGAAAAATTAACGATGACTTCATTATCTCTTACGAACAGTGGCCTACAGCAGCAAAAATGCTTCTGGAAAAACACACACAAAATGTGTGTCTGAAAAGTAGCACTCATGCTGTTCAAGGACAACGAATACAATTCTCTCGAATAAGACTCCAATCAATTAGATTTTAACGAAGAGTCTTAACGAATGCTTTGATAGCTTAGTATATAATTCGTTTTACTTTCACATCAAGAATGTCAAAAAGTTGCTTTCCATAACGCAACAGACAAAATGAAAATATTTAATGGTGGGAACGCAATGACGTCGAGAAATTGGTCGGCATGCACAGCATGACATTAGGCGGGATAACAAAACCAGTTATTTGCATTCTTCATTCAAAATAGTAACTGTTTTATTTTTTTTTGGTTTTTTCCCGAGTTCCTAACAAAACCAAGTCTAGCAAAACCATCTACTCCTCTCTAACAAAATTATAAACACCTTTCAAAAACTAAGAAGAACAGACAACAATTTTACTTCTTCACAGCCTTTATCCAAGTCTTAGAGATTTTATTAAACAATATTCTATTGAACGTCTTCAAAATCCTTCATCCGGTGAAAACCTAAACCAAACTTTGTGATGTAATAAAATTCTGTTCAACTGGTCGAATTTCTATGTATTAAATTATTGTAAAAGGCATAAATAATAACGTTATCTATTTTGTTAGTCCCTTCACTTATTACCACTTTGTTTAAGAATTTTTTTCATTCATAATTGTTGCTGATGATACGAATCTTGCTTTGGAATTAATGTTTTAATACATTTCTTTTAAAAAAATATTTGTGGTTTTATTATTCACATTAGTCATAATTAAGTGTCTCTTTCCTGCTCAATCCATTTATTGCAGTTTGTTCCACATTATCCTTCTCAGACCGATTTTTTGGTTGTATTTCTATTTTAATATTCTCCATTTTTCTGTAGTTTTCTGTAACGCTTTCTAAACTCGCTATTACGAGTAGTTTCGGTATGTTCTGCTCCGTACTCGTCTCTTTCACTCTTGCCAATAAATGGTTTGTAGAATGTTGGTATTGTGGTGAGTTTTCGTTGGCATTGACAATGAAATAATTATGAGTCGTCATTGCCAACAATATTGTTTATTACAATAGAATGGCTTAGCCATCGAAATCAGTTTTCTAGTACTAGAAAAAAATATTAAAACGCGAATATTTTTTGATCTCACAACAAAATTATAAAAAAAAGCGTTACTACTGAAGATGATGCCTAAGCCATCTAAAGCTGCTATTGTAATAAAAAATATTGTTGGCAATGAGGACCGACTCATATAATTATTTCATTGATATGTAGAATGTATGCAACATATTATCATTGATTGACACATCAGTTATGTAAAACATACGCCCATGTGCGCACCTGGAATATTAAAATAAGCGAAAGTGTTATTTAATTTGAACTATCATACGAAAACAAGTAGAGTCACGTTTATGTCTAATCATCAGTTTGTTCCACCTCCTGCCATGTAGTCCAAATTTTCACTATCCATGTGTGTACGTGCGGAATTGCAGGTTATGTAATCTGCACATTGGAATAGAGAACTTCGGTTCTTTCTTCCTGTTTGGTAAGACAAAAACATCTCTCTTTCTCTATTCAAGAATTTCATGTTTCAAAAAAGAATCTGATTCTTAACAAGACTTAAACATATAAATTAAAAACAGCATTTATTATATAATGCTCGGCAAGTTTTATTCTCAACTTATTTTTTCGCCTGGTTTAGTGCGAGATAGTTCAGTCACATTTGACATATAAATTGCATTTCACCGAACTTAATGACATAAAAAATGTATTTTAAGTCAGCACACGGTAATTAATAAACTAAATGCCGTGGAACGTTTTATTCAAAACTCATCACATGAACATTGTTTCATCTGGAGTAATTACATCATCAAAATGGAAATTATAACTCGGCCAAAACACGGACTGAATTGTCTCAGGGCATCACCTGTTGCCACAGCAGTGACTCTGACCGGAAAGTTCTAGGATTCGAATCCCGATGACGGTGGTGATGGGTTTTCGATACGAGACACATCTACGTGATTTTTCACTCAGAAGGTTTATGTGCTGATAGTTTTGTTGTAAGTCCGCTAGATGGCGCTGCAGAACAAAATTGCGCTTCATTTTAATTCAATTGCCATTCAAACTGCGCTCCACCTGGGCTTCATCGTTGCTGCGCGTTGCCGTGTGACGTAGGGCGAGGTCGAGAATGTCAGGAGAGCAGCACTTGTAGGTAAGAGACAGAGAGATACGGAGAGATGGGGAAAGGGAGAGAAAGAGAGGCGAAGACAGACAGGGAGATGGACAGGAAGAGATAGAGATAGAGACAGAGACGACAAAGAAACAGAGACAGAGGTAGACAGACAGACGGTGAGAGAGGGAGACGCGGAGAGAAAGGGAGAGGGAAGGAGAAGGAGGGAGATGAAGAGCAGAATAATGTCTGCCGGTTTCCGCTAGAATTGTGTATTATTTGTTATGGTGTAGTCGTATATAGGACATTATACATTAAAAACATAATTACATAATTCTAACTTAAATAAATATTCAAATCAATTTTGCCAAAGAAAGGAAGGAAGCAAATGGCATGATGCATGATGGCTGGCAGCTCTGATCGATAGTTTTTCATGATTTCTCCGACCAGTGCGAGGTTAATTCTGGATCAATATTCTACAGATGGGTAACGGACCTCGCGTGATCTTTCCTTCCTCTTCCTTGACCCATCCTCTCCCTTACACACACACACACACACACACACACACTAACGTAAATGTTGCGAGACCAGCATATTGTGAATACTTACGTATTTTTACGTACACTCAAAAGACCTTTCACAAAAAGACTACAAATTTTGTACTGATAATGCTAAATTCACTAAAGATGAGACGATATAAACGCTTTCTTGTTGTATCCTTTTGTTGTTATTTTTTCAAAAATTACTCAAGGGTATTTTTTTTAAATCTCTGTCTTTATAGTGTCAATTACGTGCAACGTATGTATTATACTATTCGTCAATGCAATTGTTTCAAATAATTTCTTATGAAGTTTCTCGAAAAATGGAAAGTTTTGAGTGAAAGGGAGATACAAAATGTACATTTTCAGAAACGATTAAACGACTTTTTCTTAAGATATCCTCCAAATTTTCCAATGAAAGTGTATACATAGGACCAGATTTAACCCTTCTATAATAATCTTAAAGTCATCGAAACCCGAGAAAATGAGAAGATATAGCATTTAGGCGCCGAGAAGACGTTGTGACAGAACCCAAAAAGGTAGGCCAGACAAGAATAACGAAACTGGTACTAGAATGTCTGCGCGATTCTGTAGCACTAGTACGAGTAATTTCAATTTGTCTCATATCTGGTCCACATTTATCTCTGTATCCTGCTGTGGAATAGTATCTGTCATTATTTTCTGCAATTTTACTGGTAATTTTGGAATCTTTAGCGTTTATATCGTAAGAGATTTTATTACATTATTTGCTAATGTCTTCACGAAATCGAATCTATCCAAAATTGAAGTTTGTTCCAAACTTTTGAATACTATTTCTGTATTTATACATATCATACTGACTAAAGGTCAAGTCATTGTTTGCAGGGTTTGTTGAATAATTTGAACATTTCATGTCCATTGTGTCGACGCCTTACTTGGTGCCATTGTAGAAGAAAATGATCTCAGGTTTATTGTTTGTCACATCTGCGTATTTAGAATGGCGCGTTGATGATCCGGTATCACGATTTTAGATCTCTTTGGGACTTAAGACAATAGTGTTATATATCTGGTGAAGCCGTATACTCAAAAGCCAACTCGTCTGGTTTTATTATAAAGAAACTCTTTGTGAACCTCTTTTACGTTTTTGTATACGTACGAAGTAATATACGTTGTGTGAAGGTAGTTATGTAGTGCCGCGGAAAATTGATATTGAGATTTCAACGGAAATTTGCGTTTTGGGCTCCCCTGATACCGAAAAAGTGTTGTTTTGTTTTAAACGTCTGTCCGTAGCGTAGGTTTTCCATCCTATGAGTTTACATGCATATCTGTGCGTTATTTTCTTTTTTATTAGTCCTTGGTTAGTTTTTGTATGCCTAATTATTTCCGTAATAATTGCATTATTGAAAAATAGTCACCGTAGTTCATCAGACACAGAATTCTCATTCGCCATTTAGTGCAAGAGAAACAGTTTTTTGCGCACGGCGTGTTAATGAATTATTGATGCACATCACATGATGTTACCACCTTTTTTTCTTGGGACTATTCAAAGAGGATAAAGACCCTTTACTTTACTTTCTGACCATCAAAGTCTTGAAACGAAGATATCCGTCACCTTATTTTTTTATCAAATGATTGTTACAAGAACCAAATTGTGCAGTATTTTTTTCACTATTCAATGTGCAGAATAATATTTTCGATTTCCAGTGGAATTGTAATATGCATTCGTTACTTATGTTATTAATAGCATTATCTTCTTTCTTCGAGTGCGAAAACTTTCTACGTGTGTGTCTTAAGGGTGTGATTGCTCATCATTTCGATTTTTTCATCTAAAGGTTGCAACAAAACGAGCCAATCAGGAACTCACATCCAGTGAAGGCCAAGTCTATTCGAGAGCGTTGGCCTACGTCACATAATCGGGAATGAACCTGATTTATCGTGTTGTGGGTGAGAACGGGATACACCTTTGAACGAGTACGTATTCAATAACGCAGTTGCAGATTATTGTAGAATTGTTTGTTACGGAAAATGAAACAAATTAATATTTTGTTTATTTAGTAAAATGAAATTTCAATCTCAGTTCAGTTTTATTACATTGTCTATGTATGTGTTATATTTCAATTATATATCCCTTTAACTTTAGAATTTGACATTGTACATTTCTACGAATAGAAGATGATTATCGAACTTCAGAGAATGGTGTATAATTTCCTGGTTTAAACCCTTTATTGATTTGTAGTTTAGTATAATAGAAAAATGAAGAGTTTTTCAATACGTTTTATTTTAGAGATTTTTAAATAACCCCCCGATTACGACTGGACGCAGAATAAATGTTACAAATTCTAAGGCATGTATAGGATCAAATATAATCACTTTTGCGAATGAATATGATGGAAAATAACGCATAGCGAAATCCTGTGTAGATAAACAACTCATCCTCGCTGGTGTTGGCGGGTACGGGTCCTCTCCTCTGTAGGGCGACCTGTCCACCTGCAGAGTTCGAGTGGATGCATTTACTAGTGCAGAATAGTAAAATGCCCTAGACGTATGTAACATTGATTATGGATTATCCTGTGGACTGAGGTTGGGGTTTCGAGTCTCGCAAAAGACATGGCCGTTTTCATCACGATTGCGTTCGTAGCTTGGGGGCCTTTTCGTAGTCCCTTGTGTCTCATCCCCAGCTGTCAAACATCCATCATTCTTCGTAATACCTGGTGTAACAGATATCGGTGCTAATCTTGGTAGGAATGAAGGTAAGGAGCTACGAGTCGTAAAGAGAAGGTGGAATGAAGAAGTCGTAAGCTTCCGCGGCCGGAGTCATGTGAACGATCTTGGCTGCCCGGTGTAGTGTGTTGTCTGTGTCGCAGACCAGCCCTGAGGAAGGCCACGACCAGATAGTCGAAAAGTCCGCAACACAGCCTTCGATGCGGCGTCACCCGGACAGCCAAGATCATTTACAAGATGGAAAGAAGGTGAAGGAAGGGCACCAAATATCTCCAGATTCTCGCGAATACAAGAAAGTTAGCAGGGATGAGACTTAATCAGACCAAATTATAGCACGACCTAAAATAATTTTTTAAAATATTTATTCGGCAATACTTTCGTGGATAGCAAAAAGTTATTGTGGATGTTCACGTAAGGTGTATGTTCTGTATGGTACATAACAATAAAATAAAAACATTTGTAAAATATAATACCAATAAATATATGAAAATGAGAAAAGTAATGAACATATAAATACATTTTTAACGAAAAAGATATGTTACAGTAGCAAGAATCGCTTTTCAATGTTTTTCGTAGTTTCTTCCGCTTCTAATAATCGTGTCCATCTTTGCGAGATTGGAGATGTCGAAACAAATTGTTTTCAACTTAAATAGATTAAATTTCTTTCTAGACCCCCAGGAATAACAAAGTTTAAGGTTGGGATGATTTACGTGCCTTTTATTCTTCTAGGGCCTACTTTCTACTTTTACCTTATTGATTTTCGTGTATTAATACATTAATTGGTCACCGAAAGAGGTTCGTTTTCTTATAATTAATGCTACTGTCTATGCTCTGACCGATACTATGATTGTAAAATTGTTCTAGAAAGGTGCCTCTGACCTTGAGAAACTGTGTTTGCATGCTCTTTGCACAGTTCAAACTTTCATGAGTTCAATTTTACTGGTATTGGCTCTCTTAAAAAAGACAATGTCATTCAAATATTCAGGCGCAGTGACAAGGAAATAAGACGAATAATAACTTTGTTTCATGTACGTCTACTTAGAATTCTTTCGTATCTTACGTGCATTAATGCCCTACATAACGTAAAGTAATTTTATGTTCAGATCGACACGTGAAATAATTTAAAAAATAGATCAAGTAGTTAATTTAATAATTCCTTTATATTAATGATTTCGTAAATTGTAGGTCGATTAACAAATACTGTAAAATTTGAATCGGCAATATTAGTAAATTTTCTAAATGCCACAATTTAAAATTTTACAAACGGATATAAATAATATAAAATCTTAAATATCATGGTTAAAGAGAAAATATAAGATATGAAATTATAAGCAAAAGCAAAAATCGAAAGATCAGTAACTTTTTGATAATTAGAAGTACCATTAAATAAATAACCTTCAACTTACAAATGTGTCAAACTACAATTCAATAATTAAAGTTGAATTCCGTGTTATATATTTAAATAAGTTGTCTCAAATTATGGTAATTAACTAAATGCAAGACTTCACAATAAAATAAAGCAAATCCTTTTTTCATCGTGCAGGCGTCTTGTGCCATCAATGAACTATCTACCAAAGTTGTGTGGCTATACTCCAGTTAATGATGACAGTAAAGATTAGAGGATGGAATTAATTGCGCTACAGTATCGCCTCTTCTGTGGAATGTGTGTGCTTGTCCCCAGTGTAAATGTGATCACTCTGCCATGATTGATGCTGAAATTTGAGTGAAACTGTTATAGTTTCTTTGTACCTCTGAAAGCATACTTTAAATTCCAGGCCAGTTTACTGATTATACACTATTCAAGTAAGGTTCGTCAGTGATCAGATGTTCTTATATGTTGTAACTACCATAAGAGAGAAACAATTTTTCATTAATCGCCTTGATTATTTCAAAAAGTAAAGTTGAATTCCATGTTATATACTTGAATAAGTTGTCTCATATTCTAATAATATATACATCGAACTTCAGACAAATTTTGGCAATCTTCATATGATAATATACTCATCCAATAAAATTATGCAATAGTAGTTTTTCATGATATCTGATAACTTTATAATCATTTCTGCTCAGCCCATGTTACGTCTCCATTTTAAGACAAGAGAAATCCAAGGCCAAGAAATCCACAGTTCCAAGGCAAGAGAGGTATATAAATTAATTGTGAATGCATTCCGACAACTCACATTAATAATTGTAAGATTAATACTGTATAAAATTAATTTGTATGTTGATACTATATAAATCAAAATCTAACAACTGCGAATTTAAGGGAGGACTTAAATAAGCACATTGGATCCTACCATCGCCAATGTTGAAGAAAGAATTTTCTCAACTCCCAATTACGTCCCTGGTATATTAAAGAACATTCATATTGCTGTTCTCCATAAAATGAATGATGCACACAAAATAATTTAGTGAAATTTAAACAATAGACACTCTCTCATAAACTATACGTTTGTGACGTTATGTAAATACGTCTCGCCACATAAAATAAGGCATCAATTCAATTCAATTCAATACGTATTCTTCTACTTTTTCTCCCTCTTCCTCTTCATTTCAAGGAGCAGTGTCACGTTCCACCTGTTCTGTCTTCTGCTTCCCTTCTGTCACACATTGTCATCATCATCATCATCATCATCATCATTATTATTACTATTATTATTATTTCCCCCTACATTACGACTAAAGATGGTGTGAGTCGACTGAATATAAAATCTACTCCAGGTTGCAAACAGCTACCCAAGGAGCAGATCTAGGGACTGTTGGTGCCTCTACAATACTTTGCGCAAAATGTGGTCTGTTCCAAATAAAGCAATTTTTCGCACTTCCGAGATTTTTGAATGACCTAGGATTTAAGCCAAGTTTTTACACAAATTTTGCGGAACAAATCCTAGAGCTCCGATGTCTATCGGTACGACCAGTATCATGCATCCCACAATAGGCTAATCTCTATTTCCAAACGTTTCTCTGCCTCCTTGGTTACATTTCGATCGCACGGCACAGCCACCTCTACAAGTAGACACGATTTTCTTATCGAAATCTCGCATACGAATATATGGTTTGTTTGCTGCTATTGTGTGATTCAGTTGAATTTGTTGGTCGTACAATATTGTTTTGAGTCCAACAGACGTCACCGGTTTTGGTGAGTTCTCGTACCACTTCACTATGGTTTCTGAGACCCGATTCTGTGGTCAAAGTGCAAATTAACAACTTTTGTAATTTTTCTCTGTGCAGTATAATGTGAAGTAAACACTTTAAACTTAACTGTTTTTAGATCCGTTTTGGAGATTGGCGACTTTGTGAAATCGATGCCTGCTCGGTCTCCGCACCGAAGAGCGAGCCCTCAAGCGAAGTTGAAGTTTTAAAGTACGTTGTCTTCCCATGTTTATTCTGTTGTCGTTCAAATTGGTCATTTTTTATCCTCTATGAATGTATTTTTCATGGCAAATAGTTTTGAAACAATTCAATTCACAGTTCCTAAAATTTTTCACTTTATCCATTGCTGTGCGATTTGCAATAACTTCAAAACTTGAATTGACTTCTAAAAAATTTACGGAATTTTTTAGGGGCTTGGGGTACAGCTTCTTCCGTTAGTAGGTTATTACTAATCATGTTCCTACTAGTTACAGCTGCAGCAAAGTGCAACTCTCAACAAATAATTGTTTTTTCCTTTAGACATGCATTGTTTCAGAAATCAAGGCTTTTTCTGTTGTGGCGTTCAGTTCGTAATAGAGATGAAATTACAATAATTAACGACTATGTAATTCAGAATATTAAAAATTAAGCAAATTCGTGGAATCAATAGAAAATGTAGTATAAAAGTTGCCGTTTGTACCAAATGTTTTAGAAAAGGTAGTATACAGATAAACGTCGAGAATATATTTTTCAGAAAACAAGTATTTTGGCCCAAAGCTATCTTTATCGTCAAGGTAAAACCAATGTCATCGTTTCCGTCATCTGGTCAACATCGTCTTCTGTTTGGCGAAAATCAATTAGGACAAAAAAGGCGGGAACCTACCCAGTGGTCACACAAAAAGACCCTGCAAGCCTCAAGTATTGCAGCACATTAAGAAAGAAAGCGAGAAAACACTAGTGTTAAAATAATATACATATCAGTATTACTTATCAAAACAGTGATGCTACTGTGTTTCAAAAGAAAAAAAGGTTTTGTACACACTTGAAGAAGTGCTGGAGCTTATTATTGAAAACAAGTTAAGTAATCATCAATATTTTAGTACAAGATATACTTTACTTTAGGAATAATTTAAGGAATAATATAAGAAAGCAACAATATTTGAAACACTCAGTGTAGTATCTATCCCGACTACAAAAAGATTTGAAATCACAAATATATATGTAGATAATCTACATATAGACCGTTACTACAAACGATATAGTTGCGGAACTTCCTTTGCAAAGTATTTTGGAACACACATAGAAAAAAGTAGCGTTTTTACGAGAAGTCATTGAGCATGTTGACTATGCTAAATGTTAGCAATATTAATGTGAAATTACTAGAAGTTATAGTTTTGAAGGCATCTTGGGCTTAGCAACGTATACGCAAAAACGCCGCTTACGCCGTTAGTGGAGAAAATGTGACATTTGAAAACCAAGATTACCATTAAGATATTTTGGAGAAGTGAGAAATAAGTAAGAAATAAAATATAAAATATGATCCATACCTTCGGACAAGAAAAAGCGACAGGCATAATAGTTTGGAATACATTTCAATACACCAATCAACGATTCAGTTACCGTGATATCTGGCTTTAATTTAGAAAATAGGATTAGACACCAAAAGAAATTAAATAGTCCTTGTGAAATAATAACGATGATGATAAATAACAAAGAAAACGCAGAAGTTATAGAGAAGAAGTAGTAAAAGAAGAAGAAGAAGAATACAAAGATGGAGAAGATAATCTGGAAAATAATAAAAATATTTTGAAAGACAGTTTAATTCCAGTCGATTATTGAATGCAGTATAATTAGATAGTAAATAGTAGAAGGTAAACTGGCATGAATTAATGCAACATTTTAATTTAAAAATATAAATATTTTGTGAATTTTTAACCTTTTTCTGAAGAATTTTGCGTTGTTTCGTTGTTTTAATGCGTGAGATGCATTTACACTTAATACAGTCCTCACAATTTACTATTATTTATTTTCGCCACAAAAAATGGATCACGGACACCATAATGCACTTGGGGCATGTGTTTGGAACTTCAAAGGCGGTATAAATCGGCCAGTGGTGGTACCTATACACCCTGTCGTGTCTTTATTATTATTATTATTATTATTATTATTATTATTATTATTATTTGTTCCGAACCGTACCTTCGAAAACTCGACATTTATAACCGTACTAAGCCAAATTTCATGAGACTTTCCATAGAATTGAAATACAATTATCTCATCAACGCTCTGTGGCCTTCAAGTACCAGCTTATTCTACTATGTAGATAAAATGATCGGGTGCCGCTAATGCGACATGACACGCATAAATCGTCTTTTTAATTTTATTATTTCGAGTAACTGCGAATGTTTCATATTCGTGAGCAGTCATTAACTATTGTATCGTGCCATTTACGTTTTTTAATGAAATTACTAAGGAGCATTACAATATATCAGCAAAAAAATTTTATACTTGTTGTTTCCTCTGTCAGCTGCAAATATAAACAAGGTACTAGTAGTTGTGACATGCGTTTTTTCTGATGTCATTCCCGTCACACTCAAGAATTGCTGCACGTATTCAAAAACAAAGTCCAAGTTTCTATAAAGGTAGTAATTTCTCTTACGTTATATAAAATTAAAATCTAGGACGAGGCAAAAAATAACATTATATAATCCTATCGTTCTTTAATGTCTTAGTCCTAATCTGGCTAATTCCTGTGGAATTTCAGATAACATGAAAAAAATAGGCATCAAGCTGTGGCTGAAAAATTTCTAAGGCTAGTGAGAGAAAATATGTCTAGTTTCGAATTCCATTGTGCCAAACTTTAAGTTGAGTGCGATGTATCATTTTCAAGGTTGTTTTTTTTTTTTTTTTTTCAAAATAATTCTTTAGGATCCACAAAACGCCTCACACTCGTACTCGTAAGGCTAAATGCTAAAACTTACTTATACAGAACCCGGAGGTGAATGTCAACTGTCAACATTAACCGGATGAAGGTCAAAATGATCCGTTCATCTCCTTTCTCTCAGCTTGATCCAAATCGTCAGACAGCTTTATCCGAATCGCTGACTAACGAGTTGACTCTTAAAATCAGCCATATTTCAACTTAAACCGTAACATATTGAGTGTGGAGTACCGAGAGTTTTCCAAATGCAATCTCATTCCTCCGAGAGTAGAGCCAGTGCTAGTATTCTGAATAAAAAATAACTTCCTACGTTGTCCATAAGTCACCGGTTTAAGAAATGTAATTATAGTAGGCTACTTCTAGCCGGCCCTTGCTAACTGCCGCGATTATTTAGTACTTTGTAATTCATTATTTGAAAGTGAATTCAAATTGAAATCAAACTTCGCAATTCCATGCCCTGAACTAAATTGAATTGAATTCCACTGAACTAAATGAAACATTACATATGTTCATTACGATGCGGGGGGTGAACGGTCTAATTTTCCTAAGCTCTTGTTTCGAAAACGAAAGAATTAGAGACCCACGTGATTAAATTGTACAAAACAAGAAATAATTGATCTAATTCGAAATAGAATATTCTGCACGTTTTTGACAACCAGTACTGCGGAGGGGAGTTCTCAGAAGAAATTTTATTCCTAGGGCTTTTTCCAGCTGACAGCCGGTAATCCATTACTCCTGGTTACCGTTTACGCCGGTTACCCTTTACGATGGTCCCCAAGTGCCACCACACACTAGCCACCAATACACTCGCGGGCTCCTTCGAACTGGGGTCAGCAGTACGAAGCACAAAGTCGGTACGTGTACTTAGCCACCTCGACCATCCAGGTCGGCCTCAGAACTAAATCTTCATATACGAAACAAAGGGGCCAAAATAGCACAATATTGTAAATTGCGGGTTAAGAAACGTAACTCGGGACCCCTATGACGATAACTGTGTTTTTATGGATTAGATCACCCTGTTTCCAAGTTAAGCACGACAAAACAGTGGCGAATGCCTGCTGACTTTTCAAAGAAGAATCTACAAAATACTATAATTTTCGTCTGAAGTAGGATTGATATACCTGGGGGAATTACTTTTTCAGTAATAACACGTTTACAGGCTTTTGTCGTATAAATCGTACAAAACCATTATTTTTCTTTAGTGAATGTATAGAAAATAATATAAATGTAGAAGTTGAATTCATTTATTTCATTTTTAAGTCTAATTTCTGAAGTCAAATAATGGTAAACAAATAAAAATAAATAAAATTGGTTTTTATTATTGAAAGAAAGAATTGTCTACAGGTAGATTGGTGAAATTAATTATTAAAGAATTTGATAGAAAAAGGACTAAATTTAATATCCAATAATAAGTGGGACAAAACTTTAAAAATATTCAAAAGAAAAATTATAAAAAATATTCAAAAGGCTAAATTATCAAAAGAAAGCTTATTTTGTTAAGAGTTCAGAGGCTCCTAGGATTCTTCGGTGACTTGGATCCGATTTGTGATCAACTAGTGATTGTGGGGCGTCATCTTCACCAAACTGCCTTCGGATATTCCCCAGACTAATTCAGTTTCCCTCGAGAGAACGTAGAATCCTCCTGCCCCCCTTCCCGATCCACCGCGCGAAGCACGTGCCACCGGCAGCCGCGATCGACAAGCGCGGCCGCTGTGCCCACCATGAGCCCGCAACGCCGAAATGCCCAAGACCTTGAGGGTGTTCTAATACAATGGGAGAAATCTGCGTGCGTGTAGATGCGTCATCCGCCTCACATTAAATTGTGAGACTTGATACTAACATTACAGTTCCTTTACATTCTTGCAATCTCTTCTTGTAATGCTACAGTCTTGTAATCTACACTTCCTTGTCATTCTTGTACGTCTTGTAGTTCGTAAGTGAAGCAATGATTACGGATCATTATCCTGGTGCGTAATGATCCATGATCGGTATCTCAGTGATATAATGCACTATGTCACATTTACCTAGTTTTACAGCGGAGAAGGAACAGTAAAGTGTTACGTGTTCTACATGAACCTAATGTTATTTCGAATGCTGACTTGAATAGTAATTGTCATTTGAACTTTATTCTTTTGAATTTGTTTGTGTTTTGATCATAGCTCGCAATATCTCAAAGATGAGCAAAGAAATTGACATATATGTAAAGATAGCCCGGTTTCGATAAATATCTTCGCAGGGTCATACAGATACAAGAAACAAAGAGTTTAAATTGCTACCCATTTCTCAAAATGAATGTTCAGAAACGAGTTCTTGAATGTGACAATTAGAGCACAATCGGCCGCCTCCTCCTCTGACCTTTGAAAAAAGTCTTCCCACTCGGGGCCTACCACGTGCCATACGGGGCCTTGAGTGTTAATTGGCTGCGCTACTGGGAGATGCGCAACGTTATAACGTTTCTCCTTGTAGCGCGTCTCCGCCCGCATGGGCGCGCCGGCCGGCGACCACCGGTACGCTAATTGGGCTTCTGGGGAGCTTCTGGGCCGCCGCCGCCGTCGATCGGCGGGGAGGGCAGCGCTTCCGGCTGGGTCCCTCGCTGACCTCAGCGCTTCCGCGCGCGGTGACGGTGGCGATGGCGGTGGTAGAACTGGCGGGCGGCGGGGGGGCAGAGCGCGGGGGCGCGGGGGGCGGCGACGGGGGGCGGCGGCGGGGCAGCGGGCGGGGGCGGGCGGGGGCGGCGGGGCGGGCGGCGGCGGCGGCGGCTGGCGGCGGCCGGCGGGCGGGTGGTCGCCGGCGCCGGCGCTTGCACACCCGACGCCGACTGCCCCACTGCCGCCGGCGCCGCCTCGGAATTCCGCGTCCACGCGCCAAGGCGTAACGTGGCGCACCTTCGCCTCCTCCTCCTCACGCGCCGCTGCGCCGCCGTGTCTGTGCGCGCCCGGCCCGCGGCCGCCCGAACCCCGACCGAGTCGGTTCGCGGCGGTAGCGATGACGGCGGCGGTGGCGCGCGCAGTGGCAGCGGGCGATTGCTCGTGGTCACAATTGACTTGCGCGACCGTTTGTTGATTGATTGGTTGATTGATTGGTTGATTGATTGATTGGTTTATTGGTTGATTGCTTGATTGATTGTTGATTGATTGATTGATTGATTGATTGGTGTTACCGGGCGCGTCTCCTGAGGCCATTAGTCCCGTATATGAAGGAAGGTGGCGGTGTTGCAACGTGAGATCCGGTACGCCTTGCAGGGCATTCATATCAAACATCTTCCCCCAGCGGGGCACTGCCCCAGGCGCACCCCCCTATGATCTAAGCACCTGACCGGTCTCCCAGCGCTTCTGTTTATTGATTGATTTGATTCATTGTTGCACGGGCCACGGCAACTGCTCTTGTAATTAGTCCCGCACATGTCGAGCATGCTATATCAAGGGAGTTGGCGGCGTCCTCCCCTTTCCCGCTAGTACGTGTTATCCGGTGCTGACCTACACGTCTTCTAGGTGAGGGTTTGTCCTTCCAAATATGTTCCCCCAGCGGGGCACCACCCCAGCGCCAGACGTGTGTTTTACTGCTTAAGAAAGACGCCGGTATGTGTTTAAAAGAGGAAAGATGAGGTTAAGGAAAAGAAAGATCTCCGCGGTCCGAGAATAGAGTTCTGCGTCTGCATTCAGCTGGTATTAATCGGCCAAATGATGGAAAAGCACCGATCAAAACAACGCGTGTCGAAAATTCCGCCTCCGTCGTTTTCATCGCTGCGATCTCTCAGATACTGCAGTGGCCACCGTTGTTGCCTTGATTCAACTCATCCATGCGAAAATTCGCTGGTGCCTTAAATGTACTTCTTTACGCCTAGATCTTTTCGGTGCTCTTAGAAGTCTGCTTCCCGACTGAGTATTTTCCCCCCAGATGCGCCGAACAGGCACATTTCTATCTCCCCATCCATCGCACCGACGTCTCTCGCGATTCCATTGCGGTCATGAGCTCACAATTTCAGGAGCAAGCGAAGCAGATGGCGCATCACTGATCTAATTTACGTTTGAATCAAGTACAGGGGAAGGAAAATGCAATAAGGTATTTGAGGTACTGGCAATGTACCCCACACAACAAACACAACTGAGGGATTAGGGAGACAGGCTAACCCATGTGTAATGGACACTTGCCTCAGATGCAAGCTCCTCCACCTCTCCTGCCCACCAGAAATGATAGGAAAGAGAATGCATAAAAAATTGGAAACCTAATCATCCCACAACCCAAGGATGAAAACTCCCGTGCCCACATAGAAACTGCGCCCTCACGTTCTCTTCAGAACTATTAGCTTATTTATTGTGGCAATTTGAGTTGGTTATTTTGTGTCTTATAATTAATCCAGTTCTGTGATCTAATATTCTGACAAGTGAGCAAATCAGACTAATTTCGGACCGTGATCTACATTTATCATATTGAATACTCGCATTAACTTCATTTACGTTGACGAACATGTCCCTGTGTTCCCTATTAGTGTTAGCTGTTGTATTCCCTCTTATTTTTGTCATTCACGAAATGGACAATGTTCGCATGAAATCAGTTTACTTGTGATGCTATATTTCAAGATGTGTTAACTAGTAAACCTCTGTTTATAGACAAACTTCGTATGAATTATTCTCTGATTAAAAAGAGCGTGTAATAATCTGAGTAAAAATGTGATCTTAATTCACTGTGTGATTAAAGTAAACACCGTGCCTCTTTGATAGTCGGTGATTGAGGGTTATCCTTCGGCGTGAATTGTCAGAGTTGCAATTTCTCTATCAGAGAATTTATTTCAATATTATCATATGCATTTATCCATGATTTGTATTAAATCTTACTGTCGTATTTTTATAGACGGATTAACTATTTATTCGTAGATACTATCCTCATCCTCTAACTACTCACTATACCAATACTTTCGAGGCAAAATCAGCTTGCATTCATTCAGCTCAACTGGCTAGCAAAAGAATAAAATCCGTGAAGCGGAGCAGACTTCCGCGACGCTCTGTTATTTCATAATCTGCCCAAAACATCGGTTACTGGCCGGATGTGACCATTTGCCTTAACATTCCTTCAGGAACTAAGAGATCGATGAACTCAAGAATAAGTCTAAAACTAAGTGCAAATTATACGTTTAGTACATAAGGTTAGTTTAGTAAACAGCTCGACATATAAAACACTCTAACCCGTTACAAAATGAATTCAATTGATTATTTTATTTGCAATAAAACAAGTTGGGATTCGTGCATTGCACAGACTCAAGGTTGTATGTTAATTGCGGAGCCCGAAGGTCGGACTTTCGTTGCCAACTTGGATGAGCGTGGCGAAGCCATAAAAGTAACAGCATACCGCATAGAAGAACGTTATGGTATTTCCTTAGAAGACGCCGCTCGATATATTAGTAATAGTGAGCCGATTCGTCCATTGGGATAAATTAAGCGATAAGGAACTTTTTTTTGCTGGAGTAGAGCGTTCGGTGTCCTCCATTTTGCTTGACTCTCGCGACAGATTTTTTTCACCTTCATCCCATACGCTTTGATAAGCCCGTTTCCTGTTTGTTGTTCTATCCTTGTCTCTGATATCGTTTCCTTGGAGTGATGTTAAAGAAATGCAGTACTCTAGATAAGCACGATGGACTTATAGAATGAGTGACTCTAATATACAAGGTGGTACTTTGAGGTACAATAGCTCTTTCTTATAAGCAAACACATTTGAACTTTTAGTCTTGAAAGGAATAAATATTTGCATGCGACCACGAGTGCGTTTGTGGACATTTGTGATTCTGTCTCCTCAATAGATGTTTGAAAAGAGGTTGCGTTGGGTCACCTTATTAATTAGTTTTGTAATTCTTTGTGCATTCAACTCTTTCCCTCTCCCTCTCTCCCCCTCCCCCTCCCTCTCCCCCTCTCCCTCTGTCCCTCTATCTCCCTCTCTCTCCTCTCTCTCGCGCTCTTCCTCTCTCTCTCTCTCTCTCTCTCTCTCTCTCTCTCTCTGTGTGTGTCTCTCGTGTTTGGAAGAGGACTGGGACTATTTTTATCTTATGCATTCGTCCTGTTATAACGCGACCTTCGTGTCCCTAATTCCCTAGTTTAGACAAAGGAAAGTCTTATGAAGAGAGTAGTTCTAAAGTGTAAACTATGCTACTTCAATCAAATTATGATGTAGAACGTGTATCCTTGTATCCTTTGAAGATAATATGAGTAGTGAAAAAAGAGGAGTGCTGAGTCGACCTATTCGAGTTCGTTGATTGGAAAGCAAAGAGGAAATAACTGGCATGTCGGACGGGTAGGATCTGTTTGATGCCACAATGAGTGGAGAAAGTGATTCATCAAATGTGAGCCTAACGCTCTACTCTTCCTGATGACTAACAAGGGATTAAGACAATGATGTTGTTTATCTTCAATACTCTTATATATACATATATATGTGTGTATATACACACACACACACACATAGGTACAGAAGGATATCGTAGATGTATCATCAGCCTTGCGAAAATTGACAAGAATGTGCATTAAAATAGGAAGTGAGGTAGGGGAAGAAAATATTCATACTTTATTGTTTGCTGACGAACAAGTAATTTTTGCTGAAAATGTAAGTGATGCGTCCTATATACTATGAAAACGTGTAGAGGAATATGAAAATGGGGATTGGAAATTAACATGGAAAACACTCATTATTTGGAAGTTGATGGTGTACAGAAGATATAAGCCTAGAGAGCCCTCAGATTTAAAATGTAAAAGAGTTTAAGTATTTAGGAGTACTTTTCACTGAGGGTACGGATCAAGCCGTAACTCGTAAAGGGTCGATAGATAACACAAGCATACAAAAAATTGTCGCCCCCAAAGACTTGACATATGTTTTTTCTATGTATTTCAACGCACTGAATCCGAATATGAAGCCAGAATTGCGCCACCTCCCTCCAGTTGTTTTTTTTAAACATCGCAATCACCCTCTACTAACGCACGATGGTTTTTCGTGATTAAAAAAATGGAAGATGATGGCGCAAATCTGTCTTTAGATTCAAAATCTGCGTTTCGGCTTCGGGAAAAAAGATGTGTAAAGTCTTTGGGTCTGACTACAACCCCCGAAAACAAAAATGTACAAATCCAAGATAGTTTTTTGTGAAAAAATTGGAGGGTTGCGAAAAGAAATATCTAGCTGTTTAAGGCTTTGAGAATGAGCACAGTAACATAGGGCTCTGAAATGTGAGTACTTAAGCAAACTCTGAAAAAGATTGCTCTTGAAAAAGAATACAGTGGAAAACAGTTTTGGAAGATGCTGTGGAATCGCACTACTTTATCATGTAAAAACTGACACGATTCAATATAGAAGGATTCTTAAGTGACGTTAAAAAGAAACGATTGTTGTGGTACAGTCACTTACAAAGAATGGATTCAGAAAGACTGCCCAAAAACGTTTGTAACTGGACGCCAGCAAGACGGAAGAAACGAGGTCAGCCAAGAGTCAAATGGATGGTGTAACATCGTCAATGGAAAGAAGAGATATGTTACAAGTGTTAGCGGTCAGTAGGTCTACAGAAAAAAGTTCTATGTAAAAAATGTCTAATATTTGAGGTCTAACGACACCTGGTCTACTCGAAATGGTCCACATAATAAATGTCTACACATCGCGCTAGTCTACATGAAAAAAAGTTTAAGTATATCTACATGCAAAAATGTCTATTACCTAAATGTCTACCGGCGAAGGAGTCTATATGTAAAATGAATATTGCAAATATGCCTACATATAAAAGGGAACTATGTATGAAAGTTTGTTCGACTTGTTAATGAGTGTAAGTATAAATGCATGTTCAACTCGAAAAGTATTTATAAAATATACTCAGTACATTTATAAAGATATATTTATAATATGCATGCAGTACTTTAATAGGAGAGAGTTTTATTAAAATGTTCATCATATTCTTGTACTTCGTGTCCTTGCAATTCCAGGCGCTAATTTAATCCTTTCAAATATGCGAATATTTCGATGTCTAAAGCCTTCATAGCGCAATGCCGTTATTTCAACTTGCTCCGTATTGACAGAATATTTTAACAGAATAATTTTTAGGCATTTATATTAGACTTTTAATATAGTAGACATTTAGCTGATAGACTTTGCAGTTAGTAGACATGTTTGTTGGTAGACAATTAAGCGGTATATTTTTTGTTGGTAGACATTTTAGCTCTGGACGTTTAATCATTGACATAATATAGCGGTAGACCACATTTTTATTAGACTTTTTCTCTATTAGACCTTAGATATTTTTCCTGTAGACTTACTGACCTTGAAGCGTTACAAGACACTTGGCATGGCGAAACCAAATGGCCCCTTGGATGCGTTAAATCAGTGTTAGTGCTGTAAACATCGCTAACAATATATATATATATATATATATATATATATATATATATATATCTATATTATATATATATATGTGTGTGTGTGTGTGTGTGTGTGTGTGGTGTGTGCGTGTGTGTGCGCTTGCAATCTCTATCCATTGTCGATTGGGCCATTGTCTCCGGGTGATGTGGGCTGGTGTCGAGAGGGGACCGGATGGAGCGGAGCGTGTGGGGCGGAAGGAAAGCAAGCAGCCGGATAGAGCAGATTGAGCGGAAGGAGGCAGAAGACGTGCGAGAAGAGTGAGGAGCTAAAGGAGAGGGAGGAGAGGGGGTATCGGAAGGAGTTGAAGAAGCTTGGTGACCGGAAGGATCACACAGAGTGCAAGCGCCTGGATGGGCGGGGAGGAGAAGGGAGCAGGACGGCCATCGCAGACCGGAAAGGGTTTGCTTCAGAGGCGAATGAAACGTACTGAGTCTGCGTAATACTTGTAGGTTGTAAAAATAAATACCCGGACAACACCGGGTAAACAGCAAGTTCTTTATAGAATAGTTCTTGTGTTTACGTACATTTATAAGAACTGCTAAGAAGTTATGACCCTGTGGCAGTTAATTACAACAATAGCAATAATAATAATAATAATAATAATAATAATAATAATAAT
>BOPP01000104.1:4308223-4333597 GCA_017312745.1 Gryllus bimaculatus
TAATAATAATAATAATAAAATACAATACAAAACTAAGATACGATAATCATACTATCCTTAATATTAAGTTTTATAAGAATTATTTTAAGTCTATCATGATATACAACGATTATATGTTTGTGATAATAAAAATCAATACAAGCTACATAAATATTGTCGTAACTAGACTAGTTAAAGACATTGATCTCGTTCACTACACTTCACAGCACTACAATATACTGTTCTGCTTTGAATTACACTGACCAGCACTTCACAGCACTTAGTTACTCATTTAACGTCTGTTAACACCATTTATCACCATTTTTCGTAACATTCCTGGTATTTTGTTAATAAAATGGTTTGGTATGGTATTTTGGTATTGGCAAAATGGTATTTATGGCAAAATGATATTTTTATAAAATTGTTAAAAAATTTAAAACACCATTCTTTGAGGTTCTTCGAATTTTTAAGGATCAAATCTGTCGATTTGGCCATGATGCGCGTCCAATCTTCCTTTAGTCAAACTTGAAACTTAGTTAAAATTAATGTAAATCAACTGGAACTGGATTGCGTGGTCAATGAGTAAGCGTTGTGCTAAAAGTAGCTTCAGAGGTATTATTACTTTCTTATCAATTGAAATATGATAAATACGAAAGCCACTTGTATCTGAACCGTTCCTCTTGAGTGTTTAAAATTCGAACAGACCTTTATTCCAGTATTCTTAAAGTGAATATTTTTATCGTATACTAAATTCGTTCTTACTCTAATAACTTAGACTTAAATGTACCAAGGGATGCAAGGATTCATAATCTTAAAGCTGAACTTAAAGCCTTTAAAATATTAAAGCTGTACTCAAAGGAGGCACGCTAACTCATAAAAGCACTAACCTGAGATCCGTGATTTTAAGATCATAACTCCTATAGCAAAACCCAAATTACTTAAGTGAAAAAAAGTGAAAAAATGCAATGTGGTGAAGGGAATAATGAAGTTCAAAGACGTATTGTTGCATCAAGTTTTGGAAGATACTGCGTAGAAGTAAAATAGAACAGGAAGTGTGATATCCTGTAAATAATACAATTCTCGCCACCTGTCGTCCCGTAAAAACAGTCGGTTACGCATTAAAATTTTCGGAACCAACTGTTGCTACTGATGATGGTACTGGCTATATTGATACTGATTATGTAATGCATCTAAAGTAATGCATATGAATTTAAGGGTATAACAATAATAATAATAATAATAATAATAATAATAATAATAATTACGCCAAAAAATCGCCCCAAGTTATGTCTCTCAAGCGGGATAATGCATGAAAATTTTAAATGATGTAAAAATTGAAATACAAACATTTTATCATTGAGGTTAGCCGCAAATAGAATATTCAAACGAATAATGGAACTCCGTGGTCACCAAAGAACCGTGTATCTAATTCCTGAACTTCTTTGACATGTTGTTTGCCTGCGTTTTTTTTAAAATAATAATCTAAAGATTGACTCAATTATTGATACCTCTGAAACGTCTTACATCGTAATTCTAATGTTATTTTAAATTTGTAAAGTTATTTTAAAAATTAATAAAGAGACGACTGCCAAATATCACGGTTCTCTTATTAGTTGTCCATGGCGTTGCTCAATTGCAAGAGACGCGTGTCTTGTCTCGTGCTCCGTCGAAGTGGAACACAGTTGCCGCCCACTGTGGCCCGGGCCGCCGGTCGGCGGATGGGCGGAAGGTTTGGAGCTGCGGTAGCCGCTCTTCCTACTCGCGCCTCGGCGCCGGCCGGCCGGCCCGCGGCCGCTTCGCGCCGTGCGGGGAGCCTTCCAAGGTCCTGCGCAATGGTCCCCCGGCGGAAGCCTTGCCACTCTAAAAGCGCCGCGCCCGCGGCGACGGCAGCAGGAAAACACCTCAGGAAAATTCCAGGACTCACGCGTGGGCAGGGACGCCACGGAGCCTTCTCGAAGCCTGGACTTCCGTCTGGAATCTCCCCATCCGTGGAAGATTAAGTTCTCCGAAGGGTCTGGCACGGGGAAGGGAAAGGATGGGTTTATAAAAAGATGGTCCAGGAAATATTTAATTATCTCACATCAGGACTAGGACGGAATTGGTATTCTCGAAGCCTGGACTTCCGTGAAGGCCTTGGTGCTCTGGGAGGCTCTAGGAAAGGTAAGGGTTCGGTTGTTGGCAAGAGGTCACGCAGAAAATTTCTAAACTCACGTATGAGCCAGGGACCGACGGGAAGGAGCCTGCCCATCCGAAACTATTCCATTGGAGATTCCTAATGCACCTAAGGACCTGACAAGTGGAAAAGGAAAATTGTATGCAACAGATGGTCCAGAAAATTCCAGATTTAATGTACGGGCTAGGTGCTGGTGGTGATTTCTCGAACCGCGAAAATTTGTAACTATTTCGTGAAGTTCTTGAGTTACGAATGGAACACGATGCAGAAAATCTCGGACTCGCGCATTTCCGAGGCACATCCCGGGTATTCTCGATGCGGCACTTCTTAAACTTTTTCCACAGAGACCTCTAATGCCCCCCAAGGAGTTGATAAATGGAAGGGGAGCGTCAGAAGGCCTAGAAATATTTCACTCACGTTTGGGCTAGGGGCTGGAGAGTGATTCCAACTTTGGGTAACAATTCCGAGGAACTCTTAGTTCCAAAGCCTACCCAAAAGAAGGCGATTTTGTGCAGCGCATGTCACAGGAAAAATAGTCGCATTCATGAATGAAGGGCTCAGACATCATCGTTACAAATGTGGACTTCCGAAATCTACTCCTCCATTCTGGCGACGGGAGTGCGCAAAGGAAAAAATATTTTGTTGCAAGAGAGGTCACGGACGAAGGGCTTCGTGAGATAGTGAATGTGACTTTATGAAACGAAGCAATTAGCTAACGAACTATAAACCATGCAAACTGCGAATATTTTCATACATTAATTTCACAGACAAGTAATTACATTGGCTGTGTAATTATTATACAGTCAATAATTACATCCGACGGGAAACCTAGAACAAGGACATATAACGAATCAAGATATACGCATCAAAGGTAATTAGAAATAGGGAACTATGCATCTTAAATGTCAAATTCATGTCGGGATAGACGCCCCTAAATGTATGCCATAATATTCTCCTGCGTTTGAAGGCTTGAGAAAGTAAGAAAATAAATCGCATTAACTACAGCAAGTCTTCTGCTATTCGTAAATGTTAATATTCTCATATTGGTGAAGCGTGGCTTTACAATTATTACCATAAATTCTGTCTTCTTTGTATACGTAAAGGATTTGGATAGTCAAAAATCAAGATGCACTTATATCAAAATTCTGACATTTAGGAATATGCGTGAGGCTTACTTTGGCTGTTGTGGCTTATCGTATTACTGCCCCAAACCATTCATATTGTGAATATCGCTTCCCTTTTGTAAAAGTTTTACATATAAAGGCGTATATATTGATTTTGATTCTAAACACAAAATTTCTTTTAAATGTTTTTCTCGAGATGACAGCCTTTTAGACCCTTGAATAATTACAATATCATGCACTCATTTTACTTGTGTTCATTAGTGCTATGTTAACAAACAACTGACTCAGCCATGGACTGTAGCTGGCAAATTAAAAAATGCTTCGTTGAATAAAATGCTATCAGTTGGGAATTCATGGATAAAATCTGCTTTAATAAGTGAAGAATTCCAGGAACGGCGAAAAAACAACAGAAATATTTCTTCACTTATTACATATTGATCACAGAAACATATCAAGGTGCATTGAAAATTATCTACTACGTATTTTCATAAATGAAAGATGGAAGGGTAGTTTTTAATTTGGCAAACTAGACATTTTCTGTTAGTAATATAATTTAATATCTGACACCTGACCCTTAGTGGAGAAAACTACAACATTTCTGACTAATATTAAAGTTTGCAACAATTGACGGCAAAAAATAATCATTGAAAAGTGAAAAGAGGAACTGTCGAGAACTTTTCGGCTGCAGAATCAATGACGAACAGAAAGTCAGAAAACCAATCATTGAAATCGTAAACGGAAACGAATCATGTGTTTGATGCTAGTTATTGGCTTCAAGACAACTGTTTTTTTGTCCAGCCAAATGTGGGGCCGATGAAAACGTTTTGATATTATTACCATTGATTTAAGAGTAAATTTATTTTGTACTTTTGACTGACTTCATTATTACTGTTCCTGTGTTGTGGATTTTTAACACGAAACCCTTTGCCAATAAACAGAAGTAAATTTTTAAACGCTTCAAAATAAAGATTACAAGGATAAAGTGTTCAATTTTTATATGTTTAAAAATGATAATTCTGCTAAAAAGTACTCGGAATAACATTAGACTATGTGAAAGCAACTTTTCAAAATATTATTTGTTATATTATGGGTAGAAATGAAAATTAAAAAAACATAGGTACTCAAGATAATTGGAATATAGTAAACGAAATACAAATAGCTCTTTTTACTTGTTTGTTCTAATTCAAAATACTATCACTAGCAGTGTCAATCTTGCATGATATGAAGTAGCAAAAAGAATGCCGAATTCTGAATTTCATTGAGTAAATAAAACCAATTGAATACAATAACTAGCGAATATTCAGTAAACCACTAAAAAATGGACGCAATTATGGCGAGTTATGTGATTCTATATTTTTCTTATCAGGAATACACCTCTGTCAAAACATAATCACATGACATAGATTTGATGGTCAACCTTACGCGGAGCAGTTTGCCAAACACCCTCCTGTGTGTAACGAAAAGAAACTCATTTCCGGCTCATTAGTATATCTAGCAAAACTTACACGTCATTCTGTAGTCAGAAGAAGCGGAAGAGTTTAACCAGTCAATCTGCTCTCTTAGTTTATAATGGTTTTAAAGCGATTAAGGAAAATAAAGGTCACGTATTGGAACTCTTTACTATGGCCTCGAGTGTCAAATGAGTGGAAAATCACAAGCCACAAAATACGGTCAATTGGAATCCTAACTCATTTTGACTTCTCTTTGTAATACGAGTACTGCTTAGACTGCTCGAATAATACTCTATAATAATAATAATAATAATAATAATAATAATAATAATAATAAACGAAACTAGTTGATAAAGAGATGTGTAACTGCACTAGTAGTATGTTCTTGTAAATGAGAGACAATAGGAGGAAGACGTCAAATTCGCACTGAACGGGGCAAACGATCTGAGCGATTAAATTTGGTCAAATATTTGTCATCCCGACCGAGATGGAACACAGGTTTCCTGGCAACAAATTCTTTGAACGTATTTTTAGGCCTGACACAGTGCCCATTATTATCTATATATTTATGTCCAAAATGGTGACAGGGGAGAGACAATTATATGTTCTGAATAATATCCATTTTAGTAAGCCTTGCATTGTGTACTTATGATCACCGGAATGACTTAGAGAATAAGAAAACGATTGATCATTGGTATTAAACGAAGCTCAGAAAACAACGCCAACATTACTTTCTAGCAAATGGGAAGACACATGAGAGAAAATATAAAATTTATAAATTTTGAGAAGATGGTAAACGAACCACTTCCCATTTAAAAGAGATATTGCTTGCTGACTTTTCAGAAAGGGTTAATACGTATAACGTTTATATAGTTTCTAGTTTGTACCCAAAATACACCGAATATGTTTTACATTCATACATTTAATTAACACGCCAAGATGGCAGAGATAATTAGGGCAGTAGTACCTTAGCGATCTCGTACCAGAAGACCGCGGGTTCGTGTCCCGCCTTGGGTATGGTTGTATTTGTGTATGTGTCTAAGTGTGTGCCGTCCTTTCATCTCTCACTATCATGATCATCATAATCCATACCGTCTGGGCTAACAACCTTGGGGGATGAAAATCGGGATTCAGCTAAAATACTGATGACCTGCTGAAGCAGGATGCACACGTTGTCCAAGTTGGCCAATACGCGAAAAAATAAATAATTTATAGATGATAAATCATTTATGTAGTTGCATAAGTCAGCTTGTGGTTGTACTTATTCATACTGAAAAAGTTGTTGCTTGCGAAAGACAATACATATATTTCACATTGCAACAGTTAAGTATAAGTGGGATAATATTCTGAAATTTAAGTAATTGTATTTGTATCTCTAGGCCATGGGAGTCCAAATTTCATGGCCTCAAGGACACCAACTAAAAACCATTAATATGGTTGCGGGTCATATTTACATGACTCAAACGATCCGTAACTGACATCCCCGCATTGTTGACCTCGGCACTTTGCCCGGCGGCTTTGAAACAGGCAGTGACACTGGCTTGGTGCGTGATATCAGGACGTACCATTCATAACGTAGTGAAACACATTGGGATGATTTCTAAATTTACTAGAACAAGAATTTCTTAAATCTAAACTAGACCTATTTGTACATTAAAGGATATGTTGACGCTGGCAGGGCGCGTGCTCTAGGCGTACTGTGCCTAGCCCGACTTGGATGCAAGGGGCTTTCGCGTTAGATTTAGATTAGATTAGATTTATTTAGTCAAAAACGTCTGCGCACGTTTTCTTGAGATCCAGAATTCCTTCCCAATTTTTTAATTATAAATACTTGAAAAATAAGTAAAAGTTAAAGATAAATAAATAAATATATAAATAAATAAATAAAATTAAAAAAGTGTGAGCTGAGCAACATTAAAAAAACTAGACATTTCGGTTCCCGAGTTATAGAAAACTTATTTACAACGGTAAATGAACTGCAGATTTGATTTAATGCATTGCTAACAAACCACTGCAAGCAAAAGGAGAGTTCAACAAAAAGTGCGCATAGTGAAGCTACATTTACGCCCAGAAGCAAAAGAAGGGGCCATCTCAGCATTTGCTCAATGTATCAGGGAAACTGGACAAAAACTTGATCGAGATGTAGGTCATTGATCCGGAAGCTGAAGAACATTATTTGTTACAAGTATATTAGGTATTTTAAAAAAATTACAATGCAAATGGAAAGTAATTTATTATATATCACTTTTTTGTTAAAATAAGCATATTTTTTCTTTTTGATGATCAGTAAAGTCTCTAATTGTACAGAAACAGTTATGCAGCAGAAAATATTTTACTTTTAACTTAAATCTGTATATCGATTTCATTTGTTTAATGTCATCTGGCAATGCGTTGTAAAGTATCATGCATGTATTCTATGTGGATTACTTGTAGTGAGCCATTGATATTTTAACTAATACCCTTTCCCAGGTAACAATAAATAGCGCCGCACGCCGCCAATTGGACAACCCTACTCTAGGCAGTAGAAGTAACTAAGTATGAGTTCAATAAATGTACCAAATTGATCATCTATGTAATCTGAGATGATCATTTTTTGTTTGTAGTAAATTACATGACTTTTACCCGAGTTCTGATTGGTGGTATTCAACAATTGTTCGTGGAATTAAAGTTTATACCTCTAACTGAACAAAAAATATAAATATCTCTGCACTCGTTGAGTTATCTTTGTGCAAATTGCAGGTAGTTTACGATGGAGGGGGGTAGTTATTACGTCAATAATACTAAAAGAACAAATCCGTATATCGTTTGCCGATGTAAATAGTTTTCTATTAAACTGGAACAAAAATGTCTAGTTTTCATGTTACCTTTTATTACCTTTATTCATAATTCAATTGTGTGTAGAAAAAGAGAGTGCAGCCGACCTGCTTGGCTGAGGGAACTAAGAGCGTGTTCCGACTCAGCGGTTCGGTCCGAAGGGCTGTGGGTTCGAGACCTGCCGTGGAGATTGTTGTTTGTCCCTTGTCTCTCATGTATGTGTTGTCGCGGAGGGCCTCGCAATCTGCTGACCCCAGATCAGAGGAACTGGCAAGTGTGTTGGTGTCTAGTGTATGCTCGAATATGCCTCCCATCGGGACGAAATAGGTAACCAGCTGAAAGCCCTAAAAACACAAGAGTGATTCGGATTCTGAAACTCAAGAAAACGCGCACAAATCATTATTCTACAACATCCGTCATCTAAGTTTAATGTTTTTATGGTAAAAAAGGTTTAATTAAATAACGTTGATGATGAAAACGATATCTTTAAACATTATTATTTCTTTTAGAATATCACGTGTTAGTAAATACTATTGTTGTTACTATGCTTTGAAACCATTTTCCTTATTTTCCCAATCAGCTGACACATACATTGTAGCATTATAGTAGAATAGCTCAACTTCTCGCTTAGTCATTCGTTTCACCTACAAACGTCCTGTGAAACATAGCGGAAGGACCATCGGCACAACTATTACCTCAGAAGCAGACATTTCTTTTTTAAAAGTACACGTAAAGTTATCTATTTCAACATCATACACAATGATTTGTAACGTTCTCGAACTGTGTATCTAGATCAATCATTTATCAACAGTCATCCTCAGGAACGTGTTGTGTAATAACAATTGGAAATCTCAAGTATGAAAAATTTAATTTTTTGTCATGTATCATATGATAATCATATGATATGATATATTTAGTATGGTACTCTCTCGTGATAGTATCGTGATCGTACAGCAGTACGTCTGGAAAACCATGTGTTATGTGTATTACATGTCAAGTCACTTTTATTATCTTACAAAACTTCCGATGCCGTACTTAAAAATGATCTTAATCTCATTTCAGTCCAGGCTGAACAATCTGGAAGCCATGGAAGCCGAATCACGTTCATTATCGAGCTCATCTGCGGGTAAGTTGATCTCAACTACGTATAAAGTAGTTTTTCTAATGACTTTCAGTCTCTAGTTTATTTATTGAATTGGCAGCTACGAGCTATATACAATGTCAACACAGACAATATGTAAATAATATCGAGTTCCTATTGATTTCAAAAGTAAGTCGTTTTTCCACACAGGAAGAGTTTACATGTTACTGAATAAACATTGATGGACAGCAACAATAGCTTTACTACCATGGTCTTAGACATTATATACGGAATCGGTTAAAAATTAAAATATGTTAGGAACATTACAAACTAAAATAATTTTCTTGTACCCTTGTTGGTTTCCACATTTTTAAAAATTTTTTCTAAATATATATTCCTCGGGAGGTTTTAGTAACAAAACATCCGCAGCACATTACATATTCTTAATTGATAGTACTGGAAAATTGAGAGAAGGTTTACCCTATCTTTAAATTAGAAACAAATGCACTTGGGGTTGTTGGTTGCTTTTTTTAGCGTCACAGGGATAATTTGAGATTCATTACGAAAGCACTTGTACCATGATAGCAAACATTTTAGGGTTAATGTACCACTTTGGATTCTTTTCATATCGCACAACGTCGTGATCTCGATAAAATATTCGGCATAGTACCTGGATTCGGCGACTACAAAGGCCCGAAAGTGTAGAGCTGGAATCCGATCTTTGAAACTCCTTGAGCCTCGTCATCATGAAGGGCTTGCGTCACACTGCTTGCGTAGCGAAACGCAACTGACGAAAACATCTTTATCGGCGTTCGGATGAATCGAGACGAAACCTGTGTTCGGCGGAGGCATCTAAACGAACCAGGTATCTTCGGTGTTGTGTGCGCGTTCAGGCGATGGTCAGATAATGACCCCGATAACGCGACGGTAGTTAATGGCCTCGAGATATCGGCTCTCCCGTACTTGTTCACAAACGAGCTTGAATTAGTTGAACTCGGACGCCAGATAGTACTCAAACTCTTTTCTTCGCAGAGAATGACGGTTTCCCAGAAGGCGTTAAACAAGCGTATTGGACCCAAGGAAGTAAACTTGAAACCACGCGTTTTTCCTTTGTCTTGATGTGACAGAGTCAGCTATGGAAGTGTTGGGAGCTTTATCTAAGTACCTAAGAAAAAGGTGGGGTATTCGATTCGGACGAATCGCTCGTATAATAGGTCAAATGGCAGTGCCAATGACAATGCCAGTTGTCTTAAAAAAGTCTTAGCGTTGGTAATTGAGATCGGAGTTAGCAATACCTAAGCCTCTCGATTCTTTATCAAGTAATTGAGTTTGCACCTTTAAGTACGGCCTGAAAGACAATAGCAAAGCAAGAGGCTTTTCTTTAATGATGTTATGCATTACTATTATTTAACGAATTCGTTTTTCCTCCTCCGACCTTCAAATCACAATCGTTCAAGCGGTTAGAACACCTGTCGCTTGTGGTGTGAGCTGATTGTTGTTGCATGGTCGTGAATTGGAGTTGCATTCCCATATCTGGGGTTTAATTTTGTTCCACCGGCCACAAGTTTCAATGTCCAACCAATCGACCGATGAATACACTTTCGGGATTGTTCCTAGAAAGATATCGGAATATTGGTAAGATCTTCCAAGAATTAAAAAATGGATAATCCAGGTTCAAATTCTAGTTTATGTCCGTTGGCACTGGAAGATGAAATCTTTAAAATAAATGTTAATATTAATACCCGCGTAGTTTTCCTTTGGTCTGGGATTAATATTTGCAGGGAGTTAATAGTTTTCACTGAATTTAGTAATTCTTCTGCATTTCCTTTTATCTCATCATGAAAAAGCTGAATAATCCATAAAGGTCATCTGAATGTAATTCAATATTTTCCTTCCTTTCAATGTCATTGATCCTGTGAATATTACGAAAGAGATGGAGGAAAATCCTTTATTTTCAAATTGCAAACTCGTAGCAGTTTTTTCCATAATACTGGACTTGTTCAAAGTTCATACCATGAAATAATAATGTAAAATGTGGGAATAATATTTGTAACAATTTTCATTTCTGCAGCTGTCTTAAATATTTTATCCTTCCTTAATGTCTGCCATTAATTACCGCGCGGTCTGAAATTCTACGGCATTTTCCTGAAAATGAGCCTAATGAATTTTCTTTTAGTCACTGGAAGGTATTCACGTATACTCCCTTCTTTAAAAATGCCTGAGGTGCACTGAGTAAACTCCTACGTAGAGTATAAGAGAGAACGATGTTTCTTCAATGTTTATTATAGGTTATTGTAATCCTTTCGTAGATAAGTTCTACATTTTCTGTTGATTGCCTGGATCTGTGCCTCCCGAGGGGATGGAATTGCCTACTTCCTTCCGATCTACAACGGCGATACATTTTCGATCTCGTCTATGTAAAATCTGGTACGAATTTGTTTGCAGGGAATTTCCTTAACTCTCTCGGTTTTCAGTCTCTAATTGCAATCAAACTCTTTTATCATTCGTCCTGTATTTTTTAAAGTTTTATTTTATTGGTCGCATGAACCGCAAGGTCAATAGCAACCATTTATATAATTATTTATATAATATAAAGAATTTTATTGCCTTTAGAAATTTGAAGACATGTATGTGATATTTTTGCTTCTGGACATAAATGTAACTTCTCTATCTGTGCATGACTTTTAGAGTTCTGTAGAAAATATAGATATTCAAATTAATTATCGTTTTCCGTGTTCTCACGTCAGGAAGTCGATTCTTTCACGAAGAAGAGGGATTATTACCCTAATCTATATCTGATTTGCCTTTTCAAATACTTTTTATTACACTGGAGCTAATTTGTCTTATCAATTCTTGCCACACACTCTCATTTTCATGGGTATTCATAATTCAACGTATTTATGGATTAGGGTAGGAATCCCAGACTTTAAGGAATCGAGTACAATGATCACTTCTCCTCATAGTATGTCACACACAGTTTTTATCTGTTTTGGTCGTTAAATAAATTGATCTTATCCTAACATGATTATTTTAATTGCTATGAATGTTTCAGATCTTATTAATAATTATATATATATATATATATAATATATATAATATATATATATATATATATATATATTCATGAAAGTTTTATATTTCTAATGCTATTTTAAGTATCATGGCACTTTTATTCTAACTTTCAGTTTTACAGATTTTTATCTAATTTAGGAATACCCCAGAGGGTGATAAGAATATCATAAGATTTTTAACGTCAGTATAAAATTATTGCCGAGTTATTTTTAGTTAACTGGTACGAATGATAACATCTTAACTGAGTGTTACATTTCGCCAATTCACTCTTTATCATTAATGCAATCAAATCATGTTCACACATTTGTTTAAAATGCACATCTTCAACAGGTATCAGATAACAATCGCTGGAAACGTGATTTCTTGAATGCGTTGGAGCTTGTTATTTTTTATACTAAATTCATTGCAGATCATAATTCCAATTGGCATGTTACTTGCAACTTTAAATTAGGATGAATTCATGAGTGATTGCATTACATCAAGCTTTATACTTCCTATTTATTTTGCGTCTTGTTTCTTCGATGTATATACTTTTCTGAAACATGATTTATTTTCTCAACCGTTGTTCATACTCTTCTCCAAAGAGCATGCTCATAAAACCTTACACAATCACATTCTTTAGAAACCAGAATGTAGTATATGTAGAAGGCTGGGAGCAGTGATGATGATGGTTAAAAACAACTTCGAGTTAAGAAATGTAAGATGCCTAAACATTCTGTTAATGACAAATGGCAATTGACGAGATCTGTCAGTGCAATCGCACATAGCATCGGGGAAATCGCATTCATTATCAGTCAAAACTATAGTACAGTTTTATTTTACGTAATTATTTGATGCGATCACCGAAAGTGTACATACAAACGTTATATTCGTCTTGTTAAACCAGCATAACGTTCTTAGTTCAGAAAATCAAATTTTACATTACCCTTCAATAAAGTTGATAAAATTGCAAAATTGTAGGGGCGTACCTAATTTTTACTTTCTCGCAATTAGTAATGTAAAAAGAGAAAGTATTGTAATCGTTCGCCGGAACACGGCGATTGAGTGGATAAATCCTGCTGCTAAGTATATAAAAAAATCCTCTAAAACGTGGTGTAACCAGAATCCACGCTTTGTGCGTCCATCATACCGAAAAATCGAGTGATGGCAAAACGTCTGTCAGCCTGTCCGTCCGTCTGTACAATCCGTACAGCTAATTTTCTCCAAAATCGATATTTTCCAATCGTTCTATCTGATGTCGCGGACCCTGCATTTTGAAATCGATATTTTAATGTTCTGTACATGAAGCTCCTGGAATTATTTCAAAATTAAAAAAAAAATAGCTCCAAATTTTTTGATTAAATTTTGTTGTTATAGAGTGCAAAGGACGTTTAAGAAAATGGTGTACGTCGAATTATCGTTTACATCCCCAATTTTTCGAAAATTGGAAAACATATTTTTTCACTTCATTTCGGAGGTAGAGACTTTTGTCTCCGACAAAGTCTGTTGCTCGAAATTAACTCTTCAAAAAAGGTCATGTACATTTTTTTTAAAAAAACTTGTGGTATTGCGAAATTTCTGCTTGTAATTAATGACATATACTATACAGGTTTCACACCAACTTTGGACTATTTTCCATTTATGGCAAAATGGCGCATTTAGCAAGAATTCGTAAGAATACATTTTGCCCATTGTTGGCAGCGCCAATCGCTGCGCGCGCGCTTTGATGTCAGAGCTCATTGACCGAGATGTGTTGATGTAAACAGAAATGCGGTATAATATTATTACATAACCGTTACTAAGGAGCGAGAAAGTATGTGCTGTTTTAGCACCATTAGTTTTTTATTCATTTAATTGATTTGCCATACTATGTTCGAGGTTTGTTGTAAATTTGTATTCTCAACACGTCCTTTCTTACCGAACTTTAGTTTGAAATGTCGCTTCAGATACGATTCCTCGTTATCTTTTTTTAATTTATTCGAAATATAGTTACGTCAAGATCTAGAATAAGGGAACGAAATGAATTCAGTCGTCTTTTTCATTCTTCCATATTTCTATGTTCCAACATAAATTATATAAAAGATAATGTGTTATTCTTTTATATATATATATATATATATATATATATATATATATATATATATATATAGCATATTCTTCGTGCAAGAAAACCAGAGAACATTTGGCTGAACGCGGCAGAAAAATCGTTTAATACCTACATATTATGTAAAAGAAATGCCAACGTTGGATAATTTGATATTGCTTAGAAACGTCATGCTTATGGTTCAGTAGATTCCATGCTCTACGAATCAAAAGAAGAGATGTAACTTAATGAGGAATGTTATGACTATATATCATATATATACCATGAAATACATTTTTCTTAAATTAATACTTCAAAAATATTTATTTTGGTGAAACCGTTTATAGACATAACATTAATTCTTTCCCGAAATTAAAATACACAGACGAGGATGCCCATTGTATGAAGATGATGTGTCAACAGATTATCGAAAGAGTGTAGTTGAAGACTTCAAGAATTTTGCGACCTCTTCTTAAATCATATACAATAACTTGGTGTAAATATCACGAAATTTGGAATTTTGGACTTTTTTTAGTTCTTGGAAATTAACGTAGAAAAATTGAGCCCTGAATACAGGGTTGTGGAACATGAGATTCAAGAAAACCCTCTAAAATACTGAAAGGGGTCCCTAATCTAACGTAAAAAAAACATTTTATTCTCATAAATTCTCCGATCCTTGAGTTTCCATTTTAAAACGGACACTTCGGATTAGTTGATTGATGTAATTGTAGTGCAGGTAGGTAAATGTAGTGCAGGTTTTATCGTGGTTGTGGCGGTGAACTTCCCCGCTGGGTCATGAGATTCTACGCCGACCCACACGTCGCCTACCGGAGTTTTGCCCTACCATGTATCTACAACCAGCGAGGAACCCCATTAGCCCGAACAAGCTCGTAGCTCCCGACTGGTCTCCCGTCATGTATAATGGTGTAGCTTACGTAAGTGTGTTGTAAGTAAGGGGTGAGGATAGGGTGAAGAAGAGGAAAGAATGATCACGCCGTGTCTCGTTTGTTAGGGTACTTCTCCGGCATTCGCCTCGTGTTGATGGGAGAAACCACGGCGCGGAGAGCAGCCGTCCGCTAGACTTCTCCTCCAGGCAGGGGCTGAATTCGACTTTACTACCCAGCTAGAATCGAAAGGGATTGACCCCTAGGACCTCCCGGTCAGAGGTACTGCAATGTAATCAATTGATGCTCCCAAGACATCTAGGCCGGTTACTTTGGGAAGTAGTTGTACATTTGGAGAAGAGCTGCCCAAACCATTAGGCAATTGTGTAAGTTGTACATTGTGAAATCGTTTTCATTAATTGTATCATTTAAGTTATAAATTCGTTTTTCTAGTGATTTATTAATGTACTTGTAAAATATGTCGTATAAAACAATTCAAAGAAAAAGGGATCCCAGCAATGCAGTTGCCCTCCCTTGTTTTAGGCTGCGCGACTCCGTGATAGATACCTAAATATTAATGATCATATGAAAGGGTGAAAACCAGAACAGTATAAGTGACAATTCTGACAAAAACGTGTTTATTTTATAATATATTTCAGTGGCAATGTATTTTCGTGGTTTGAGCGAACAATTGAAATGCCATGGTTTTAATGATGAAACAAAGCACCACGACTTTACAGTGATATTGACTTAGATTTCTCAGAATTTATGAAATGTCACTTATACCGTTTTGGTTTTCACTCATTTATATGGCTTAAAACGTTTTGGTTTTCACCCATTTATACGGCTTGAAACAGTCCATTACTTCCCAGAAATTTCCTGGATAATACGTAAGTACTGAGTAAAACAGATATCTGCAGTCTGACGATGGTACTATTATTAACTTTGAGTGATTCTGGTGAGTATCTTACTGTCTTTCAAATGACACCAAACACCAAAGAAACCATGGGGACAGTCTTTTGTGTTCTGGATGGTCCGTCACGCCAATTCTTTGTTCTTCTGCATCTCTCACTGTCATAAGAATGCAGGTATCGACAACTGCCATATTTACAAACAATTTGTTCTTGTCCAGAGTTGTAATTATTATTATTATTATTATTATTATTATTATTATTATTATTATTATTATTATTATTATAGTATAGAGCTATTTAACTGCTGTAATAATAATTACCTATTTATATTAGCAGCAAGTTAATATTAGAAGTAAATCTCTATTCTCATGAAAAATTTGGATCTGGAATACCGTACATTTCTTTTTCTGTTATTACACAGTAAATACATTTCTCCCTTTTCCTCATGATTTCCTTATAAAAATAATTTTAAAAGTTTTGTCTGTTTTGTTCCTTTTAATTAGAAAATAGAGTAATAGTTAAGGAGGTCCAAATAGATCAAAATTGTTGTGTAATAAATCATTAGTATTTGAGACATAATATATAATTGAGATCTTGTAAAAAAATTCTGCTTCGTGATTTTACCTTTCACTGATCTGCTGAATTGAACTTTGTTTCAACCTCTGCACATCCATCGGCGATATGCACGGATTGAACCGGTACAAACCGTCTGCATCTCAGGGCAATGACGTGACTATCTACATCTCTATATTAACATCAATCTGGGAATTTTCATCAAGATTACCCGACATCTTATCATCGTTTCTACTCAGCAGATGGTTATTTTTGACGAATGTGTATCCCCTCAGTACTTGCAACAGAAATCCTTTCCTGAAAATAATACTGTTTCTCCTTCAAAATTACAAGCAACCGAACAAATCACGTGAGAGTATTTCATGTCACCTGCAGATGGAAAATAGATTGATGTGAGGTGTTATCATGAGAGACGATGTGACTCTAATAATAGGTGATAATTAATACTTAAATATACATTTCTGAGAAATGACTAGAAGGTCAAACGTGTTGCTGAAACATTAATATAAAAATTGTAAAATATAATTCAATACTATTTAATTGAATTTCGACAAGTCAGAAAGATTTGAGTATCAAAAAAATTCAACAACTTTTGGGAATCTTGATTATATTTGCTCATTACATTTCATGTTAGTTAAACAAATTTAAATTGCTTATTTTTTTCGTAAAAATGTAATTTCCAGCCACTTTTTAAGGTCAATTCTTTCAGCTTTATTCCCATTCGCGATAAGGATGTCCGTTGAGCAGGAACAAAGAACAGAATTTGTTCAAATCCGGGAAAGCATTGACGCATCCAGCCAGGATTTGTGAAAGAAACACCACGCGACAATCCAAGGGAGTACGGATATGACTAACAGAAACTAGTCTAAACTGGCTTTTGCTGTTCTCTGTAGTTGCGTGTTGTTTTGAAAGGTTGCTTGTCTTCAGGTAGATAACTCCCACAACACATCAATGCAATCTTATAAAAATATGAAACATAACTTTTTTCATTTATTTTAGTCATTTTTATAACAAATACTTCGTGAATTGTTTATCAAAATTCATTATGGTTTATTTTGTAATAATTCTTTTTTCAAAAATTATTCATTGATACACTTTTTGCTTCTTGTTGTCACTTTTTATTGCTAATCAGAATCAAAGTTCAAGTTTTTGGGGCAATAAAAATATTTAATATAAGTAATAACTTAAAATTAATAGATTTTATTGAATATTAATAATAATTATTTGAATTAAACATGTGCTTCATTTCACAAAAAAGACGAAAACAAATTATGCACAAGGTCTTCCAGCGACTAAACAACAACCGCCATATAAGGGAAGGACACAAACACCCGAAGCTAAACAACAAAAGAGGAAAGGGGTAATAGGGGTATTTATAAACTAGATTGAAATGTACGAAAATATTTTAAATGAGAAAGTTTTGTCCATCGAAGATTAAAAAACAATGCAGAAATGCTGAGTGAAATACGATAAAGATAGTACTGAAGCGTGAGAGACGAGTGTCAAAAAACAATTACGGTGTATCGGAGGCAAGCAAACAACGCGGCTTCCAAGCGCTCGCCTTGGCGAGTGGGCGGTGGTGGGGGGGCACGCGCGCCGCGGGAGGGGGGGCTGGATAGGGCGGAGCAGGAGCGGGCAGCACGCGCGCCTGCAACGCGCCGTCCGGCGGGCGTTGGGCGCCATGGGGCGGTTCCGGCGTTCTCCGGAAGGCTCCTCCGGGGCCCGCCCGTCGACCTCAGCATCGGCGGGCGCGACCTTCCGGGGGCGCGCGGCGGGGCAGGAGGGATTCGCGACGCGGGCACGCGACGAACGCGTCGCGCCGCCCTGGCGCGGCGGGACGGCTCGCGGCGGCGGAGGCGGAGGAGGAGGAGGAGGAGGGGGAGGGTCGCCGACGAGGACTACCCCTGGAGCGCGACTCGCGAGGAAGCCAGACACGCGGCGCACCGACCGAACGCAGCGCAGCAGCGGCGACTGCCGACCGGCGAAGAGAAAGTCCTGCCCCCGACACTCTCTGCGCCGAGATACTCGCTCCAGGCGGACATCACAGCGCCGGTCTGCATCCCTCACAGGTGAGCTTGAACCCGGCGCAGCCGCAGCCGGCCTGCCCTCGAGCGGCCCAGGCCTTTGGACGCGGCCCTTCGACCGTTGTGGCAGTGGGCCAAGGCGGCGGGCATTCGGACAGTGATTTCGGAATCGTTTTAAAGAGTGCTTGAATAACTGGAACATTGCGCATCGACAATAGACGTTTAACAGACAATGCATAAGAATTTGTTCTGTACTAAATGCATAGTGAATTTGTGCGAACCACGATTATTTTTTTCAAATTTAATGTACTAAATTATTTTCATTTATTTAAAAACAAATTACTTAATAAAATTTTGTTTACTTTAACTAATATTTTTTGTATTTAACATTTTTTAATTTTTAATATTTTGTCCGGCCGCTGAAAAAAGTTCTTTTAATCTAGTTCGGGGGCAAGAACAGTTCGCCGTGCCTGCCTTAAGGAATGATTGCTGAATTATAAGTGATGAAGTAAATTTGATTAATGTCGTTCGATTCGATTCATTAAATGTTAGCAACATTAATAACAGGCAACCATTGGAGTTTAATTTCATATTCGGATTTTCCTTAGTAATTACTTCAGTTTCTTATTTCTCTTGAAATTGCAGCTTGCAACGTATAATTTATTCAATGACATGCACTTAACAATCGTTACTTAAATACAAATTAGGTTTTGCTCATTTTCTCCTTTCCCATTAGTACTCGCAACATCCCTACCCAGACTATTAATTTTAATACTTGTCTTTTTATATTGCAAAGTTGTTGTTATGTAAACGATGTTCTATTAACATATTTGTCACATTGCATTTGTTTAGCTAAAGTTATTTCGATAGTAAATATGAAAAATGAATATTGGTATTCACTGCTTCCATTGTTTTATGCTACAAACCATAAAAGAGACTACTTTAGTACTAAGTATCAATCTTTCTGAATGAAAGTTGATTACTTTGAAACAGTCGTTGGTCATACTTACGGAAAAAACAGGTTTTCTGAGTGACGAAACAATTATTTACACGTGACCTGTCTTGGGCAACTTCAAAACAAACCTACGCTAGGCGTTAATAAATTATACGAATTCATAATAAATACCGTTCTGCCTATGGAAAAGGATTGATTGACCACATTTCAAGCGACTCGTATTCAACTCACAATTGAAGTTCAAATATTTAAATATATTTACATTGTATATTATTAATTATGAATGTTAAATATTTAAATATAATGTATATATTTCAATCTGGGTGTAGTTTGTACGGGATAAATTCTAACTTATTTTTTATTTCAAAATATGTATTTTCCTTTGTTTGGTGTATGACAATACAAGGCAATTTTGAACAAAACTACATTCCGTGACATAAAATATAAATATGCGTGTGAACTAAGATGCGAAAAATGTGAACATAGTGACCAGGATAAATGGCACGGGAATGAGATCCGTATTGTGGCTTCGTGTTGTTGAGATGCTGTTCTTCCACCCGGACGTTAGCGATCTGTGGAAAAGAAATAGAGCACCAGTGTGCGAGCCTCACCTCGCCAGTGCTCCCCAGACAGCCTTCCCTTCCGCAGCGCTCACAAAGAATCCGCCGCGAGCGCAGCGTGCGTTTCCGTGCGTGTCGAGAAGTCGAAGTGACAGGTTGCGAGGAAATCCCTTCCGGGCGGCCTTCCTCTGCGGTAGCGGGCGTCGCGACGTCACCCCGCGCCGCGGGCCGAGGCGTCGACACCGCCTCCCGCCTCCGCCGCCGCCATCACCACGTTCTCTGCCTTCACCACGGCCTCAACACGTTCACTGCCATCATCATGGTCACTGCCATCACCATGGCCTCGCCATCACTGTCGCCCCTGCCATCACCATGTCCTCTGCTATCATCATGATAACTGCCATCGCCACGGCCTCTGCCATCGCCATGGCCTCTGCCATCACCACGTCCTCTGCCATCACCACGGCCTGTGCCATCACCATCGCCCCTGCCATCACCGTCGCCTCTACCAGCACCGTCGCCTCTACCACCACGATGGCCTGTGCCATCACCATGGCCTCTGTCATCACTCGACCTTCACTACCTTCACCGTCGCCACCGTCCTCTCGTGTTGTGATCGGCGCCTCACGGCCGCCCTCGGCGCGGAGCGGAGCGGAGCGGAGCGGCGCAGAGCGCAGCTACCGCCTCCTCCGCTTCCGGCTCGCCGCGGGGCGGAAGTGCGCGCTGCACCGGCGACGCCCGGCGCCGCGACGCCGCGTCCTTTGAGGCACGCGACGCCGCGGTCGCCCGGTTTGCGTGGGTGCTGCCGCGACGCGACGGGTAGACGCTGGGCCGGAGCACCGATTGTTTGATCGCGTTCTTCGGGTCGCGGTAGAGATTGGATCGTAGTGACGTAGTGTTCGTTTTAGTTAGCGGAAAAAAAACTGATGCGGAATCCTTCGGAAGAAAGTAATTACGGAAGTCAGTGTCGATGACTCATGGATTGATGATTTGGAGCGCAGGTTTCGGGTACATATTTCAACGTTAGATGAAATTATGAATATCAAGCAAATTGCATTCCTCAATCAATCGTAGCCCATTTTAGAAATGTCGTCGCGACATTTAACCTATCAAACATAATGAAAAGACAATCCCCAATCGCATGTAAATCTATCATTAAAAATGTCGCCCCCTCCCCCTAATTTGCACTTCGCGCTCATTGGAAAGTAAAAATTACCATTGTGATTTTTTTCTTCTATGCTGCTGTGTTATCAATTTAGCCTTGAAGTTTCCCTTACATTAAATTGAAAAAAGGCAATTTAGTTTTACTTTATTTCCATCGTCCTCATTTACAAACATTTTATTATTCTTGAAATTTTTTTCTCAATATTCTGTCCATCTTCCTCACATTGTGTGACTCCTGTATTCTTTCTTAATTCTAATTATTTTGTTCCCATGATCTGTCTTCGTGGGTTGTATTTTTGCTGGAAACAAAGTACCTTTATTTGCAATCAAATTTGCAGAAGCTTCCGAAAGCTCACGCGTTCGTGTTATCGGTGAAAGGACAAGTAGTTTGGGAATACCTTGGCAATGAATGAGAATTTCAATTGCGATGAGATCGCTGATTGCATTGGGAGATATGACGTCGAAGGTGACGCTCCGCGGCCGCCCTTGGTTAAAAAACAAACTTATCTGGTGATCGACCAGCTGGATCAAGAAAAAACCTGTGCGGGTTGGCAGCATCCGGATGATTCGCGTCCCGCGGAGACAAAGCTGAATAGATAGAGCGATGGACAGATAGGGCGGCAGATGAACGGGCGATTGCGGAATGGCCGGCGAAAATGAGATGGCGCCCGCGCATGTCACTTGTTTTGAACGGAATGATTCTCAATTTTCGTTAAAGATGATGTAATTTTTAACGAGAACGAATTTTCTTTTTGGATTCTTTAATGTTAATAGTAGTTTTAAAAGGATTTAACGGAATGATTCTCAATTTTCACTAAAGATGTAATTTTTAACGAGAATGAATGTTCTTTTTTTTGTATTCTTTAATGTTAATCGTTTTTAAATACTTTGTTTGCTAATTGAATTATTTCTTGAAACAAAAACATGAGTTCTCCTGGAATTCAGTTGTTTAAATCTTTAACTTGAATTAATTGAACTTTACAACCATAATTTTAAATTATTTAAGTAGTGACCATTGATAAGTAAGTTTTTTTCTTCAGTATCAATAAAACATCAAAAACTAAATTCACAATTGCAAAAAATAACTTTGGCGTTGAAAATATAACTTTTGATAGCGTCAATACAGAAAACATTTTAATACCAATAATGAAGCAATTCATTCAATCATTCAATTTTTATGTCTCGACTTCATTCGTTTTTGGTCGCAAGTTTCTAGGACTACAAAAATGTCTACAAAACCAAGTGGGCAAACAATCGCTTACTGAAATTATTCTTGATTTCATTATTACTGTGCTCTTTAATGGAAAACAAAGTTTTTAGAAATATAAAGACGAGAAAGAAACGTTTTTTGGATTGCCAGTTCAATGACCGCACAAGCGACCATGGCCTTGCATGATATCGCATACCAACAGCACGTGGACCATGTCAAGAACCACATATTTCTCATTAATTGATCTCTAGTATCTCTTCGCGAAGTGAATGGCTTGTTTATATTACTATAATTGCTTAATTTCATTCGCAAAACAGTGATTCAAAATTGTTTTGATAAATATCGGGATGATATTGCAAAGATCATTGATACTATATTATCCATATTTTGCTTCCTCATTCATTCGTTCATGTATTCTCATAATAGTGCAACTTTACCCATCAGTGGTAATTTTGTGTGACAAATATTCCGATACTCGAATTTGAATTTTCTACGAGAAACCTGCAAAAGGAGAATTTTTTCACGCAGATTCACAATTTCAATACCCAGATTGATTATTCTGTGGAAAGCAGATGACATGAAATTTATTTTCACATAACTACTTTTAAACCTCGATTATATTTCTAACGCTGCACACATACTTAATCAAAAAATTACCTTCAAAGAAAATGAGATTTAACGTAGAGAACTTCGTTTTTACAAATAAGGAACTTTTTAATTTTTTTGTATGCATCAACAACCATTTTGATAATCAGAAAAACCTGCAAAAACTTTCGAGTGAGAGGTAAAAAAAAGCCGCAACAAATAAAGTAGCTCCACCCGTTGAATTTTCCAGTGGAAGAGGTCGTGTATAATGAGTCCACGCGATCAAACAAGGATACTGGACTGTCCTGGTTGAGTCGCGTCTCATTCGATTGAGCTGACGTTTCGGCCATCGTGTTGTGGCATTCTTCAGAGCTATACTGCTGATACTTTGAAGACGTCCCCGAATGATGACCGAAACGTCAGCTCAATCGACTGAGACGCTGCTCAACCCGGGCAGCCAAGTACCCAAATGACTCCGGCCTAAGCGGAAGCCTACGAACACATCTAAGAAACAAGTTTGTTTGCATCGTGTGGAGCCGCAGCCAGCCACCAGCTGATCGCACGGCCACAAGGTCAATGCTACGCGGCCAACGGAACCCACCTCGCGGTCTTTCGCTTTCGAGTCACGCAGCCGCCAAGGCGAGTCTTCCTCGTCGAACACTCGGGCGCCGAGCGGGCGTGAAGAATTAATTATACGTACAATTACGCCATGCTCGAGTAGTAAAAGAATCGACGAGGAAAGTGGTGCACGAGCTTGGAAAGGAACGGTGAACGACAGAAATGTTACACTTGTATCATTCCCTCCGAGGAAAAGGTTTTATATTGGGCTAACGTTTACTTTTCACAAAAGGAAAGCGACACACCGCAAAAGGTGTCTTTCATGTGGAGAAAGGTTTTACCTGAGCGATCTAAAGACGATATTTTACTCTACGTACCGGCTGTCTAGTGAAATATCTTCATTAAATATCAAATAAAGTAAGCATTTTTTACACATTCTTTACTTAATTCAAAAATATCGATTTTTGGTGATCTGCTGTTTCAAAATGACAAGATTCTAGCTGCCATTTTTTTGACAAAACGTAGTACGTGATAGAACTCTTTCAGATCTAGAACTTACTGAGACGTGTCAGGTATGTACAAATCATACTTCTGTGAAGAAAATGGAATAGCATTTTGCCTTTCATTATTGTACATCTCTTAAACTTTCAATTTTAATACTACCTTAATGACAGAACTGTTGGCATGCTTAAGACATCGGTATGTGACGCGGAAAACGTAAACTGGCTGCCTGGAGGCGAAGCATCTTGTATAGAAACACCAGCTGATAATAGGTTCGTGTTGAATCTTTGCAGCTGCACACCTGAAGAGATGTTTGAAGTATCTTTTGTCGGCGGCAGTTTTTCCAATCGCAGATTATCTGTGATTCATACAAGTGTGTGCATGAGAATGCATGCTTATTTAAGTAATTTTGTCCAAGTATCACAAGTGAAACATCCTCTGATACATTGTCTCCTTACTCCGACAGAGGACAAGAGTTCGACATCACCTCTGCCGTTTGAAAACTCATTGTCCGCATTGTATCATTCTCTTTCTACAAAATTCGGCCATAAAGTTAGTAATTATAACCTTTCACTGAATACACGTTTATTAAGAAACAATAAAATATTGGCGAGATTATTTTGAAAAAACGTCCAAACGTTGTCATAAGTTAAAATGTTTATATATCGAACGTGACTGATTTGATGATATAAAAGTACGTGACTTGTAAGAGAAGATAAAAAGTGCGGCGGAAGGGGGGGGGAGACGAGAGGAAGAGAACGAAAGGAAAATAACCTCTGGCGGCTTATTTTCCCCTTCTCTTGAAACACAATGAAGTATTGCCAAACAGAACAGTAGGTCACGATGAAGATGGTCATATAGAATTCGAGCGATCGAAATGCCTCTTATCGACGGGAAGCACACGAGCCGCCACGTGAGGCACGAGGCGCGTCCGCATTGGATGACTGCGCGGGCGTGTAGCGCTGGCCGCTAAGGCCGGTGGGCGGCGAATGTCGCGGTCATGGCCCGTGGGAGGGGGAGGGGGAGGGGGCTGGGGCGAAGCGAGCGCCCGCACAGATAAGCCGGCTGGCGGGGACGGCGGCGGCAGCGGCGACGCGCGGAGCAGGTAGGTCGGGGGCAGGCGAGGAGATACAGTAGCTGAGCGTCCTTTGGTTAATTCGCGCACATTCGCACACAGGCGCACACAGTTTCCGCGCCCCGGCTTCTTTCTCACTTTTACCTCTTTGTGCGGGGAAGAGTAAGTTACACCAATGTAAAGATCACCGATTTGGGGTTTCAAGTCTGTACCCGCGCATCTAATTATGTTTTTCTTTATATTTTGCGAAATTTTGTTCATTTAACGTGTGACTTGTCTATTTCCTTTCAGTCTTCTCTACTGTCTCCTTGCGGCGGTAATATTTTTCTACTTGTAATATTATTTATTTAAAATTTTTTACTGACAAATTATATAGAATACACAAATAAATGAAAACCGCACAATTAATGCATACTATGCCGCAGATATAATTTAGAGCAAAACAACGGAGAACTATGACTGGCAAGTGTAATAACGCTAGATGATAGATGGAAAATAATTTTTTAATAAATTTCACTGTCAGGCCCTTTTCATTCATCATGCAGAAGGGACAGAATTATTGATTTGATCACGAACCATGAAGGTTTTCCAATTATCATTCCAAGCATACACGTG
>BOPP01000104.1:4333615-4368664 GCA_017312745.1 Gryllus bimaculatus
ATATATATATATATATATATATATTAAATCTCCTTCCTTTACTTACTAGTATTCCGTGATAAGTTTTAATACTTAAGTCCATTAGTTGTGGTAATACCATCACTTCTTTCACAATTTCTTAAATGGATTTTTCATTTGAGGCAAAAATATAATAATTATTAAATTGCTCACGTGATGCTTCAACTGCAGCCTTGACCTTCATAGAAAGCGATTAAAGATTGACTCGCGTGTCTCGTTTTTATATTTTTTTCAAACCGTGTCTGCTTGCGGAGTTTTGCAAAAAAACACAAGTGGAATACTTATTCAGTTATCTTAGTGTTAATCTAGAGGAAAATTATTGCACTTTTCGAAAATAGACAATCGTATAGGTATTTTCGTTCAATGGCATTAATATATTGATTAGAGGAGTGTTGAATTTGAACTGCTTTAATTCAAGAAATGATATTTTGCAGACACTTTGAAAATGCATCCTAACCGTATTTAGCCAGAACGCGATCCCTCTGGTTAATTTTTACTCAAAATATTTTTATTGATTGCACTCTTTTTCCCACTCCCAGGCTGAAGTGGTGAATGATTCTCCTTCACCATGTTGAAAATGTGAATAATTATTAAGTCGTTTGCAACATTATGATGTTTGGCGAAGGGAAGATCTAAGAAAAAGTTGTAATTAAAATTAGTGTTTTATGTAGCTTGAAGCAAAAAATGAAAAACGCACAATTAATTTATGCTATTCAGCATTTAAAATTGCGAGCAAAACAATGGGAAACTATGACTGACAAGTGTAAGAACGCCAGATGATAGATGGAAAATCATATTTTTTAAATTTCACTGTCAGACACTTTTCATTCATCTTGCAGAAGGGAGAGAATTATTGATTTGATCACAAACCATGAAGGTTTTCCAATTATCATTTAAAGCATTCACTTTATTGGTACGAAGCAAATGAACAAATCTTCTTTTCTATATTTTTTCACTACGATCTTCAATATTGCTATCGCAGAATCACCTATTAAATGTACGAAAGGAAGGGCGAATTGCTTTGAATGTTCAAAATTATTTGAAAGACTCGATGCAGAAAATCAAGTCGGAAATATATCATATGCGCTATAATTACCCCCCAAAATCAACTGTATTAATCTACATAATTATCAGTGCAATAAGAATCTCTTATAATAAATCTACTTCCAGAAGCTTCACTGTATTCGTTAATCACGGAAAGCTCGTTTTGGCTCACGCCTTCGTTCGACATCTTTGGAACCACGCAACTTCGCATTCTCTCTCATTGCGTCTCCCGCAGAAATTTGCGAGTGTGCCGCGGGCGGGCGGGCGTTCGTTCGGCGCATTCCGCCTTTACAGCCGCGCCGTAAAGGCCCCGCTCGCCCAGGGCGAAGGGGCGGCTGGGCGCGCTCTTCCTGGTGGTGACGGTGGGCGCTGCCGCCGCCGCCGCTGCCGGGTCGCGAACCGGGCGTCGGCCTGCGGAAGCGGTTCGCTCGGCCGTAGCCCCCGGAGGCCCGGTCCAGGATGCGCGCCAGCGGCAGATAACGACGGCTCCCTTCCGCATGAAAACTCTCTCGGTGCAAGCAATAGTGGGCATTGGCGGTCACCGACTGCAATAATGGGCGTTGGTCCATAATTGGCCTCACTGGCATTAGCGGTCTTTGGAATACACTAGCGGATACCCATTTTGGCTGCAATGGCGAGCATTGGCGTTGACTGGTTGCAATGGCGAGCATTGGCCACCTCTGGCTGCAATGGCGAGATTGGCCACCTCTGGCTGCAATGGACGAGCAATTGGGTCCACTCTGGCTGCAATGTGCGAGCATTGGCCAAAGGCCCCCCATCGTGGCCTGCAACCTGGCGAGATGGCACTCTGGCTGCAATGGCGAGCAGTTGAGCCTACGGGCTCTGGCTCTGGCTGCAATGGCGAGCATTGGCGCATACTGGCAGCTGAATTGGGTTCATAAGCGGCTAACGCTTTTCCGTCATCAGCACTGCAACGACTCGCAAATCGTACGGCAAATTCAAGCGGTGGTTCGTTCCTGTTTTCCAAAGAGGTTTAGAGACTAGCACGGTGTCGGCTCATTGGCTCTCCTTCATAATGTTCTCGATTTTTTAAAACGCATCGTATGAGTGGTAAAAGTAGCCTTTTAATGTTAGCTCATCGCAAGTGCACCGTTATTCTATCGTATCTCTATTCTCTGTTGGGCACAACCGCCGGAATATTCGGATAACTGCTGCCTGATAGACCGGATCTCCTGATCTTCGGTCTATCAAACACTCCTAGTCACTTGTTTTTAGAGACGGATTGTGACAATGAATATAATATTGTGGCAAAATGTACATGTTGAAAGAAGAGAATAAAATGTATTATGAGTTTTGCTGTTCACGTATTACATAAGGGAGGACCTTCATAACGTCTCATATACGGAAATTCATTTTAAAAAGTTTGAAAGAGATGTGCTTTTTTATATGTTCCTACATCCGCTAAAAACGCACTAGTTACGAAATAATCAAGAGACCTATTGACAAATCTTCAATAAAATTGTGCTTTTATTGTGTACGATTTACATTCCATTAAGTTTTAAAAATTTAGACCAAAACAACCAGAACTGAGGTAGACGAAAAATATTAGGATAGCTGTTTCAGCTTTCAATTTTTCCAGTGTGGTGAAATTTTCTGATTGCATTTTCAATGCATACTATTTTATTTACTGAAATAATTTCATTGATCAAAAATAATTTACTCGATTTCTTTACGCAATCGAATGACGACTCCATTTTTTTCTTAAGTAGCATAAGTAAGAGCCATCGACGAATTGGGATTTTGCTCCTACCAGGATGGAAAAGTAACCGGAAGGAGGACATCCGCACGTTCAGATTGTGCAAAAAGGCAGCTGTACGGCATTTCAAGGTTCTGGTCAATCCTTTTTGATGATTACATAAGAGTAGCATTACTCTGTTATTACACAAGACCACTCTTTTGCTTCAGCCGGATATCCGCAGATTTCAATGTCATGTTATTCCCCTGATGGTAAAATTATAGACAAGGGTCAACATTCCATTACTATTGTGGAGAAGATTGTCACATCGCTTAACTGACAACCTATGGATTTGAAGTGCATGCCCAAGGGATACTATAATTACCGTTTTTGTCGAACTGAATATTGGATAAAAAGTTATATTTACATAAAGAATTTCGATCATAAATAATAAAACGGCGAAAATCCTTTTTGTACCTTTTAATAATGATAAGCATGTTACCAACCAGTTTATCACTATCAATATCAACTAAATTGAATTGCAATTCAATTGCCTCCCTTTGGCTTTAAGAAGTCCGTACCAATATCACAGCTTTATGACACGAAATAGAAAACATAATTGTTAATTTCTTTCCTGAGTTTTTACATATCAAAATTTATTATCAGATAAATGGACAATAAGCGTTGATGTTCCTTATTGCTTAAAACCATATACTTTTTATAGTATTGATTTTGATAATGCTGAAACAAATGGCAAAATTGATTATGCATTCCAAGACAATGTTAGCAAATTGCCCGCGGCAATCGCATGTGGAGATTACTACGTTTCGTAAGGGAAATAAAACTTCACCTAAGCTGTTTACCATCCTGATAAAGCAATACTGCATTGAAGTAGTTAGAGCATCCGCAATAGAAATTGCAAATATAAATATTTAAAAAGCATAATCGATCGTAAATATTTCTTATCTCTTATTTCTTAGCTCTTATTATTAAAATCGCTTTATTGAATATGCTTTCAAGTTAGGCCAATAATTCTTCTTCGCGATAGTGATTTTACAAGTTACGGAAATTTTTTGAAAATTAAATATCAAAATGAACTTAATTAGGATTGTGACCTTTTGTCGAAAGTTTTTGTTGGGCGTGAACGCAATACAAAGAGACAAGCAAGCAGACATGTCTAGTAAAAGAAATAAATATAAAAATACGTCGGAAATAAAATAAGAATAATTAAAATGATTATAAAGTTTAACTACATTTCTTTTCGTGGATTAAGTATATCTTAACAACGTTTCAAGCATACATGAAAAGTTTTAAATGAATATTATGCGAAATGTATTTGAGGGAAAGGTACCTCCTTTTTACTTACTTAAGGGGAAAACATTGCAACCTGTCGGGTAGATTCGCGCCGAAACTCATTCTCCAGCAAGGAATGAACATTACCCTATCACGTGATGTAACGGACACTACACATACGGGACTAACAACAGGGTAGCTAACGCGCTCGGAAACCTTTTTCATTCAGTAAATAAATAAATTTTATCTACTTCCTCGTGTTTCTAAAGAAGACCCTCGTGTGTGCGTGTGTGTGTGCGTATGTGTGTGTGTACTCTTAGCAGCCTGTTCCCTTGCCCGCGCAATGTATTAGGGCTAGACGGGCAGGTAGAGGTTGCGCTCGTTTGGCGCGGCTGCGACGGAGACGCCAAAGTGCCGCGCGCGCTGTCGGCGGCGGCCTGCGGCACTTTACAACGCCCGCCTGCTCCAGTCCCGGCACGCGATGTCTGCGACGCGACCCGGCGAGCCGCCGAGCCGCCGACTCTGTCTGCACTTGCAGGACGCAGCCTCACGCGTTGACCTCAGGCCGGAACGTTCGCGACAAGGCGGCTCCACACACGCGGCATTCGGCGAATCCCGAGCAACCGCTCGTCGAATCCCGAGTAGTGTGAACGTGTTGCTTGCGATTCGCCGAGCACCGAACATTTGGCAGTCGCCCCACCCACCGCGTGTCGATCTTTAAGGCGGCCCCACACATGCGGCATTCGGCGAATCCCGAGCAACCGCTCGCCGGATCCCGAGTAGTGTGAACGTGTTGCTTGCGATTCGCCGAGCGCCGAACATTCGGCATTCGCCCTACCCACCGAGTGTCGATCTTTAAAGCGGCCTCACACATGCGGCATTCGGCGAATCACAAGCAACCGATCGCCGGATCCCGAGTAGTGTGGACGGGTTGCTCGCTATTCGCCGAGCGCCGAACATTCGGCATTCGCCCTACCCACCGAGTGTCGATCTTTAAGGCGGTTCCACACACGCGGCATTCGTCGAATCCCAAGCAACCGATCGCCGGATCCCTAGTAGTGTGGACGGGTTGCTCGCGATTCGCCCAGCACCGAACGTTCGGTATTCGCCCCACCCACCACGTGTCGATCTTCAAGGCGGCTCCACACGTGGCATTCGGCGAATCCCGAGTAACCGCTCGCCGGATCCCGAGTAGTGTGGACGGGTTGCTTGCGATTCGCCGAGCGCCGAACATTCAGCAGTCGCCCCACACACCACACGTCGATCATTAAGGCTGCTCCACACGCGGCATTCGGCGAATCCGGAGTAACCACTCGCCGGATCCCGAGTAGTGTGGACGGGTTGCTTGCGATTCGCCGAGCACTGAACATTCGGCAGTCGCCCCACCCACGGAGTGTCGATCTTCAAGGCGGCTCCACACGTGGCATTCGGCGAATCCCGAGTAACCGCTCGCCGGATCCCGAGTAGTGTGGACGGGTTGCTTGCGATTCGCCGAGCGCCGAACATTCAGCAGTCGCCCCACCCACCGCGTGTCGATCTTTAAGGCAGCTCCACACGCGGGATTCGGCGAATCCCGAGTAGTGTGGACGGGTTGCTTGCGATTCGCCCAGCGCCGAACATTCGGCAGTCGCCCCACACACCACACGTCGATCATTAAGGCGGCTCCACACGCGCATTCGGCGAATCCCGAGTAACCGCTCGCTGGATCCCGAGTAGTGTGGACGGGTTGCTTGCGATTCGCCCAGCGCCGATCGTTCGGTATTCGCCCTACCCACTGCGTGTCGGTCTTTAGGATACATCGAAGGGAGAAAACATTCGCCGAACACAACAGCTGTTGGGGATTGGGCGAGCAGTAGCTCGCTGCTCGGCGAATGCCGAATATGTGGAGCCGCCTTTAGAAGCAATCCTATAGTCAGTGAGTTTCTTTGGAATGCGTTTGAGAAGGGACTACACCTGAAACATACGCGCAACTGGTACTCGTTGAGGTGTACTTTTAGTCAGAGAATGCAGCTTTTCAAGTAATTTTATGAGCACATTGGAAATTTCCGATAAATTCTTGAGTCGCGAACGGAATGTATCTGAAAATTTCTAATCCACAAATGGTATTTAATAGGACTTCTTCAACAAGAAAATTGTCTTCAAAAGAGTTCTAAAAAGCAACATGTATTAGTTATACTAATAAAACACACATTCAGTAAATGTATGGAATCTGATGATTAGGTAGTAGAGAGAAGTGGTAAGACTCGCAATATTTTTTTTAAGACTGTTTTACTGATAGCCTCAAGCCCGATGCAATGTTATACCCTACCGCTGTTAATTTCGTGGGTGTAAAAAGCATTGTAATTCCACATTATTATCACAGTTCGTAATAATGTGTGAATGCGTTATACTAAAGCATAATAGAAAGATAATTTTTAAAAAAATTACATGTAAATAATTATGAAAGATTATTTGGCATGCCATATCAAAGCAAAATTCATTCGTGCATTAATTTCTTAGAATCGTTCAAAAATCAGTGATTTCATTTAAGTGACTTCAGCTCGGAAGCTAAATGGCGACGAGGAAGTCAATGATAGGTGTTTCGCTAATCGATGGCTCATTCATGATCATATTAAACCCTCGCCCAGAAGTAGTTCGTCCCACACAGCGATTAACAATGTGCCTTGTGTGTGTGTGTGTGCAGTTCCCTGCCGCGGCGACGGAGCCCAGAAGAGTGCCCCCCGAGTGGAGGTTGGCGATCGCGAAGCCCAGAGCCCGGTGCGATGGCGGCGGCGACGATGGCGGCGGCTGCGGCCGCGGCGACGGAGGCGCTGGCGGCGGCGGCGGTGGACGAGTGTCACCCGGACGGCACCTTCGGCTGGCCCGACTACCTGCTGCTGGCCGTGATGCTGGTGGCGTCCACCACCATCGGCCTGGTGTTCGGGCTGCGCGGCCCCAAGCAGGCGACGGCCGAGGACTTCCTGCTGGGCGGCTCCTCCATGGGCGTGGGGCCCGTCGCGCTCTCGCTCGCCACCAGGTGCGGCTCTCCCCTGCGGTCTCTGTCTTTGGGCTCTCTTCTACTTTTTCCTCCTCTCCTCGGTTCTTTTATCCTCCTCCTCCTTCTCACTTTTTCATCCTCCTTCTCACTTTTTCATCCTCCTTCTCACTTTTTCATCCTCCTTCTCCTCCTCCTTCTCTCTTTTACTTCCTCCTCCTCCTCCTCCTCCTCCTCACTTTTTCAACCTTCTCCTCCTTCTCACTTTTTCATCCTCCTCCTCCTTCTCACTTTTTCATCCTTCTCCTCCTCCTTCTCACTTTTTCATCCTTCTCCTCTTCCTTCTCACTTTTTCATCCTTCTCCTCCTCCTTCTCCTCCTCCTCCTCCTCCTCCTCCTCCTCCTCCTCACTTTTTCTTCTTATTTTCAATTATTTCTATCCCTCATTCTTTCATCCCTTCCTAATGTTAGTTGTTTTTCACACTCTCCTCCTCTCGCCATTCTTCAGTTTTTCTCTTTTCAGTTTAGATCTTACTTTCCTATTTCTCTTCGTTCGTATATGATTTTTCTGTTCCGTTTCTTATCTCTTTTATCGTCGGATCTCAACAAAGTGACATAATTGATAAAGTGACATAATTTACTATATATATACTCTACACAATTTTGCTAATTATCCATTTGAAATATTTACTAGTAGAAAATACTGTTTTCTAAATCTATTTCTGCACGTAACTCAATGACAATTTTTGAGATGTCACTTTTCTTGTACGTCGACTATATGTTATTTTTGCTTCTATGTCATGTTTATGTCCATTATCTTTCCTATTCCTAACTATTCAATGGGGCACTTCGTAATTTTGATTATCAAACTCACCACGTTTTGTTTTTCATTCATAGTGATTCATGAAACAATTTCAGCGTATTTTGCCTTAGATCTTGGAGGATACCAGATAAGGGAATGGGAGACGCTCTTAGGGCGCGTTTTCTAGTTACACAGGCTAACTATAAAAGGAAATATTTTCCTAGTGTCCAACGTTTATCTGAGGGTGGTGGGAAAAAAATGTATGAAAAAATAAAACAACGTAATGTTTGAGGGGAAAACTTTTACTTCAAAACTCGTGGGCCTGAATTTTCTTGACTGCCAGTTTCTTTCATGCAGGCGCGTTATATTGCTGCCTTGGACCTTCATGCAACCAGAGCACTAGCTTATCTGTTCGCAATTCAAACACGTTGTCCTCGTTCAAGAAAACGGGATAAGAATGCAATTACGAACGAGCGAATGGGCGCAGATAACAGACAATAGCCCCCAGAGTCGTGTAAAACATTTTAAAGGCATAACGACGACCAGTCTGTCGCGCTCATTATTCGAAGTTCAATAAATTTTCGCAAGTCGTCCCCGACGGATTGAGGTCGACGAGGCCGCGGGCATCGGACGTGGCGAACTGCAGTGGCGCGAAACAAATACGCATGCGCCGCCGAACACAGGCGGAGCCAGAAAGCGTCTCAGAGAATATGGAACAATTTCGGTTTAGAATTATCATAATCGCCCTTAAATATTTTTGAAATTCTAAAAATTGTCTAGTTGAAATTTAAATAAATAAGAGTACATATTCAAAGTGGGAATTATTCTACTTGCGAGAGTGTGGGTTAGAAGTGATTCTGTGCGCACACTTTACTTAGGGAATAATAACACTGTTCCTCCACTCCTCGCTGGAAATAGAGATACGGTGCCGACCCACACGTCAGCTTGCTGAGATTTTTCTCTCTCCTGGAAGCTCCCTAGGAGGGAAATGCACTAAACTCCCGACGTGTGTGCCACTGTAATACATGTGTGTGTGTGTGTGTGTGTGTGGTAAGGAGAGAGGCGGGACAAGGATGAGGAAGGAAAAATCGCGGCCGGTTCGTGGCTTTCGTAGAGACTAGAACCGGAAGACCTCCCTGTCAACGATGCTGCAGAGAACACTGTGTTGCGGTTTAAGTATCGCAGGCGGTCTCCGAGCAATAAATACGTGGCAATAATTCTGAATGTAAATTAAATAAAATTATCAAAGAATTAATTCTGGGGGTGGGGTCAGAGGTCCCCCTCGATCCGCCACGACCGCCGCGCAGCCCCTCGCAGCCTCCCGACCTCGCGCCCGTCGCAGCCGAATGCGTCCAAGGCTGCGCGGCTGCACGCAGAATGCAGCCCGCGGTTGGCGGCCCACGCGCCTGCAATTTGCCGGATCCCGCCAGCGGATTTCCAGCGAGCGCAAGTGGCCGGTCATTAACCTGACAGTCAAAAAACTGCCCTGCTGTAATTCCCTCTCGCAATTCCACCAACTGCTGTACTCGTTCCGAGTTGTTCCCTCGTATGGGATTAGGTAGTCGAGAACAGGAGGAGACTCGTTCGTCACGGATTCGGTCACAAAATAACAGCAACTTCTCGTAGATTGGACGAAGCGTAACGGAAAAAAATATCTACTGCTGTAAGTTCTTTGTATGATTGAATACTACATGCAAACTGAAGCAAAAAAATATTTTTTCGTAAATAAATTTAAAAAGTGAAGTATCAAAAATGAAAATAATTTTTTAAAATTAGAAAAATTAACTGTTACACAAAACAATTAAGGACACTAAATATTTAAGTTTCTCAACTTGCCTTTCTTATTTATTAAAACATTTTATTAGGCAGTGTTTTATTACATTTTATTGGGTTAGGTCGTTTTGCATGTGTATTGCTTAGAGGAGTCCCTCAAGGCTCCGAAATCCGGCCGCGCCCGAAACCGCGCATAAATTCGTAGAAGCCGCGTCATGCGCGCGCCGCCGCGTCATAAACGCCTCCAGGCGTCGGGCGGGAGTGCAGGACTTGGGGGGAGGGGCGACGCGACCTGCGCACGCACACTCGCCTTGTCCCGTGAGCGCGCTTCGACGCTATAAAGCGCCGTTAATGCGGCAACGCACCGCGGGCGACGGCGCCGCGTGTCCGTCCACTCTCCCTCCCCCTCCTCCGCCCCTCCTCCTCCTCCTCCGCTGACCGCGGCCTAATGGAAGGAGCCTCTGTCTGATAGCCTTCGACGACGTTGGGCAACAACCACCAGGCTCGTTCGTTCCGTCAGCCCCCCACGGCGGTAAAACTTGCGTCCTGTCATTTGGAGTAACCTCAAAATCAAAGGCAGAAAGTCTTTGAACAGTGCCAGCTGAAGGGAGTTTTCTTTCCTTCCAGTGACGGAAAGTTGAGTGTTGCTTTCTCGTTTTTCGGTTTTCTTGAAGAAGAACGTGTAATGAGCATAGCGGAACAAAAATATTTTGTGGTTGCTAAAATTTTGTGCTGTTTTTACTGAAATTCACATATGTTAGTCAGAAACTATGTACGCATGGGGCCAAACAATAAAGTGTCCACTTATGAATGTCTTAAGTAGAGTTTAGAAAAATAGACTTCTACAAACAGCAGCAATTTAGATGCCTTCGCTGTATTACATACGCGTATTATGGGTGAAATATTTTGCAAATATCAATGTAGCGACAGAGATTGAAGGAAGTGAAGAAGCTAAGGAGGACCCTCTCTCCTGCTCCCCTGTGCTGTGGATGATCCACAAGGACATGAGATACGACCGGAAACGAACGACCCTCCGCCTAAATGACGCCCCTCTCCTCTCCACCCGGGCTAGTGGCAGTTTACTAAGGGGAAATTGAGAAGAGTTACGTTCCACCCAGGATAGGGTTTAGCATGTTTCATTCTGCTTTATCAGCTTCGGAGACAATAGCTTCCAGCTTGAGATGCACCATATCCAGACCGCGAAAGACGGGGGGGGGGGTTGAGGCACAGTTGGATTTATATGTTAGAACCCTAAGCATAACCAAACGATGGTTCGCACTAATATTGAAACATTGAGAATATGTAATGAAAATTGGAATGTGAAATTAAACTATAATCTTTGCCGTTTAATCATTTAACATTAATATATTTCTACATATTATGAACTAATTAAAAATGTTCTTAAAAATATTAATAGTGCCCCTTTTCCAGGTGGAGGGACAGGGATTCTAGTTATTATTCTAGGTATTATATTATGAATTGATGCGCCTCTGGATTCAGGAGACCTATTGAATGACACATGCCTGCCCAATTATCCCCCTTTAATAGATGAATTGGGGAGGGGAGGGAGCGATTTCTTTAGAATGTCCTTTATTTTTATTCCCTTATTTACATTCGATAAATATTATTTTTAGCATATTATTTATACTCAATCAATGAAATATAACTCATTATGTACGATATTTCAAATAGAAATAGGATGGGAAAATACCACCTGTTTTATCATATTTAAAACAGCGATATTTCAAACATCGATATTTTTGTTGAGGTCTTCATCGACATCGAAAAACCTTATAGTGATGAATGGATATATCAATGTTTGGGTAAAATTTGCCATCATGAGGGCCCGCACGGGACCCACCGAGCTGCGCCAGCGCTGCGCGAAAGGCTTGCGCGATCGGTCTGTCGGTCGGTCGCTTTCCCCGCGCGCTCGCACCTCCCGCCTCGCGCGCGCCTCAGGCGCAACGGGCGAGCGAGCGCCCGCCTGCGACCTGCTTCGCCAACCGCCTCGCTCGCGCCCGCCCGCCCGGCCAGCGCCGCCAGCGCCGCGAGCGGCAGCCCGCCGAACACCGGCGACGAGCGTGCACGGCGCCGCGAGTTGCGGACGGGCGGGAGGGAGCGGGTGCGTGAACGCGTAGAGAAGCTGGTGCGTGTTGGGTGAGTCAGCAGCAGCAGCGACCGGCGCGGCGCGGCGGAGGCGTGGCGGTGCGGCGGCGCTCGCCCGGAGCGCGCGTGCGGCCGCCGACCCGCCGCCGCGCAGCGGCAGTGCGGGGCGGGGCGAGGCGGGAGAGACCGCAGTCAGACGCCAAGGGCGACGGGCTGTCTGCGCCGACCGCTTCCCGGATGCGTCACGTGCGTGATAAGCGGAGCCGCGCGCGGGCGCCAACTTCAAACAACAACACCACCGCCGCGGCGGCGACGCGAGACTGAGCTGCGCAGCTTATCGCCGGGGAAACTGGGAAAGCACGGCGTCGTACTGTGCGGGGGCGGGCGCGAAGTCTGAACAACTCCTGTGACGTTAGGTTTTTACTTATCAGACAGCTAGAGGCGACGATAGCTGAAGAGGCTCGCATAACATTGGATGGCTCTTAAAATGTTGGTAAATATCTCGTCTCATAATATGTATTCAGTTTAGAATTCGGAATTAACTTTCATTTTTCCTGTTGGGCATCTAGAATATTATTAGAAGTATTAATTAGAAAGACATTAATGTCAATATCCTCTGTAAAATGCTGAAATACCGAGTCCTGTTAAGTTTATCTACTCCTCAATGAGAGACATCCTTTGAATCCCCTCTCCTTAATTACGGAAGACGCCTCAGAGAGATTGCCTCTAACGGCATGGCCGAGCGGCACCGAGGCTAACAGAGGCTGTCGTTGCAGCTTCATCACGGCCATTGAGCTGTTGGGCAACCCGGCCGAGGTGTACGCGCACGGCACGCAGTTCTGGCTCATCTGCGTGCCGTTCGTGGTGGTGGCGCCGGCCGCCGCCTACTTGTACATCCCGGTCTTCCACAAGCTGCACCTCACGTCGGCCTTCGAGTACCTGCAGCTGCGCTTCGCCCCGCCCGCGCGCACCCTCGCCGCCGCCATGTACGCGCTGCAGATGACGCTGTACACGTCGGTGGCCGTCTACTCGCCCGCCCTCGCCCTCAGCCACGGTGAGCCCCTACTCTCTAATACAAGGAACGAGAAATAAATCAACCAACCAGCCAATGAAATGCAAACAAAAGAGGCGCACCCACGATTTTGCTCCGGAGGGGGGGGGATATCCAACCGACTTGATGTAGCCTCATAAATAATTTCATTTATGCGGAACATTAGATTTATTTTAATTTGACATAATGTTGCAAATATTAACTTAACAATTGTCATATTTAATGATTTTTCCGTTGGTGTAGAAATTTTGTAGAATCGATATTGTTGAATAAGTATCATTGGCTTTTGATGGGGGGAGCTAAAATTCCTTAACGCCCTCCCTTGGGTGCGCCACTGGTAAATGAGGAAACAATAACAAGAATAAAGGTGTAAAGGGTAAAATAATGTAATTTAAGGAATCAAATACATGAAACACTGTTTTTAAAGCTGTTGAGCTTAAATTTATTTTCAAAAGAATTCTTCTTTCAAGATAATGATTCTTTCTTAAAGTACGTCAAAGACATATCTTATCAAAGAAATATTAATGTATGGTATAGAGAAAGCACACATAAAACTTTACTCATAAAATTCCACAAATGGCTGAGATGATGTCGAAGTCTATATATTCGCAAACTCGAAAAACAGTTTTCGGTCAAGTTGCAAATGACTTAACAAAATGCTAATTGAAAAAAATTAATACTGATATTTTTTTGTATTTCAGTGACTGGACTTAATGTATACATTGCTGTAACGTGCGTCTACATCGTCGTCATCGTATATGCGTCACAGGTAAGAGAAAAAGAAGAAAATGTTACTGAATAATTTATTATCTAACTCTCTGAAGTCTTCTCTCTCCGTGTAGTACATTTTTAACGGGATCGAAACTATAGAAAATATCATAGTTAATTTTCTTCCGAGCCAAGAATCTTCAAATCAAGTAAATACCCTAAAAAATTAACTTTTTAGACTAGAGAGATCTGAAAGGGAAACGGTAAAATCCTTATATTTCCCGAAAAAAGTTAAATCAAGATATAAGCTAAAATAAAATGGCTAGAAATAATTAAGTGGTAACATTGAGCATTCTTAGATAAAATATTGTAGAATTGTGCCCTCATTTGTAAATGAATTTAATAATTTTCCCAAGAGATAATTCGCTAGTAATTTAAAGCTATGTGATCACTAAGGTGAGCAGTAGGTGAGACAAACTTCGTATTCCCGCAGGGTGGCATGAAGGCGGTGATGATGACGGACATGTTCCAAGCGGTTGTGCTGGCAGCCTCCATCCTCGCTGTGCTGGGCATTGGCCTGGTCCTCGAGGGCGGCATCTCGAAAGTGTGGGACCTCAGCGCCAAGACAGATCGTCTCGAATTCTTCAAGTGAGTTCATTGCACCCACATTGCTAGTCTCAAATGTTGTGTAAGCACGTAAAGAAACTTCGCGAGAAACTACCCCAGACCATACTCCATTATCAGAAAATCGATGAATCGCCTTCTTTGAACATAATTGTAGGCAAAATTATATACTTTTATCTTCAAATATATCGTTTTTTCACTTATAATAAAAAATCAGTAACTCCGTCTAACGCGATGTCACATAACTAATCTTTTAGCATCGTGTGTGTGTTCACAAACAGGATTTCAAAAGTTGAACGGATGTCAAGGCGTAAACAGAACCCGTTATGCACGTCGGTACTGCAGGTTGCATAGGCGAGGCGTACACTTGTCTGCTTGTATATTTGCTTCCGGTATTGAACGGACCTCGAAGAATCAAAAACCTTAAATTGCGACAAAATTATAATTAGCTGTTTTAATAATTTTAATACTCTCTACAATAACTAATTACGAACTTCTTTTGCAGTATGGATCCCAACCCAACAGTGCGTCACAGCTTCTGGTCAGTAGTGGTAGGAGGTTCATTCTACTGGGCAACAATGTTCTGCGCTAACCAGGCGTCCATCCAGAAATGCCTCTCCGTAGAAACCATGAAACAGGCTCGAACGTGAGTATTATTTAGAAATTCCTCGTAGCAAAGTGCTCATCTTGACTAAATCTGTATTGCATTGAGTCAAGTGGAAAGGTGAAACAAATAAGTTTTTAATACTTGAATGAAATTATTTTCTCTAAGAAGATATTTTGGACTTGTTTTTAATAACTAGACTTCAACCATCACATATTGTGAATAATATAATATTTTTATTACTCATAAATGGAAACAAATCGAATTGAAACAAATTCGACTTGTTCATATAGTTATATGTACTCGTAACGGTGAATTAAAGATCTAAATATCAGAATATTATTTCCTTTCACCTAGATACTATTTCTAACAGACTGGTACTTCCTGCGAAACAAAAATAATTAATCAAACGTTGTTGTTTTTTGTTTGTTTTCAGTGCCATTTGGGCTAGCTGCATCTGCTTGATTGTAGTCTTCTCCATAAATTTTATTACTGGAATGATTGTCTATGCTGGTTATCATGGCTGTGATCCTTTGAAAACTAATGTAAGTATTTACCATTGTTTTGAGGGGGGTTAGACGAACGTAGGTTTTAAAATAGCGTGAAAATGAGTGAAAGTCGTGAACTGAATAAAAAATTGAATATAAAATTTGCTGGGAACAATACGTTAAATTTCAGAAAATTGTAAAACTTCTGTACGTCTTACGTCTCAACTTACTAATTTTATAAAGAATCTTGCAAATATTGGATTTTCAATTTTGGCTAATCAAAGTGATTATGTAAGTCACTTGTTGAATACAAAAGATCTTCATATCAATATCGTTGGGCCTTATTTATGACTTTATTTATTATTATTATTATTATTATTATTATTATTATTATTATTATTATTATTATTATTATTATCGAACTGGATATTCTACCATTCACATTTTCGTGAATGTAGTGTGCATGCATTCGCTGCCCACGAGAATTAAAACGCGTAGTGATTTACAATGAAACAAAGAGTCAGTAAGTAGTGTGAGTCCAAAGGCGAGTGCTGAGCGACGAGTGTTGGCTTGCGCAGACCATCTCGGAGGCCGACGAGCTGCTGCCACTGTACGTGCTGGAGTTCCTGAGCCACCTGCCGGGCATTCCGGGCCTCTTCGTTGCCGGCATCTTCGCCGCCTCGCTCGGGTGAGTCTCCGCCCTTTTCGATTCCTCCAGAGAAAACTATCAAGAATCAATGTAGATGCGAATCAATGTCAATCGCCCTGAATCAATGTAGATGTGGACGTTACTAGTGGGGATACGCCTCCCCGTTCAAACGTTTTAAATAGTTACGGCAGTTTATTTTAATTTCGTTTTCTAATATTAACGTAAATGATGCATTGACCATCCCTTCGAAGTCTGAATTCGTATTTACAGATTAGTATATCACAAAAACGATTGAGTATTGAGGTCACTTCTCATACACATCAAAATCTTCTCAATCTTCACGAGTTAGTATCATTGCTAAGAGATGACATTAAATTGTACATGAAATATATTTTATTGTGGAAGATTAATTCCATTCCTTGAAAACCACTTTAACTAGATTTTGAATTTCTTCCCGATTCTTAGCATCGGAATGAGAGTGCGTAGAAAAGCTAACAATGATAGGTTCGAAAGGAGGTACTTCTTTGTGTAGATTGCGGCCCAAGAAACATACGTGGTATTCTTTTAGGAACACGAAAGTAACATTTTCAGTATTTAGATTGCATCGTTTTCGAGTTACGCCCGATAGTGAAGTACTACATTGCAGCATAATCTGCGTTGATGGTTGCATGATCAATCATTGTCCCTACGACATTATCTGTAATTTTATATTATTTGTTTCCATCTTCAAACTTTTCGTTGCCGTCGTCGACGCAGGTCTGAGGGGGAGGGAAATTTCCTCCCCATAAACAGCACACTTTCGGTTTTTTTAATTGAATTTGCCTTATTTTACGTGGCGAGACTCGGGCCATCAGGCCCGCTCTTCCGTCTGACCATGCAAATTTCGCTACGACACTATCCTTTCACCAACTAGCAGAGAAAGGAGGTATTTCTTGGGCGAGAAAGAGGCGATTAGAATTTAGCTCAGAGGCGTCATTTAGGCTTGAGGATCTTTTACATGCAAGTAAATCTACTAACATGGGACAGCCGGCTTTACTTCCCCTCCGAAGGAAGATTTTTCCGCCCTTAAAAATCCACGGCTTTGGGTACAACAATCCACGATCGGGTTTGAACCCGCCTACTTGGGTACAATAGTCCGATACGCTAACCGTTACACCATCGCCGCCGAATTTTGAGTGAATGTTTTCTCCTAAACTGTAATATTTGCTTAGCTGCCGTATAGAGACGTGTTTGTTAACCGTCACTTGTGTTTGCGTTTGCGGCAGCACGGTGGCGGCGGCGTTGAACTCGCTGACGGCGGTGACGATCAAGGACTTCATCACGGGCGCCATGGGCAAGACCCTGCCGCCGGAGCGCGGCGCGGCGCTGGGCAAGTGGCTGTCGCTGGGCTTCGGCCTGCTCTCCTTCGCCCTCGTCTTCCTCGTGGAGCGCCTCGGCAGCGTCCTGCAGGTGCGTCGGCCCCCGCGGCCGCCTGGCTCGCTGCGCTCCACAAACGGTTGTTTTTTGTGTTAAGAGCATGAAGTGTGATGGGGGTTTTTGCACACACAAATGAGGGGGTGGAAGTGTAAAATGGAAATTACAGGAAACGGATTTCTTGATTTGTTTAATTACTGTTTGGAGGATTATAAAATGTATTCTGGAAATGTAAATGAGCTAATATATCAGGAACTGGAGAGTTTATGTAGTGGGAGTGAAATGAATGAATGGGTGATGGATGAATGAAGGGGTGATGAATGGATGGATGGATGGATGGATGGATGGATGGATGGATGGATGGATGGATGGGTGGGTCCATGAATGTATGTACGTATGTATGGATGAATGAATGATTTCATGCCAGATCGAGATATCGAGGTAAACGAAAATATAGAAACACTGTAAGAAATTACTATTTCGCTCGCAAATATAAAAAAAAATTAAACAATAGTATAAAAATGATTACATTCTGATTACAAAATGATTACATTACTATTAGTTCCATTTCAACTCTTCATGGTTTTGGAAACAAAAGCACCATTCTTTCAGACTGTTAATGCGAAAAATATACTTTTCGCGGAGTCGACGCAATGTTTTTCAGGTGTCTTAATAAAAAGACTAGCTTCACGCCCGCGTAGTGGCACGTAAAGTTCATTTTTATGCAATCGTATAAAAATTGTTAAAAATTGAAATACAAATCAAACATTAAGAAACTAAATGTTTTATAAAGTTAAATTAAAAATTAAATGCTTTTTTATCCATTAGAACCATAAAAAATCATTGTTTTTTGTTCTTGGCAAAATTACCTACGGTTTTATTCTCAAATTAACTAAAAAATTAAACCAAGATTGACGATTTTATTTCACCTCTAATACAATTTATGTAATTGCGCGAGTCGATTTTGTATCGTCGCCTTCACAATAGTCTCAAAACAAAGAGTAATGTCATTTGAGCATGCTTATAATATTTTTATATTTCGGTTAACTAAAACTGCAAAAGCATTATTGTTGCCTTGGATTTTATCAATGTTCTCGATTACATCTGTTCTACCTGCTTCTCTATGCCAAGCAGACTCCATCGTTCTCGCTGTAGATGTGTTTTCAAGGTGCTTGAAATATGTTATGAAAGGAATGAACATGATAAACGTCATTACTAATATTGAATCTTCTTCCACAGATCGCGCTTAGCTTCAATGGCATGGTCGGTGGTGTCACGTTGGGCATGTTCTCTCTTGGAATGTTCTTCCCATGGGCCAACACTAAGGTAAATAGAGCGTCTCAATCAGTCTTTAAAAGCTAATTTGTTAGTCGTTCTTAAACACTCAAATGTGAAGGGGAAAAAAACTCTCGTGTTTATGCAAACATTTAATTATATACGAATGGAAGAGACATTTATATAGTTTCTTTGGTTGCATTCAATATTTTTAAATTTCCTTACTCTTTTACATCAGCGACGATACCGAAAATTAGTGAAACGAGTATTAGTATTTGGGGGACAAATATGCAACCGTAGTGCAATCCTGTTGGGAAGCGAATGCACGGAGTCATTTTCACACAATCGATTAGTTTAAATGCGACTGTTTGTACTTTAATTCTATCTCAATCTCTCTTCCAAAGTGCCTCTATTGCGGTGAGATCAACGTGTGTTTGTGTGTGCAGGGGGTGTTGGTTGGTGCTATAACGGGAGTGGCTGTTGTGACGTGGATCTGCGTGGGTGCTCAAGTGGCCATGGTGAGCGGACACATCGTCGAAGAGACCAAAGAAACCACAATCGACTTGTGTGAATGCGTCCTCAACATCACCGTGCCCGAGGATCCAGCGCCCGGAGAGTAAGTTTGATTTAAGAGTTCATAGTATTTTGTTGAGAATGTTGGGGGTACCTTCGGCGTATAATATATATATATATATATATATATATATATATATAATATATATATATATAATATATATATATATATATATCGGTTTTGATAATATATATTGATTAAAATAAACCTAAATTATTTGAGAGGAATTATTTTAAACTTAAAATTCTGAATGTATTTAAAGTGTTTCCCATTAAAAATTAGATTGACAATTTATTTTTACATCGTAAGATATCGAACATCGCACACACATATTGAAAAATTCAGTTTCCGATATTAATCTGCTTGAAGGAAATGGAATACCAGCAGAAACGGTAGTCATTCAAAGAATTGACCACTCACGGGAAGGGTTTCATTATTTCAGTGCAAAGTTAATAGGCGGCATTAACCGCACATGCTAGATTGCCCAGATATGCGGGAATATGTTCAGCCACAATTTTTAAGAAATGATCCCAAAATGTACACACACGGGGTCAATACACACATAACTAGTACTTGTGCCTCCCTAGATAAAAAAAAACAAAGTACAAAAATGACACGGAGGATCTAAAAATTGGAAGCTGTGTTGGTTCGACGTAGTGAATTCTCATTTCGTGAGAAATACTTCTCAGCTCATGCGTCTTCCTTTACAACCAAATAAGCCCTATTTTTCTCGGTTTTAAAATTATCATAAGGAGAAAAGGACAATTTAAAGACTGTCGGTAACCTCTCTGCTTTTGCAAAGCAATTTAAGAACCGGTTTATTCCATAGAGCTACTAAAAAACGGGTGAAAAAGTTAGTCTTTATATATTTGTATTAAATTAATGATAATTAAAAGATCATGTGTAATAATAGTAATAATAAATAACAAAAACGCCCCATTTAGTCCTGTGCTTTTGATCACCTTATTATAGCACTTTCATAGAATTTTGTTTTTCTTCTCTCCTAGACAATTTTCTTTTGTAACTTCGTTATTCTTGAAGTACGATTTGTAAAGAACTTTGACATTTCCTAACAGCGCGTTCTCTCTTGCCTGCAGGGGTGACACTGTGATGGCGCTGTACCGACTGTCGTATCTGTGGTACGGCGCGGTGGGCTGTTGTCTCACGGTGCTGGTAGGGCTTCTGGTGAGCGCCATCACGGGCACGCAGCGACCCGGGGACCTCGACCCCACTCTCATCTCGCCGCCCGTGTGGACGCTGCTGCACGCGCTGCCTAGCGGATTGCGACGCAAACTCAACGTGCCGGCGAAAGAGGTGCGTGAATGCCTTGTTCAATTGTTTCTCGTTTTAAACGGAGAACAAAATGTGTCAGAAGGCATTAAGCTGTTATTCGTTTTGTCAGGGTTACCACACGTTTTCTGGAACAAATTTCCTTACTTTTCTTGGTGTACTTTTTCCTTATAAAATGTATTAAGTGTACACACACTTTGTCGGCTCTGATTACGCCGTAAAAAATAAAATTAACGTTTGCACTGTAAACATGAGTGTGTGCAGGAGGGCTCTGACCTTGCAAATATTGTAAATGGATCGTAACCTTGTGTATAAAGCTTTTTATGTTAAATCTGATAAAAATTACTATAGAACGTGAAAAATGTCAATTTTCTAAAAACTATTTTAAAATATTGGAAAATATACATTGCGGAACGATCCAAAACTGAAAACTTTTCACACACACCCCCTCGAAAGACGGCCAATTCAGATTCAATACCCCATATAAACTTATCTAACTGAATTCGATTTAAATCGGGGGAAATGTTGCCAAATGGAGTCGATACCTTCTACAGCCACTCACTCACTCATACAAACACGCACATTCTTGGCTGTCTGCAGACGTCCATGACTACAAATAAAATAACTACGTGGTACTAATGAATGACGGTCTTCCTGGTACTGGTTATATATCACTATTCTAGGCCAGCTTCGGGTTTACCTCACTCTCTTCCCGGTTGCCATCTATCGACGGCTAAAATACAATTTTCGCTTTAAAAAACAGCTTTTGCGTGGTAATTTTCATTTAAATACTTGGAGCGGTTATTGAGAATATGTCATTTGAGCATTTCATAAAATACGTAATTCTGAGTTTTTCATAAGAAATCATTGGCAACACTTGCACTAACAAATGACATAGTACAAAAGGCGTAATGAATATATTAGCAATTCGAGAGATACTAAAAACATATAATTCTTGAAAAACTAAAGTACTTCAAACTTGCCTCTTGTCACGTTATTCAGGGCATTTAAGCACTATCCGTACAAAAAGTTAAAGGAAAAAATGAGCCCTTGTTGAGACAATATTGTTTTTAATATTGTCTTTTTCACGCAAAATTGCCTGAAAACAACTCAAGTTTTTTTGAAAAATTGTATTCCATCTTATTTAAAGATGCAACTTTGAAGAACAAATTTTATTTAAGGAAAAAAAATATCTTCAATATTGAAGATATAGGAAGAAAATAATTAAACTTTTGTAATTTTCGAAAATTCAGAGAATCCAATGAAAATATGACATGTCATTTTATACATGTTTGTTTGTTTCTTTATTTTATATCGCTGGGCAACTTCGTGGTCATCAGCGATCACAATCTGATTTATAATATTTCATTATGGCTGTCGTCCATAAATTACGTAACGCTAAAGCGAGGGGAGGGGCTGTGAGTCAGCGTTACGCTGTGTTACTTAGGGGCAGGGGGCATTAAGTGTTACGTAATATTGATATTTTTTTACATTTTTCAACTTTTCCTGAAATAATTCCTTTGTGAGTCTTGTAATAAAACATTAAATAATGAACTAATTAATTCGTTTTAAAAACAAACTTAAGTTATCAGTTGTAAATTGTTACAATAAATGGAAGTATTTTTTCAACATTTTGTAAATCTAAGATTTAAATTGGCGCTGTAGACACTCGCTCTTACCTCATTCACGACGTGTACATAGTTTAGGATCAACCATTTCTCTCCCAAGCATTCTTCCTTCAGTCACAATCTTGTTAGGTGCAGCCAGCATCGCCACCTAATCTCTACTTTAATTATCATTATTCACTTTAATACGCAACACAAATAAATTATATACAAATTATCTTCACCGGGCTAAAACATTTTCAGTTCTTCCATTTACAAGGGAGGGGGGTATCGCAAACATTATGTAATTATTTAGGGGAGGTTCAAGCGGGCGTTACGGGTTCGTTACAAGTGGGTGAGGGAGTATTGAAAATACTCCAAATTTGCGTTACGTAATATATGGACGGACCCATAAGAAAAATGTGCATTTCTGATAACCTTTCATATCATTGTTCATTAACAATTTAAAACATTAAATTTTACGCAGTCTTACATCCCGCTAAAAAAATTAAAACTACATTCTATTTTTTCTAAAATGGCTCCGCAAATTTTTTGTTGAATTTGAAACTAATAGGGACTAAACTAACTTGGAACTAAGGGACCAGGATATCAGCCAAATGATTTGGGAATATCAAATTCCAGACTGTAGTAGAGGAAGTAGTAATTACTACATTCAGAAACAATTATTTGCCACTCGCAAAATGAGATTTTCTATTCAAATTCAGTTTTTGCTACAGCATTAAAATAATGCCTTTATAATATGTAGATAGTTTGTGCGAAAGTAAAACATTTTTTATTTGAGATATGTTCCAGACTTCTAAAAATTTTTTAATTCTGACACTTCTTCCTAAAAATTAAATTTCCTAACGTTTTTTTCTCGTTTTCCACAAATAACTCGCCCTGCCTGTAGTTACTAAGTAGTCAACCTCATAATTATGTCTCGTTATCTTCTGACCAATTTATCAATTTCCTTTGTCTTGGTACAAATTTTAAAATACTCCATTAGTTCCATAAATATATTTTTGTGAAGTAAGTAAAGTAAAAATAAAGTTTCCTTTACAAAAGTCAAAAGCATGGTATATATGGTATTACCACCTAGATAAACCAGTTAGATTTTCATAAACATAATGTTCTGATATTTCTGAAGGTACTATGAGTAGTTTTCATATATTTGCCTTGAAAGATTTGTCACCTTGATACCTATTCTACACTGACACCAATTTCATTATTTAAAGCCAAGCTTAAGAGTTGTATTTCTAACAGTAAATTTAAATAATAAAATTGGCAAACGCTAATTTGAAAGACATTCAAATTTTAGCGTAATATAATTTAAAAAGATTTCATTCCAAAATTTATATTTCTTTACTCCCTTTTGTAGATGCAAGAAGAAGAAAGTAATGCAGTCGCTAAATACATCGCTGAAAATCCACCAGATAATCTCAATACTAATTATTTAGCTTTCTATTAATGTTACAAAGTATTTCTTGTAATACATTTAAAAAATATACAATAATCAAAGGTCTTATGTTAGAATCGTAGAATACTTTTTTCATCTTGTTCTAAAATCAGATTATGCATTTCCTTTATTAAAAAGAAAAACTTGAAAATTCGTTCTTATGAGATACCTTTACTACTCAGACTGAAACTTCAAATTCTATTGAAGGGAGTAAATCCTTTATTAATTCTAATACTAAGTTGAACTGTTTGCTTTCCAGTAGATAAACACCTCAATTCACAGAGCTCTTATCATTTTAAGGTCTGAAACACAATATATCTCATTTAAGGTGCAGAACCTGATGCTTTAGATTTCAGTCATTAAATCAGATCAGGTTTGTTGTCATTCATTCCGAAATTGACATTTGTATTTTTTTTATTCCTACACCTTATGAAAAACAGGAAATGGAAATTGGTTCTCAAAACTGTACTTGTTACACATGAAACTCTTAGGTATTTTAAATTCATCACCTCAAAAAAATCTACCATGCAACTCCAAATTTCAGCAGTACACACAATACTTTCATACAGTAAATAAATATTAAAATATTTCTCTTTACTTTTCATAGAGCAAGGACGGCAAAGAAAATCTGGCAAATAACTTCAAGTTGTCAAGTCAAGATGTCTATGTGATTGGGCTGGATAATCCTGCTCTGGCAAAAGATGAAGATACAGTGGCGACAGAAGAAGTGACACGAAGTGATGACCTGCAGCGAGGCAGATAAACCTATTTCTGGGAGGACTTTAATTCTCCTTTGACGTGTATAAACTTCAGAGAAGTTTGATCTTATCAGTATTTCCTAGAATTGTCTAGATGTACTTTTTATTTATGTTTTAAGTTATTTAGTGACAGTGAGTGTGATTGTTGTACAGTTAGCTTGTGCCATATGTTGTTTTAACATAAATCTCTGTTTATTCTCATTTACTAAAAATATTATGTCTAAAGTACATGAGGAAAAATGTTTTCCGATATTTTCTAGATGAATTTCTGACTCGCAACAATTGAAAATACCATGTATATAGGTAGAGTGAAGACTTGTACAAACCATGTATATAAAACCAGTCATGTTATTACAACCAGCAAACGATTTAATCTCTACCCAGTATATCACTATGTATTCAAAGAATACTTTCACATTATTGACAAATGTGGTATTCATTAGGATGTTTGCCCTTAAGTGAACAGTTAAAGAGATAAAATGGTTTGCAAAATTAGTTTTAAGATTTAGTACAACTGATATTGTGTCTCAGTGTGTAAAATGAGTGTATATAAGTTATAAATTTTATTGAAGATAATCTCACATGTAAAATTAACAATGAAAAATAAATTCTATATTAATTTAACATTACCTAGATTTATAGTTGTAAACATACCCTCATTTTATGAAAAATCAGAAAATAATTTAAAACAGGAATACTACCACAGAACTAAAACTTGATATAATTAATTTACATACAATGATAATTATATTTAATAGGAAGATTCACACCAATAAAAAAATAAATAACATGCACTTTTTTAACACACTTAAATTTTAGGAGAAAATGTCCAGTTATTATTGCAAGAGATTTTAAATTTAATAATGTTAGTCTTCACCAATTTCACTCTTCGATGAGGAAGAACATCACACCAAAAAATATATTAATTTCATGTAATTCTTAAAACAGATGATTAATTTCCTTTCAAGAAATAAAACTGGAAAGATTCATGGAACATCTGTTAAAGTCCAAGCCATTCGTCTTTTGTAAGTGGAAAACCCATTGTAATTTCGAATTTTCCCAATAGCACTGAGAGAAGGTTCAGACGCAGATGTGTATTCACCCACAAACTTTGGTTGATAGAAATCAGATAGTTTAGGCTCCTCATCTTTTGGTAATTTCCAAGTAGTTGTTCGTTCTTCAGCTGCCCCAAGAAGCATCTCCTCATTGACATTCAAGTTTACAAGATCTTTGAATATCTGTTCCTCAGGATAAAAATTGAGTTTGCTTGATGCCTGCAATCAGTAGTATACACATACAAAGACTACTTACGTTTAAACACACACACTATTTACTGCCAATTACACAACTAAAAAAAAAAAATGTTCTCTTCAATATATTTTATAAATCTCACAGACCAACCTTTAGGCACATTTGATAAATTTTAATCTTATATAAAAAAGGGGAGGGGATATTTGAATAGAGCGTTAATCACACTTCTTGTAACAACCAAATGTGCTCATGAATATTCTGAAGTTAAGATAACTAAATAATAATAATAATAATAATAATAATAATAAATAATAATAATAATAATAATAATAATAATAATAATAATAATAATAATAAATAATAATAATAATAATAATAATAATAATAATAATAATAATAATTAATGTTACACAACCGATTTCTAAGAAAATATACTTTTAGTTTCATCTCATTGAATGATTAAATGTAACTCACCTTCCCTTCCATAATGTGTTTTACTGCAGCTGGAATTGGTGCACATTTCATACTTTTGGGTTCTTTTCTTTCTTGAAATTCCTTTGCAATGCATAAAGCACTAAACAATTCAGGCACCGCATATCTAGCTTTATATGCACTTGCTGCATCCAAACTGGATTCAATGCTTTCTGACAACTGAACTTCTTCAGGAATTTTTGAAACCACTTTACTGGAAGGCAACTCCAACTCAGTATGACGAACAAATACTTTTTTTACAGCTGTGCTTTTCTTCAAAGTATTTGACTTTTCTTGAATAATGCACCGAGAAGCATTAGAATTCTCTAATGTTGCTCGCTGTTCATTTTCAGTAGAAGTACTTACTGCAGCATCAACATTTTCATTCGGCAATTCAAATGTAACGCGCTTTGGCGGTGAGCGGGGCTTAGAGCACATTTTGGTCAACTAAATAATACAAATTTAACAGCTTATAAACATTAACATTGATGTCTGCATGAACCTTATAAATAACAGAAACAGAATTCTCGTATTTTTGGCATTTGATACGTATAGTCACCGTGAATCTTCTAAACAGTAAAAGTCGAACTTCAAAGCTTGTTTTACTGCCACAAAAAAGTCGTGTCACAATGTGAAAGTCCACAATGAAACGGCGGACGCTTAAATCCTACGCCAACCAAGAAATGTCAGTCGGCACCACAGAGTAACCAAGATTGGGAGACTTCGAAAAGTAGTTACTCTTTGACAGCCTTCAATTGTCACTCATTATTGTTGATCTAAGAGAAACTTAGTTTTCGTTATAGACGAAGTAGGTGCTCTTGATGCTCTGTGGCTTTCGTTGACAAATAAACATTTTTATAAACTATAGATGCTGCTTGAGCGGTAGTGGAGTAAATATCACAACTGATAATTTTTTCACTTGCTACTTGGTCACGTTTGGTCAACAACTTGTTACACAAAATCTCACCCTTGTAGGCTCCAACCGTTCTACAATAGTACTCTAACCAACTCCTACTAAATACTTGATATTACATACTCTGTTATTGTTTAAAAGTGCTTACTCATTTGTCGCCATTCATATGATCAGTCTGTGTAAAAATTTGTCGGGTCGAATTCATGTACCGTATGAATACAAGTGTTTCTGTCAAAGAGTGCATCTGATTTCTGAAAAGGTTTTCTGTATGAGTGAACCTACTAGCACAGTGTAACAGTCTGTTATACACTTACTTATATATTGTGCATTTACTGTTCATAATTTCAGAAGTCATAACTGGGGAAGTTATTTTTCTAACAGTAATATTTTGTAGTTTTGCCAAATCAGATCTACATTACAAGAATGAGATGAGAAGCAGTGTTCATAATTCAAGCACGTAAAAATACTTTATTTTTATTCTAACTTGATCGAGCCTATTTCTTAATAGACAAATCCACTTGTCTTTTCATATTTGTATTTAATCATAATTGTAAGACAAGCAAACTATTTGTCAAAGTTATGAATGAAAGGTCTTCATGAATAACCAATAAATAATCTTTTGAAATAAAGAAAAGTTTAATTTTTGTTTCAATTGTCTTCAGAATTCTAATTAAAATTGTTTGTATTCTTTAAATTTTGAATAACTGAAGAATTTTGAATTATCTAATATTTAGTAGTAAAAATACTTATCAATTTCGTCAACATCACCATCATCAAGCACACTTTAGTTTCTTTGAACTGTTTTTTATTGTCCCCTCACTGTTATGAAACAATTTATAATTTTCCCATCTTAATTTGACTTTCTCACAGACTACTTATGTAGTAGTGAGAAAGTTATGTAATGCCACAGCAATAATGAATATTTTTTAACACAAAAATTGTATTTTAGATTGTTGATACTGAAAAAGTGGATAATTTTGTTCCTATACATTCTACGTAACTTCCTCTAATACAAGTAATTGAGCAATTTTTTTTGCATTATAGTAATTGTTTTGAGGTTCAAATATCCATTATTAATTTTACAGTTACTAGCTATAAACAGTAATGTTTCACAATAAAGCTACTTTGATGCGTTGCTGTATTCCTTCATCTCTTCCACCTGCACAAACAGTAACAGATTATTTTGTATCTTGCACAGATTTGAGATATGTTCAGGGGTGAATCAATTAGAAATAAATTCAAAACTCAAGTTTGTTTTTTTTTTTCTTTTCCTGCAAATCAGCCATCTTTAGGACCACACGAACATGCATCTATACCTACCACGGCCCAGACATAATTTCTCATGGGTAAGCACACATGACTTGAGGGAAGGAGGGGGATCAGTATTTTCATACTGAATCCATTGTTACACCCCAAGGTTGTTAGCCCTGGCAGGGATGAGGTATGAAATTATGATGGTGATGAAGGATGACTGGACAGTTACAAACATGGACACACACGAACATACATGCCCTGGGCAGGATTCAAACCTGTAACCCTTCAGGTACAAAGCAGCAATAGGCTCTTGACACAGGCCGGCAGATTAATTGAATTTTTTTAAAATTATTATTAGGATAAATTTCAAACATTTATAAAAGGTTTTATTTATATGGATAACAAGGGTATAATTATTAATTAAACCATATTATGCACTTCAAATCCAATACAACATGATACTGTCTTGCAACATAGTGTATAATAATTAAGTCCTGTTTGTTATAAAAATTACATACAATTTTTTTGTCATGCCTTGTGCAATCCTCATAAACTGTGAACTTTGTTAATCATTGCAATTTTAAAACAATATTCAATTTTTTCAATACATATTGTGCTGTTATGCGCAAAAAATTCTTTATAATTTTACCAATTTTATTAAAATCTGTTCAAAAAAATTTGATGAATTTTCAAAATTGGTTTTTATTTGAAAATAAGCATTTTATTACCAGCTTCTTATTCAATTCAGAAGTATTTTCAGATAGTGTCTCTGATGTCAAATGTGAAGATGAAGTCAAACATTTTTTGAAATTCACATTTTCATAAATATTTTATTAATGTAATTTCAAGTTCTGTAAATTTATTTGGTTCACAAATGTTTCATAAATAAGAGTATTTTAATATTTGATATTATATCCTCCAATCCCCAAATCTCCTCTGATTTCTCCATAATTTCTAATGCAGATAATACATGAATAGGCAGTGGGCAAAATCAATCATCTAGAAGCTAAACTAAATGAACCTTTAAAATCAATTAAAAGTTATTTGTTGATAAATGAATTGAAATTAAATGTTGATAGACCTGAATCAATTTCAAGTTTGATCATGTTTAGTAGTAGTAGTACGTCCTTAGGTCAAGCATGACTTCTGGTGATCCTTAATGGATATGCGCAGCAGTTACAGGCTGCCACCTTCTTAAATGTTGCTCCTGGGTTTTCTTCTTGAAGCTACTGTTATTGTGCTCCTCAATCTTTGTCTGTCTTCTGCTAATCTTATGATTTCGGACCATTCACAGTCCAATGTTTTTATTATTTTAATACACCATCTGAATACATGTCTACCACAGCTTCTACTGCCTTCTGTGACCAATAGTATTAAGTGCTTTTCTAGAGATTCCTATGAGTTATCCAAAATATTGCAGTTTGTGTTTTGTTGCTATTGTTTCAATAGAAGGGCCTGGCTTAATTTCCTCCAGAACTGATTTGTTGGTATGCTTTGCCATCCATGGAATCTTTAATAGCCTTCTCTATGTCCACAACTCAAAGGCATCTCGTCTTCTCTTATCTTCTGTGCCTAGCGTTTAGCTCTCTCTGCCGTACATCGCAATCGAGAATACCATGGTTGTGACAATTTGAATTTTGGTGTTTTTCGAGATGTCTTTCATGATTTTTTTCAGTTTTGTCATGGCTACTTTACCTAGCCTTATTCTTTTTTTGGTTTCCTGAGAAGAGTCACATTTTTTGTTAATAAGTGCTCTAAGAAAGTTGAATTCTTCAATAGTTTTCAACATTTGGCCTTGTAGAAAACTTTCTGCTTCCTCTTCAATGCACATGATCTTGGTCACTTTAAATTGAGATAAAGATAGTATTCACTGTTTACTTGACATACTCTGTCCAATCAATTTTGTAAATCTTTTGTTTTAGCCAGTACAGCGGGTCGTCAGTGCATCTGAGGTTGTTAATCTTATGCCCTTCCGTTCTTATTTCTATTTCTAAATTCTCTAGTGGAAGTAGACAATAAACCAGTGAATCAAACTGTTTATCAAAAGTTTTTAGGAATATTCATAAATCAAAACCTAAAGTTAACAAATACATCCACACACTTCGTAATAAAATAAACACAAACACATTCCCCTTGAGATACTTTCCCAGATACCTGCAAACAGTTGCACTTCTTTCAATCTATTATGGCATATTCTATTCACAACTTCAATATGATATTGAAATATAGGAAGGTACAACACCCACAAACGGATAGATAAATGGACCTACAAAAGAAATATCAGAAGCATTTTCAAACCTAATCGGAGACAGTCCTATAAAGATTTCATTATCAAATATGAGTTACTGCTCCTTGTAGCAGTTTTCTCACAAAGTATTTCTTCTTTTGACAAATAATGAGAATCAATCTCTTGTGAGTAATAAAAAGATAGAGTATTATCATACTAGAGGACATAGAGACTATTACAGGATATACACTAGCAAGTGTTCCATTAACAAAGATCCATTCTGCATTGCTGCACAGCTTCTTTCATAATCTCTGTTGCTAGAAAATCAGCTAATAAATACTTCAAAACCTTGCTTAAACATTACCTTTTGCATGCGTCCATATATAATATCTAAATTGCTTTAATTTTTTAAAATTATTAACTACATACCACTGCAAGAGTGACCCCTCTTTGTACCTGTCATTTAGTTCAATAAAGCAATGTAAAATTAGTAATAAAATAAATAATGTAATTATATTTCATGATATTGTAAGCACTGACATTTATTATTAACATTTAATGTATTCAAGTTATTGTAAGTTAATTAAATTACTGTAAGATATTGGAATTACTCACTCTATAAGTTATTTACCACTGTATCATAATCTGCTAGTTTATTAATGTAATGAACTGTTAATATGATTTTTAATTTGTTAATGAGACTTTTGAGTTGTTTAAAATAATGTAAATTATTTTAATGTTTATTGTAAGCACTTTCATGTTTTATTAATCATGTAATTTACCAAGTAAACTATTTGAATCATTACTGTAAGTTGATATAATTGAATTTAAATCAACTAAACGTTTATTGTAATCATTTACATACACTTTTAACAGGTAATTTATGAAGGTAAAATAAATAAATAAATATATATGCTTATTAAATATTTTCTGTAAGTTTTTGTAGTAGTTTGACTTGTAATATCTACCACAACAATTAATCAACTTGGCTGAATGGTTTGTCAGGTTTCATCTTGCAAGATTGTGTCAGCTGTATACCATATTGTATTTTGTTAACTTTGCTATCAGTCATTGTTCCAAATTCCCTACTGTAATTAATTACCCATATTTGTTCTTGGTGCTTTTTATACTGTCATGAGAGATCTGGCCATTTTCAAATCTTTATATAAAATGCTGAACTACCTCAGTTATTTTTTTGTACCATCTTGTTTACATTATTGTTCTTTATTCTATTTTTGGTGAAGCAATGAAAACATTGGTCATTAAACAAAAGCGGAAATGAGAGAAAATGAGGAATCTTTATTCTGATATAATGTTGACATTTTAGTAGCGCTTAAGTAATTCAATGTACTTTTCTTTCAAATGTGTTCATAAATAGGAATACTAATGATAAACTGATACTGTGTGCGTATCGATTATCAACTTGAGGCAAATATACCTGCTGTTACCTGATATTTAAACGTATACTAACACTACATAACATTAATATTAGAATTTACTTAGTACAGAGATTTATATAAAATTATGAAAGAAAAAATTTCAATTCGCAAATAAAACTGCTCTTTTCTTCATTAACTAATTTCACTCTACAATTTAAGGTAGAATCCTTTAAACTTGTAATTTCCTTTTAAAAATGGACATTTGCATTGTAATACTTTCAAATCTTAAATTCTTTCCTCGAATTTACATATTTTTTAGCATTTGTGGGATTGAAAAATATTTTTAAAGCAGTCTGCTGAATTCAATATGAAGTGCTTCAATAACATGCACTTCAAATAGATTTAAAAAACAAGGTAAGTCTAAATAGTTTTTCAAAGATCAAAAATATAATCTTCAGAAAAATTGAAATTTCTAGTTCAAAGAAATGAGCGGTTTTGAATAATGCATAATGTCAAAACAAAAAGGCACTTATTTTTTCATTAGGTTTATGGTTAATACTGTCGCTTAAAACGTTCTTATTAGTCTTTCTTATTTTTTTAGTAACCGGTTTCCTCTTTGTCTTTCTCGGTAAACTTACACTGGTTTCTTTACAGGGTAAATGTCCACTTAATTTCCTGGCATTTGAATTCCCGCATTTTACGTTTTCTGTTTTTAGGCGTTTTATTACGATTTTCGGAAAATCGAGATGGATGTGTAATTTATCTGAAACAGGAGTAATGTCTTTTGGTGCTATTGCAGGTGTAACCTCATCGTTTTTCTCTCTTCCGAAAACGTTCATTTCATCTGTTTTCAATTTTGATTGTGTTATGTTTGAAGTGCAGCTAACAATGTACTCCGGCTTATCCTTTTTGCGACGTTTCTTGCGCTTCTTCTTCGAAACTGAAGATATATAATTTTCAAATAATTCTTCCTTTTCGTTTTTTTTATTTTCTCCTACTTCTATATCTAACTGTTTGTCAGATTCATCTTTAGAAAACGAAACCGCAGATTGTTCCTCTCTCCTTCCCGAGTTCACGTCGAAATCTGTCTGCGGTAAAGAATGAGCGTTAGCACTCACTACTTCCGGAGAATTATCGTGCATACTTCCATTTTCACCATTTAGCTCTGTGATATCATCATCGTCGTCATCAAGATCATTTAGCACATGCGGAAGAGATAACTCATCTGGTGACGGAACCGGATATTGGGAAATATGAATTGTAGTTACACTTTTGGTTTTGTGTTTGTACTTCTCTAATTCAGAAACTTCTATGTTCAAATCTTGAAGCACGAGATTAATGTCATTTACCGACGGTTCCGTGCGACCAGAGAATTCAGCATATCTGTACACTCTGATCGATATATCTTTCATAAATCTGTGCAACGCATCTGACATCACCTCCAGCGGACGACTTCGAATTTTCAGCCATCCAACATCGCGCGTCAACTTAGCAGCGATGACTTTTAATACAATTTTGTTAAATATATCAACCATGATGAGACTTCCCTGACCACAAGTACTTTATCGAAGAACATTCGACACTGGATCTGATACACTTGAATTCTCCGCACCAGACACTGAGTGAACACGATGACTTTCAAGAGTTTGCAAACCATATTTTCATGTTCAACAGACAAAGGTTCTGCGACTGCGCATTTGATAATTTTTAAACTGTTATCTAAAATGCTTTCCATTCCAATCACAGACATAAATTTGACTCTCCCCAATTTATCTATATTATTGTTTGCGTATGTAACAAAACAAAATGTTCGATTTTAAAAGATTTCAAATAGGATAGCAAATTTAAACGGACTAACAAATCAAGTTTGTGTGTAGGCCCTACCTTCGAGTTCATTTTAAAAATGCTTCATGTCATTGAGATCGTAAATGAAAGCCATCTTTATATTCTTTCCTTTTGAAGTAATATAATATCAAAAATTGCCATATCCGAAGCGGGGTTTACCTAGGTGAAACCGCTCAATAATGACTTAGACTAAACTGAATTCACAATAATAAATAAAATAACATAAAATTGGTTTTTTTAAACAGAATGCAGTGCGAGTTGTTTTTTGTATCATTTTAAGCATCTTTCTTAAAAATATCTTCCTGTGAAACTGCAGTGATCAACGGTCTCATTTACAAAACGTTTTTTTAATGTGGAGAGGGCTGCTTAGTTAAACATGAAAAAACAAGGAATGCTTTTGTAAACACCTTCACCGAAAGATAGGTCTGTGACTTTGTGAAAACGAAGACATTTATAACGTCTTTGAATGACCTTTGTAAAGTTGGTACGAGAAATCTATGGTCCTAATTTATCAATTACGAACTCCTATCACGAATATTATTGATTTCATCAGATTCAGAGTGAGTTCTTAAATCCTTTATAATTGCAAATATGTGTAGTAAGAACTATTTTAATAATTAAATTATAAATGATAAATTATTCAATGGTGAACAGACTGGGAAAAATTACAACGTGGAATGGATTCCAAGAAAAAGTCGCAGATATAGGCCAAAAACAGCTGCGGAGAAAGTAATCAGTTTTGAATAAGTACGTACTCCTAAATCTGTATCAGTTATCTTAGAAATAAATTAATAATTCTTTTTACCTTTCGTTAAACAATGACGTTGCTTGCCGCAATCAGGAGTCTTGTTTTTTTTTTTTTTTTTTTTGTTCGATTTGAATATAGTGACTACATATCATCAGTTGGACGCGGTCATCAATCGTGAACATCGTTACGACTTTAATTGTAGGCATCAAAGCTCCTAATTGGATAACAGACTTTGTCCCCACATTTAAATCGAATAATATGTGTTAAATACTTGATATTTTCATAATTATATTAATATTACAGTAAGTAGAATTGGCAATTTAAAAATAAATTTAAAAAAAATATATAATTTCAATTTTTCCTACAGTTTGACAAATTTCATTATTATTCAAAGTGTAAAGTAATGTTTCAATACAAAAATTACATTTCTGTCATGCGATGAACCGGTAACCTCAGTGTGTTGGGGCCCAACCTCTGCTTTCTCCCATATTTACGCAGTTTAGACAAAATTACTGTAGTGCAATGAAAAACATCAATTCTTCGACAGAGAAAAAAATTTCAGTCGTAACCTGATAACGAAAAAGTGGATAAATCATGTTCCTTTTTGCAGGCGAGGATCCAAGGGGGAGGGATGAGGGGAATTTTTTCCCTCTTAAATTTTTTCAGTAACTTATAATTTTAATTTGTCACGACACTTTCAAGCAAAAACATGTTTGGATTTTCATTTAAGCGAATAAAATCGAATTGCGTCATGAGCTGAA
>BOPP01000104.1:4368987-4380296 GCA_017312745.1 Gryllus bimaculatus
AAAACTGTAACATACATATTTGACGAAGACATTTTGAATATCCCCTCCCAAAACTCATCTTTGGATCCGCCCCCACTGTATGTAGTTAAGTACTTCCTTCAACATGTGTAGTTTGAATTCATGTTTTGTGAGTCCCTTGTACCGAAACTTTAATTGACAAAATGTCCGCCTATCGGTGGTCAAAGCCAGTGACTAAGCCGTTCAAGCGATTTTCTCCAAAACTGACATTCCCTAATCAATTTAGGCCAAGGGTGTCCAACTTGCAAGGCATCCAGGGGAACAACTAAAACGTGAAACCTTTAATATGTTTACGGGCCACATTTTCATTAGTCGGGCGATCTACCTTAGACTTGCTGGTATTGTTGACCTCGGAACTTTGCCCCGGCTGCTCTGAAATGGGAGGAGGATAATGGAATCATGCTTAATATCAGACCGTACCACGCTCCACGCATGCAGTGAAACACATTGGGATGGTTTTGAATTTATGAATTTAGTCGAACAAATTCCTTATATCTAAACTTAACCTATTGTTACATTAAAGGGAGTGTTGACCCCGGCAGGGCACTTGCCCTAGGCGCACAATGTTTTCGCTCAACACTGAATAGCACAGAACAGTTAATGACAATTTCACTATAGCTCTGTTGCCACAATTTGGAACTTCTTCCATTGCGACTTATACTATACGTTTTCGGCCAAACCGTGCAAAAGTTCTTTCTCGACTTCATGCGTTCTTGATATCGCTACTGCTTTCGATTGCTTTAATGTTCGAGGTGGCACAACCTCCATACTCACCTGTTATTGATATCGATATTGTTTTCGATTGCTTTAACGCTCGTGCGTACACAATTGGGAATTTTGTTTCATTTTTAATGACATTTCTTCTTCTGCTTTAGTAATTCACTTTGACCTAACCAATGAATTAACTATGCGTTTTACAGACTTTCGCTGACCGTACTTTGCCTATTTCTTGTGAAGCCTTTACTACGCATCCAGTAAATTTCAACTGACGATGATTTCGGGCAATTGAAACTGTGAAGTTAGCAGTAGCACACATATAGCACCAATTAAACGTAAATAAAATCAGTGGAAAAACATCGCCTGAGTTGGCAGAGGCGGCGATTTCGCCCTGGCACAGCGGAGAGGGTGGAAGAGGTGACACGGCGCCGGAAGTCGCGAGTTCGACAACGAGGGCCCCCGCTTCGCCGTTTCCGGCTGGCGGGGTCGCGAAGGCTGCGGCGCTCTCGACGTACACATTGTCCACCTGTATTTCCTCCCCGTTCGCAGACAGAGCTAGAAAGCTGCGAGGTGGAAGGCGTGAGGCGGTGGCGTCGGCGGTCGGCGCTTCTTGCCTTTGCCGGAGGTGGCGGCGTCGGCGGGCAGTGGCTGAGCGCAAGATGGGCGGGAGTAAAACTCCGAAAGCCCATTCTTGGCGGCGGCTTTGCTGAACTGTGCTTGTTCAGCAGGTGTCAGCTTGGCTGCGAAGAGCGCTACCAGATCGGTTGTCACCTGGGCAAGGCATCCGTCCTCGTCGGCCTGCATCAAGGCCTTGAGGGCGTTAGAAATGCACGAAGCCTTGCTATTTCCGGTCTTTTTGTTGGCCCCTAAAGGGGCCTTTTGGATGTCAGGCAAATCCTGCTGATTGATGGCACCTAGGATTTCTCCCGGCGTCATGTTGGCCGAAGCGGGTGCAGCTGCTGCGGTTGACGAAAGCGGCCCACTCACCACAACACCCTACGCAAGCAGCGCGCGCGGCAAAGGCGGCGACGAACTCTAATGACCGAAAGGGCATTCACAACAGAGCCGCTCGCCCTTACACCGCCTCCACACACTACACCTGCTACTAAGTCGGAGACGGAGCAACTCCATAAGGAGGTATCAGAGCTGAAACAGCGGGTTACAAACTTCACTACACTACTACAAACTCTCTGCGCTCAAGTGACAGCCCGCAATGGCTGAATACCGAACGCAGGGAAACACCAGAACCCTCCCTCTCGCGGCAGCTGCCTGAGACGTCAACGGCCGTTCCGGTCACACGGCCCCAGGATATCGACGCATTATCGAGCTATTCTGTAATAGACATCACATCGATGTTCTTATATTGTAGGAAACAAAACGCGCCGACGACCTGGAGCTAAATGACATGGCTATCTACCGCACCAAACCGCGATACTCGCCATCGCGAAGGCGGTGTAGCGGTTGCCGTACGCCGCTTAACCCCCTTGGCCCGGCAGCTTTACATCGCCTCGCGAGGCTCGAAGCGGCAGCGATTTTGATAAACAAGACGGAAGGCGAAGTTGCACTGGTGTCAGCATACTTAGCACCAAATCTTCCTCTCATAGATGACGATTTCGACACTGTGTTCACCTTAGCACCTCGCACTGTCTTGGCGGGCGACCTGAACGCCAAGTGCGAGGTATGGAGTAGTAACACAACAAACAGCAACGAAAACTTACTCACAAGATTCCTGCTATCACACAACATTGTGATACTCATCTCGCCCTCCACACCAACCCGCTTCCCCATTGACCCTCGCTTTCGACCCGAAATCCTCGATGTGGCACTCGCATCAGGGAATATTCGAGTCACTACTCCGAAACCGGTTCCCTTCTCTCTTTCCGATCACTTCCCCATTACCTTCGCAGTTGGTAGCAATTGCGCCTTCTGCGGCCCTAGGCAGTGGGTTCCACAACCCTCTGACTGGGCTGAGTTTTGCGATCAACTCGCAGCACTACACACACAAGCACAAACGTTGTCAATGTATTCACCATAATTTGTAGACACGAGCTTTCACACACACTCAAAACATATACAAACAGCCTACAGAAAGGTGTCGCCGGTTTTCTGGCTTCTGCGCGAAAAACGCAAAGCTATGAGATTTTGGCAGCCGTTTAGGTCCCCTGCGTTTAGAACACAGCAGCGAGAATGCAAAAAACGCCGCTCGCAAACCATTACGCAGCAGAGTGGGAAAAGTGGTTGGGAAAAATCAGTTCTGGTCATTCTCGAAACTGCCTTTTTTAACTGCAAAAAGCGCGCAAGTCAGTACCTAAAACCTCAACAGCCGTACGTGGCCACGACAATGCGGAAGGTATTAAAAATTAATACGTAGTGCAACACAAAAGCCGATTTGGTTTTTGAGTAAGGTCTGGTAAGGTCCGACCCGAACCCACACCAGCCACACGCCCACACATAGCAGTAAAACGCGACATGCGTGCGATCTGCAACGCCAAAATCACACAAACCTTCGGCTAAGCCGAACAAACAAGCCTTGAGAGTTGGTATCACAAAGTCACAGTCGTCATGGTTGGTATGCTTGACGTTAGCCGCCTTCAGCGTACTCTGGTGTCCCCCGAAGCGTCGTTTGTAAACTTTGTATAAAATGACATGTGTCTCTAGCTCTTAACCTCAAAACGAAATGTTATAATGAGACGTGTAATGTTGATCCATAGGTGCGAGAATGAAAACTACTGAATTTGTATGTGAAGTGATTTGATCAAATAAAATGGATGTCGATCTGTTACGTCCTGGAACTGTACCGATATCCCCTGATACGATTTTGTGGTTTGAATTTCTTCTTAATCCAAGTTTACTTGAGAAACATTTGGCCAAAACCAAGCCCGGTAATATATATGTGAAATAAGTTTCTTTGTTAATTATTCGAAATCGTAATTATTATTGATTTTAAACCGTAAAGGTCAGTTCAGAACTTGTAATAAGCATTAAAGGTTTATACACATTCCAGAGCCGTCGGCGACCGACCTTATTGTAAGCTTCCTCTCAATAGCTTCTGAAAAGAAAGATGAAGAAACAGGGACAGCCACTGAACCTGTAGATATTACCAAAGGCGAAGAAAATGGAACAAAGAGGAATCGGAAAAGCCTTGCTCTTAAAATCCTTGCCCTTAAAGTTGCCGCATTCTTAAAATGGGATCTGAGTATATTGGAAAGCAAGTATGTTAACAACTTTCTTCATTAACCTTTTAGCATCTTCATAATTGTTGAATTCAGAGAAAAGTCTCTGGCACATTGTCAAATTTTAATTCATTTTAATAACACTGACAGAAAATTCTTTGCTCCAGAAACAAAAATGAAAGAAAGCTCATTTTAGACAAATATTGAAAATAGTGCTCATTCAAATAATTTATTATAAAATTTTTTTAAATAAGCTATTTGTTAGAAGATGTTGTCTGTTGGAAACATGCTTTGAAATGAAAAGATTAATTATCAAATCGGATAATTATTAAAGTAATTTTGATATTCAGAATTATTTGTAATACTAATTTTGAATACATGGAAAAATTGAAAGAAAGTTATTTTCTATATAACTTTACCAATAGAATTGTGTAAAAGCAGGACACACTATAATTGTGACATCTAGGAAGATTGATATCTTTTTTAGTCCTGCTACCAAACCTGGAACAGACCTCAGGCCTTTCATCCTACAATACATGATGATGATGATGAGGGTGATGGTGATGATCAGTGGCAGGTTTATGTTTGGTGTCCTAGGCAAATATTTTTTGGTGCCTTCTGGTTATTTGAATGAATTTTGATTTTAATGTTACAAGACAGAAAATGTATAATTGTAATTACAAATGAATTCTATTGTAGTTTAATTTAAACCTGTGTTTTAATCATACATTAATAATGTACTATAATGTAACATTATAAATGATGTTATAAACTTTTTGATTTGCAAATTTGTTGATAATATCAAATATAATATCATATTTGAAGTAAAATGTCTTTTTTAAAATGGAAAGTGAATTTCATCCACTGTTGCCTATTGGTGTTCTTAAATAGTTTTTGACACACTTGAAAACCGAAAACTATCTTTCAGCCAAACAGTTTGAAAATGGTGTACATATATACAAGGTCTTTAGTTTAACTTGCAACCTATATCTGAGAGCTCTTGTTCTTGTTTTGTCAATTTGGCTATTGTGTGTTTTTGCCACCTTTCAAGACAGCTGTGCCTCTCTTGTTGAGACAGCAGAGGAGGTGACCATCAGGTCAAAGCTGCAGCAACTTTCCTGTTTCTGTCTTTTTCTCATTCAAGAGCTTAGGCAGGCAGGCATGCATCTCACATGCTGGACGTTTTTCACACTGCAAAGAGTGGGTGGGGAGGGGTGAGCAGAGACACGAGCAAGTAACAAAATGTCTCTTTAGGCGATTCTGTCTAGAAAGCAGAAGTTATGACTGTTATCAATTTATTAATACCAATGTAACATTAATTATTATTTAATGAATTTCGGCTCTGAGAGAAATCAGAAAGATATCTCGTAAAAACATTTCTGCCAAGCTCTTCATTATTTATAACAATAATGTATTATCATTGTAATAATAATAATTATTATTATTGTTATTATTATCATTGTTATTGTTATTATTGAATATGATTGTTAAGCAAGTAAGAAAGACTTAATAAAATTATTAAAAATACTAATAAAAAATAAATCAGTAGTAAATTAATAATTATTGAAAATAATTAATGAAAATAATGAAATATAATTTTTTGAATATTATAAAAACTGACACTCAGAGTGATCACCATTTGCCTAGAGACAGGCGTTTATTCTTTTAAGTATGTAGTGGCTACGGACTAACAAGCACAGAATAAGTGCTTTCTCTTTCTTCCCACATAAATTAGCCACATTCTCTCACTTCGAAATCTGAGAACACACAGCCATGGGTTTGCTAAAAGTGGAAGGGATGCCCAAGGAATTTCATGCGTTACCAAATTGCCAAAACAAAAGGTGGTGTTTTCAGACATTGCAAGTTAAGCTAAAGACCTTGTACATACTAAAGGCGATATCAACATTTGAAAATAATGTGTAAAGGCAGTTGTTTGAAGAAACCGGAGCAAATTCTATGGTGAATTTTTTTCCCAAAGCTTTAACAACATTATAAAAAAGCGTAATTTTTTAATGTAAAAATATTATTTGTTTAAATTTAATTTACCTTTCAATAAACATTATAAAAAAAAAAGTTGCATACAAATTTGTCACGTCACTAAATCTTGCTGCCCTAGTCTTGTGTCTAAATCTGCCACTGATGATGATGATGATTACGTAAGAGGATTTTCACATCAAAAAGGGATATTTTTACTACAGCATAGTTTGTTATTAAATTGCCTTTTTTAAAACAATTTTTTTGGTTTTTTTTTTCTTGTAGAATAGACTAGTCCTGGCTGTTTAATTTGATTTGATTTGGTTTTTTACAGGTTGCCTCTAACAATGCAGCAAACACTCTTGCAGTCTCTTTTATTCATTTGTTTGGACTGTGATATGGATGTGTCTCGACATTCAGAATTGAATTTGTCAAATTCACCCTGTCAAGTGGTTTTTGCTGTAGTTTTGTACCATCGATGGGTACTCAGAGCTATAATGCATAACCGCATTTCCATACGTCAGACCCGATTGCCAAATGTTTCAATGTGAGTTCTTACCAGTGCTGAAACTTCATAATGTTTCTGTTTTATAAAGTTGGTGAAACCGTTCAAATTAAATTTAATTTACCATTTGGAAAGTGTAAATTCTTTTCATTCAAATGTGACTTGCTAAATAATTACACAATTATTGTTTGTTTGTAAATTATAATATTGACAAAACTAAAATGTTTTTATCTTGACTATGGCTAATGTTGTAAAAATATAACATGCTGTAGTGGAAAGATTAAATTTAGTACTTAACTAACATATCTAGGAAAGTACTTTTTCTGTGAATTCTTAGGAGGAAGGTACATAATTTCTTTTGATGAATGTTTGTACATCTCTCTTTCTCTTTTTTAATAATTTATCTTATTAGTACTATATTTTCCAGTACTATATCTAATGGTATTTTTCTGCATTGCATTGATTTATCTTATTAATATTTTGAGTATTATTATATTTGAAAAATCCTTTCATATACTGTGTAATTTTTATTCTTTTTTATTTACATAGTATAAAGTTGATTTTAATTTTTATGTTCCTGGTGTTACAAAAATTTAATTTTATTATGTTATAAATTAATTTTAGTTTTGAAATTAATTTTATTTCTTTTCAGACCTGGACTTCAGGATCCTGGGAATATTGCCATAAATGTTTTGGAAGATATTTTGCGGCGCCTAGAAACTCAAGCACCAAATAGTGTGGAACTGTTATCTTCTCAAGAATCAGTACCACCTCCCAGTGTTCCCGTGTTTGAAACATTCATAGGACTGACTGAAGATTCCCTGCATGTGAAACAGGACTGGGACAAGGGCATCAAGATATCATCTCAAGAGTTCTTGTGTCAAGTATGGAATACTAGAAAATTTATTCATTAACATTTCTCATACTTTCTTATTTATCTGAATGCCTAGGAATTTGGAGAAAGCAACAATAGTAACTGCTACAATAAAAAAGTGGTTTGCAGTTTCAGTGTCTGCATTACAGATAATCAAGCAAAGATGTCACGAAGGTGACTATTGCAGAGGAATTTTGAAAGTTTTTACCCATTCTCATCATAAAACCTTATGTCTACAATTCAGAATTGACCATTGAATCTGTTTTTATTTAATATGAATTTTAAGCCCATTATAATACCTAAATCTTTGTTAAATTTCTGCAGAAGTAAATTATCATTTATTTTTGGTGAAAATAAAATATTGTCCTCTTTCATAAAAATGTAATGAAATATCATTTCTCTGTGGTAATAGAAATTATGCTGAATATGCACCAGTTAGTCAAAGAATCTTTGTGTGGTGATAAAGCTTCTTCAATATTTTTGAATTCTTTATTCATTTTGGCATCATCTGCATACTAAAGTTGTTGATAATTAGTTATGTAATCAGGTAAATAATAAAGATATTAAATAATAAGGACCCAATGTAACAACCCTTGGGGATCACCAATGAGCATAACAAAAATCTAATTCGTTTCCATATTTTAACAATTTGTGACAAGTGAGACAAATAACTCTGAATTCCAATCGAAAATTGAGTTGCCAATTCCCATCTTAATAAGTTTGTTAATTAGTAGTGGGCATTTGACTTCACTGAAAGCTTTAGAGATGAAGATTACATCTAGTACTTGGTAATTGTTTTCAAGTGCTGTAATCAAAAGGATTTAAAAAAGGCACAATAGTTTTTGTTGACCTGCTTCCAATAAAGCCATGTTTTTCAGTTACTAATGTTTTGAAATAATGGCATAGATGTTCACTAATAATTGTTTTGAAAAACTTAAGGAGTGGAGATAAGAATGAAAATGGGTGTGTAATTTTGTGTGTTAGGAGTGTCACCTTTGTATTTTTTCACTACTGCTTTCACAGAGGGGAGAAAGTTGTGTAATGCTGCATGAAAAAACAGTGTATTTTCAGCAGAAAAACTCTTATTACAGAGTCTTGGTGACAAAGAAGTGGATAAATCCTGTTGCTAAATTTAGGGGGGGAAATCCTCTATCGCGTGGTGTATTCAGAATTCATGTTTTGTGTGTCTTTGATATCAAAAAATTGAATGACTGCAAAATGTCTCTCTCTGTCTCTAAACAATGTTAGTAGCTAAACTGTTCAGCCGATTTTCTCCAAAATTGATATACCATAATCAATCTGGCTGATGTCACAGACCCTTGAATTTGAAACCAATATTTAATTATGGGGAGTACTTTACATGAAGCCCCTGGGACATTTTCAATATTTTCAAAAAAAAGCACCGTTGTTTTTGATTTAATATTTTTGTTGGATAATAAATATGACATAACTAAATCTGATAAAAACAATGAAATCTATTCCTTAAAGATTGATTTTGAAGTAAGGTCATGTACAATTTTTCGAAAATTTGAGTACTTTTCTCATACTTTTATGTGAAAGTACGGGTCGAAAAAAACATTTTTTTTTTTGCAACACTAGTTTTCAATGTGAGGATGATCAACTTCATTTTTCAGAAAGTTAGCTCTTTTACAATGATTATATTATTGATATATCTAAAGAAAATTTGTTATTATTGAGCTTTCTTGTGTTTTGCTCCACTTGACTTTAAATAATAGAAACCAGAAAAATTACTAGTGTATTTATCCATAACATTCCTTTAGAGTTTTTTGTATCTGTTTTGTATTTTTAAGTAATTTTTATTTCTTCATGGCAGTTTGATATAATATTAAATGTATTTTCCAGATACATTTTGATTTGGCGAGTTACCTTCTGTTTCGAGAACAGAATGAATCCGCTCGAGAAAGTATGCAGAAAGCTGCAACATTGTATGAACATCTGAAGAGTTCAAATACTCAATTCTCTTATTGTAGCATCAATGAAGAAACGTTTAATGGGTATTGTCAGGCTCTTGAATTGACCACTTCAAAGCGCGACTTGCTTTCTCAGTTGCAGCATTCTATTCATAATCAGTATACTGTAAGTTATTATGCTTTAGCCATTCAGTGTAGATACGATTTTAATGAAATATTTTAATCACATAAAAACCATATGAATTATATACATAGTAGATATAGTATAGTATATAGAATAATAGTATTAGACATTCATTGAGAAGTACTAATGGCAGAGGACTAGTCAAGTTCTCACCTTAAGCACCCATGCTTGTATATATTTAAACAAAAATTAATTTGCCTTAATGTGATTTTGTTTCTTTACTTTGTGTGCTGGTGTTCAAAAATGTATTACTTGCCTGTTACCATGTTTGTTCAATTTAAGCTTTTAATGTATATAAATTATCAAATAATATAATATTTATATAAATTATCTTTAATTTTGTTGCTAAATAACTAGATGTGTCAAACCAGTAAGAATTTGACTTTGACTTTGTTCCATTAGTTTGTTGTAACACTCTCCTACTGCCTTTATTTTTGTTAACTTGTATTTTGGTATTTTCATAAATTATTATTTCATAAAGTTAAAACCTTTTCAGGGTATTGTGACAATTCTGCAGCAGGACAATATTCATCTTCAAATCCCTCAGATGTATCGTGATATATTGGAGTTTGACATTCAAGGTGCTGTCACAAGTGGTAAATTTACAGTGGCAAGAGATCTTCTGTTTCAAGTGCAGACCCTTAATCTTGTTTGCCGAGCTCTGAAAGGCCTGCCTAATTACACTACTTATTGGCAGAAGTTACACCAAAGCAAAGTAAAGGGAGTGGACATTCTTGTGAATGTAAGTTAATTGAACAAGCAAAATGAATTAGTGATTTTTTATTTGCGTAGTAGGAATCATTTCATGTTTCCATCCCTCCCCCCTAGACACCATTGTATTGTATTAAAAGTGGTTATTTTGAGTTATTGTAAAAACTTTGAGGGTGGTGTTTTGCTGTTATAAAAAGATTACTATTTCCTGTTGCTTTAAATTATTTGGGATGAATATATACTTTTCTTATTATATCTATATATGAATAAAAAGGAATATGCATATGTCTGTTTTAACAGTGTACTTGAACGATTTTGTTGAAATTTAGTATTTTGTTCTTATTAGTATTCAGAGTATTTAAAGAGTGGTTTGAATTAAATCAGCCATGTACGGGTGTTGTGTTTGCTGAGTTTGATAGAGCAATACTTAATGTGCTCCTAGTAAAGACTCAAACTTTATCTCATAAATTTGTACATCTTATCCAAGTGTATGAATTTATGAGATACAGAGGAAACTAAATCCCTTTATTCTTGGATTTAATTCTTACTAATGACACAGATCACATCTATCTCCCAAATTTACAACAAATCAGTCATTATCATCAACGATATTGGCAATAAATTCCGATCAGATTATTTACTTTATGCAAATGATTTGAAAATATTTAGAAAAATTACTGATTATGATGATATATGCATTCGTCAGCAAGATATCGAGGAACTTAGCAGTTGGTGTTTGAGGAATAGGCTAAAACTGAACGTTGATAAATGTGTGGTGATGTCTTTCTCTCGCTCTCCTCAATGACAACCTGCAGCTTATTATCTTAGTGGACACCAACTCGAGGAAATCGAATCCATAAAGGACTTGGGCGTCATTATCAACAATAAATTGAAGTTCTCGAATCATGTGGACAAGATAAAATCCAAAGCATACAAGATGCTGGGATTTATACTCAGATCTGGAAGGGAATTTAACAATGTCTATAAGTTAATATACCTATATTTTACTTTGGTCCGTCCAATAATGGAATATTGCTCAACAATCTGGTGACCATACACCGACATTCTTGTGGATCGAATCGAAAATATTCAAAAGAAGTTCTGTAAATACGCCAAGTACTATATGGGCATCAGAGGTCATGACATGAGCACCAATGAAGTCTATGATCAATTTGAAATACACTCACTTTCCAAGCGGAGACAAATTGCAGATCTTATATAT
>BOPP01000104.1:4380704-4410785 GCA_017312745.1 Gryllus bimaculatus
TGCATTAAAAAAATGTCAATGATTCAAAGTGCTCAACTTAATAATTAATTGTACTGCCTATTAGTTACTCTGTACTATGATGTATTATACATATAACCTATGACAACAATTGTAAGATGTATGTGTATTTCATATTGTTGCTGCTACATTAATTAAACAAGTAAAAGTACTAGCTGAACCTCTGTGTTTACATTTGCACCAAAGAACGGTAGAAAAGTTACAATAGAAAAGCACAACATATGCACTATAAGGGAAATCAAAAACTTCAAAATATTGTTTCATGTCATTCAAGACTTCAAGATTCATGAAACAGTAATGTGGAAAGTTCACAAATTCTGGAATTATACAATCACTACACACTGTGAAAATAAAGTTCAAAATGTTTCTGAAAATGTAATAATATTTTATATTTACCAATATTTTCACATGTAAATTGCAGGGAATTCTGCTCCCCGTCTTTATGTAAAATTGTAATTTATCATATAATTATAAACACTGAATATATTTTGTAAAAGCACACATGTATCAAATGGTTTCTGGACATTATGTTTATGTACACTAAATAATTTTTGCTTTTGAAAACACTCAATCTTTGAACTCATAAATGTTCTCTAATTTTGCTTTGCTAAATATAACTCTATGTGGACTGCATTTGATAGATTAATTCCAATTTGCTCAACAGAATGGTCAAGACCAACTACATAATGTAGTTGGTCCTGAATATGACATAATGAAAAATGACAGCAAACACACATTCGTTCTATTAATTTTATGATTTCATTAAAATTTTGTGTTCAAACTGCTTGATGACTAAGAGATAATACAGTATATCTGGGGTCTCTGTACCTTATATTAAAAGCACAAATCAAGAAATTTGGTTGAGTAGAGCGCTCCAATTTCTTTCTAAATAAAAATCCCTAGTGTTTTAAATATACAGATGATCTGGATTAGTGGGAAATAAATCCCACTGGAATCACTGTCTTATTTTATATTAGTATTATGAATAAATTGTTAACTTTCTAATTACCATTGTCTGTAAAATGTCATGAAATCCCCATGTTTTGGATTCCATGTTGGAGCAAAAACACATTTCCAAAGTCTGTGCTTACAAATGCAACCTTCCACAAAATATTTAGCTAACACTAATTCTATTAATGACCAGTAATTATCTCAAATAAGATTGACTAGTCAGGGCATTTAAATATTTGTAAAGGTTACTACTCACATTTTGTTAAGGTTAATTATTTCATGCCATGTTGTTCTGTTACAATACTTACTTCACAATTTCTACTTCTGAAATAATTAAATTGAGTCTTCATTATGTTTCAGGCTATTTTGGCTGTAATATCATCCAGTATTGATGATCAAAGAAAACAGAGACTGAAACAGCTGATATTCCTTGGAATAGTTGAGTATTCCCCATTGCGTGAATGGATTGCTAAACACAAGGAGATCAAAGAATTATTTACATTTGAGGAATTAACAAAAATGAATTTACCTGTCATTAAAAGCGAGCAATGCCCAGGAGAAATTACAGAAGATTCTTCCGATGTTCCTGATTTACTTCTATCTGCTGACTGGGGACACAACAACTTGGATTTTGCTGGTTATTTAATTATATTTCATTAGCATTATTCAAAGGAATGAATGTATCTTAGTAAGGTGTCTTTTTCACTTGAACTCAAAGAAGAATCAATATCAAATTACATAATGTCCCCTGTATACAGTTATATTGCAATATTTATTATAGCACTTAAGCTTCAAACTTTAATTCGTATTATTTACATGCATGTTTGCTTAATTGACTTGCCATATTTCTTTCATTATTTCTATTAAAGTGTTCATGTTGTTTAATTATTATTTAAAATGTTATCCATCTTTAAAATTTAAAAAACATGGAAAATGTATAAATGGTTAATCTGATCATCTTCACTGCCCTTTCAACATTTGATTCTTTATTTCATTTGTCTGTGTTTGAATAAATGTAGTTTATTTCCATTTAATATATTCTTGTACAGACATCCAATATTTTTATTTGACGTAGATTTATAAGATAGACACTTTGAAATTTCTTTCTCGCTCATAATTCACAGGGTTATTTGTGATGTTGTTTTGAATTGTAGGAGACTCTCGCCTTGAATCAGGTGCTTTGGAACAGCAACTGATTCGTAGTTATGACCACCAGGAGGTTCACAAATTACTAATTAAATTGGGTTCGTTGAATCCTGGAAAAGTGCTATGGAAAATCAATAATAAGGTGAGACTTCATCTTTAAGTAAAATTGTTTCAGTTTGATCTCTTTTAATGTGTTTTTAACTTCAAGTAATAGAATTTATATTTTTAGATCCTTCATTAAAAATGTTTTCTTTTTTAATTTTTTGTATTGTTAATTTATCACAAGTAATACTTTTAATAATATTAGAAAATGTTTTATTCACATAAAAAGCATAGCTTTGCAAAGTTTATCAATTAATGCCATAGTTATGTTAAATTCTTTTGATAAATCCAATCCAATAATAGAATTTGTTTATATCTTGTGTTTGACTTGCGGAAACCAAAAATAAAAACTTCAAATTATATTTATGCAAGGGTTACTTCTGTTACTATTCTTGCATACAAATTTTTCTACATTATTTATAATATTGTAGGTTTCTTAAAAACTTGCGTATTCAGAGCCATATTTTAACAATCTGTTCAACAAAAAGAAGAAAATCTCTGTAATGTATATAACCTTGTTACATTTTAGCTATGTCAGTAAGTGAAACCATATCCTGAATAGTATATGTCAAGCTTGTCCAAAGTTATGGGCAAGTTGAAACATCAAAAACTTAATTGGAGATTTTGGTGATATCTTGGACTAAACCATGGTGCTAAAAAGCTTGTTTTAATTATTTAATTTCATTTTTATTTGAAATGGCTGTTCTTGATAAAGTATTTTTTTTAAATAAATTATAATTTCAATGTCATCCCATGTTGCTTTTTGACAGTCACTATGAATATTTGGAAATTTTCTCAGATGGGTATAACTATGCAAAAAAATATTTGTCATGCATAGTATAATAAAATAAATTTTGTGAATTTTTTTGGGGGTTTGGAATTGCTCAGGGGAAGGATTTGTAACACACAACAGTATATTCCCATGCTCCTTCCCCTAGGTTCCCTCCGTTAAACTACCACCGCCTTCTTCTTTGGCCAACCGCCACCTCTCATTCTAAAATGGTCATCCTCAGTACCTGGGACACGTCATTACAAAGACTCCAATATTATTTTTAATATATGATCTTATCAAAAAATGTTCACGTTTTTAACTACTGAATGTTTGTGGATTTTGCATAAGAACTGAGATTCTTGTATATAATACACATGATTTTTAGTATGTATTTTCTAAACTCGTGGTTTAATTTTAGCTAACCTTGTGAGAGAGGCAGTACTAGTTCTCAAAATCTGGTAATTTGCAAAATTTGAATATAAATTATATTATATTTGTCTGTAATTTATTTGCCTAATTATACTCAAGTAAGCATATTTCCAAATACTTACAATGACTGTCAAGAATCAACATGGAATCTTATTGAAATGATTTCACTGTGATTTGCCACAATCAAATTAAGAGATATGAAAGAATTAAAATAAATGTTTACTTAAGTTAAGAATGAATGAAAGTTCTTAAGCATGATCATCTTCCTTTGGCATAATGTTTTTCATCTGAAGAGTTCTTTTTGTGTTATCAACTTTTTGATTTTTGACTTTAGTCTGATATCTAAAATAATAGTTGTTGTACATAGTGTTAAGTAGAAATCGGCATGTAAACACAAGAAACTAACATCTTTATTCTTTGTGTGAAAGTGGGAATTGCCAATACCTCTACAAGGAGTGGTGACAAGTCTTCCTCGATTTCTTCAAGATTATTGTTACATTCTCCTTGCTAAAGCTCGAGAATTGACAGCAATGAAGGTTAGAAGCAATTATTAATTAGATATTATTGTGTTTATTATTATTTTGATTACTATTTATTATTATTATTATTATTATTATTATTATTATTATTATTATTATTTGATAATTGGCCATTAAAATCTTTTGTTAAGTGTCTATTCAAAGATTGTAATTATAAATGTTTTAACATTTTCTTTCTAGGACTTTGTTGGTGCCCAGCAATTTCTTTCAACAGTGGAGAAGGAAGCTAAGCCTGGCAATCAATTTTCTAACATTTTGTCATACAAGCTCCTCAGACTAGTAGGATGGGAGACCCTGTTGGTGCAAATCACACACTTTCATACAGAGTGGCCATCCTCTGGGATCAGTAAGTTTTTGATCAAAATACAAAATACAGTAATGAAATTGATTATGAAATGTTTAAACACTTTGAAAATTATTGGCTGAAATTAATTTTGGAAGGTCACAAATTTATGTATGATTCAGTTTTCATTTTTTTTCTGTTTCAGACACAGAACAGCTTATTGCTGGCTGCAAGCAGTGCTTGTCGACTTTAAAGTCAGGAGACAATGTGATTCCTCGCTTAGAGATATTGGAGCAATGTGCTCTCTGTTTGTTGAACTTAGGCCAATGGGAATATTTGTCTTTGTTAGAGAAGCGCTGGAACTACTTTGAATTAGCAACAGCTTTGGCAAGTGCTTGCTTTGATGTGGCTCGTTTCAAAGGGAATAAGAAAGTTTGCAAAGATGCTTGGGACATAGGTAAGAAGGCCTGTATGTCTTCAATTCTAGTGAATAAGCTGACAGGTCAATTCTATGTTCAAAATGAAATAATTCTACTTATTCATTTCTACAATTGTGCTTAATCAGAGAAATTAAATTGCTGCTGGCTACTGAGTAACAGGCACATATTTATTTATGAACATAGCATAAATATTGTAAAATCATAATGTGAGAACAGTTGAGATGTCAGATGTTTCATGCTTTAATTTGAGATCATTGATTAACATCAAACAAAGGGAGATGTCGATTTGTTGATACTAGATGATTTGTTTAGATAATCATGGAGTTGTAAGATATTTTGTGCTCTTGTAAAATTTAATTTTCTTAAATTATCAGCTTATTCACAGGGGTCTAAGATATAACGATTTTACCCAAAAATACAACAAATTTTTTTTCCAAAATATCTCATTCGAAAAATATGAGGTCATCATATATTTTCCTATTAAGCCTTGTCAGTTAGAAACCATGTTTTTACATTGCCTTCCCATGTTGCAATACTTATAAATGTTAACATAACAATAAGCAGCAAAGGTAATGAAAATATCCAATGAATCTGTAATACCTAATTATGGTTGCGTAGGCTATATTTGTGGACATATTCTCAATATCCACCACGGATTTGATGGGCAATTCAGGCCAGTAAAGGGAATGAAAATGAATGGCATTGTATCAAGGAAGATGCAATATGAAAATAAATAAATATTGTTGCCAAGTTTTGCTCTACAATGTGTTGACCAAAGAGGTTGTGCAGACTCTAGATGCAACGTGCATTAAGTGCGAATCTACAATTAACAAGACAAAGAAATGAAATCCTCATTGAGAGATGTACACTATATCGAATCAGAGATTAAAGGGTGATTTAAAAATATCTTAACAAAAACTTCCTAATCTTGGAAACTTGCACACATTTCCCACGAAATGGAGGAATGGAGATGTAGGACTCGGTTCACAATTCAAGCACAGAAACATCAAACAATTCAAATTTCAAGTACATTCTGATAAAGAATGTGAAAGAACTATTAAAAAGAACAGAGGCCACAAACAAGAGTGGAACAGGATGAAAATCTGGTGATAGAAGGAAATATTCTTAGGTGATGTCAAAAGAAGACTAAAAATGTTAATAGAATGTCCAAATTTTTTAAAGGAGACTAAAAATTACTACAGTATGGGATGAGAATCAAAAAGAAAGAAACAATGACACATGTTGATGAAGTGGGTAGTTACAAAATACATGATTATTATAATTTAAAGAACTAGAAAATAGCAATAACTCAGGCAATAAGTTTTTACATTGAAACAATTTCAAACCAATTCAAGATTTTATTTTGACTAACTAGTAAGAGTTAGTTAAAAATCTAAAAAATTCCCAGACCCTTTCAAAATTTGGGTTGTTTTATATTCAGGTAAATGTGGTATACTGGTTGATATTTTAAGGTGGTAAAACTTCACAACTCAAAATAAGCCGGCTGTGCATGGAAAGTGACTTTCATTATCATAGAATTGAGTTAATGGTATTCTGTTCTGTTGTAGTTTTGCCTGTATTTGGGCCATCGCAACAACAGAAACGATCATCATCAGGAGCTGCTTCCATTATGCATCGTGACTCACCAACTCATTGTGGATCTGTTACCACACGTGCCGGTCTCTACCAAGTACTGGCAACTCTGCGTGACCCCATTGCCCTTGCAGTTGCCATCTCCCTACTTGCAAGGCTGAACAATGTGCTGCGAGATGAACCCACTTTTGAATTGAATGTTGAATATACTGGACTTTGGCCTGCCACAGTCAGCAAGTATGTTACTGAAATCACTAAATTTGTAATCTTGTAGTATTTGACTTGATCACAGATGTTGTTTGCTAGCCTCTAGGGAATAGGTTTTGAAAAATAAGAAGTAGAAAGAAAGAAAGTATAACTTGAAAGGAAAAATTACAGGACCCACAAGCTTGAGCTAAAGCTAGATTGCTATGATCAGAACTTCCGAGTAATCCTGTGTCTTATTGCCTTCTTCAATATTTGATGAGACTGAATGTTTCTTCTTGACTCGCTCATCTACCATTTCATTGGACTAGACAATTCCACCAAAGTGCCTCCACCCACTCTCTTCTTCCAGGCTCACTTTGAGCCGCACAAGCAATGGGCCCCACTTTTTTGCCTGCATGCAAGTGCTGGAACATGGCACACCAAGTGGATGGTTCACTTGAGCTGCCCTGTGTGTAAAGGGAGAAGAGCTTGCTTTCATGACAAAGAATGTTTTGAACACTTATATTGTAGTTATTTATTTTGCATTTATGTTATTTGAGTAATTCATAGACTGTCAGAAAAGTACTTGTGGATTCAGTAATCCATGTTAAAATCCTCTAATGTGTTTTTGATGGATGTGTGATGTTGATGTTATCTATGAAGAAACAACAGAGCCAAATAGGTAACGAAGCCTTGGCATTAATTTAATTGATAATAGTTGTATTTTCAGTCAAAATCATATTATTGCACAGGATTAGACTATTGTTTCACATTTTTTACTGTTGAGTACAATACATATTTTTTTAAATTATCATTATTTAAATGAGAGAAGGTTTTGTATGAAATATCCAAATATTGCGTGTATGCTCAAATGGAAAATCTTTCACGTTTTAAAGATAGTGTTATCAGGGGGATGCAAACATCTAAGATGATGTGTAAATTTGCATTTGTGAATTAAAATTCTTAGCCTGGGATTAAATTTCATTGGGTAATATATCCATCTTTATGTTCCAAGAACAATGAAATAAATTATGATTGTAAAATTGGAGGGGAAAAGAAGAAAAAAGAAAAAGGAAAAAAAAGAAGAAGAAAAAAGAAGGAAAAAAAAAGACACCTATTTTTAGATAACTTTATGAAGATACTTCAAACTGTGAAATTCAGGAAGAGGAGGTTAAAATAAAATTCATCTCATGAGGGTGTGGGTGTGTGTATTCAGGGATTGGAGAAAGGATTTAGAAAAATGCAAAATTTTCTTAACGTATTTTTGGAATGGCCCCAAAATTATCTAAGAAATGTCAAATTATTATTTGTTGTGTATGTAGTACTTTTTTTATTTAAGAAATTGAATATTTGAAGGTTACAATTCACTATAGTCTTTGGATTTGCCTTTTCTAGCCTCAAATCCTCATTTTATCTGTTTCTTTGGGGAAGCAAAATCTATTAAGTGACCAAAAGTTGACCCTGAAACTCAAAAAATATGTTCAAAAAGTTTTCGTTAATTTTTGTTTTCTTCCGGTCGTTAAACCTCTTTATTAGTTTGCCTTTTGACACCAACAATACTACCACATAATCTTTTTCATAATTAATTTTTTCATGTGCTATTTAGAAACTCCTTTGAAATTTTTCAGGAATGCTGTAATGGACTTCCTACTTACTCATGTGACTTTTCACCCATTGAGTCTTATAGACTGATGTGAAAAAGATTTCTTAATAGTTATTTTATAGCATATTTCAATACTGAGTAAATGGTTGTGAAATGTAATATGCTTGTAGGTGTACAATGTCATGCAGAATGTTGATTATTACAGATAAGTTCATAATTTATACTTCTTTTCAGTGCAAATTCTTATTATGCTCGAGCTGTGAGTGAAATGTTGGGACAGCTGCTGGCTTTATCTTTGCGATTTCACCCCACAAATACCTCTTGGTTGAAGCTTCTTGCTGACTTGAATTTTGGTAAGAATGTAAAATTAACACTTATTATTTTAATTATATTTATTTTATTTTTTAGATTGCTTTTTAACTACTTGGTCATGTAGTGACCACTGTGATTGCTTTAACTGTAGGACGAACACAGAAGGAAAACACACGTATCTATGCCTGAGGTGGGATTCGAACCTGCGACCCTTCGAGCTGAGGCAGCCATGGCCCTCCAGCCATAGCGGCCTCGGCTCTCCAGGCCAGCTATATTCACTTTTATTAATACTATTATAACAATAAAACTTTGTTATATTTCCTGAATTGCAAGTTGCTGTCAGCCATCTAAAAGTTTTTATATTAGCCTATTTCAGTGAAGAAATTTTATGCATTGCAATAATTAACAATTTTTAATTCAAAATAAAAGTTCTTTTAGGCAAAAATATTGAAAAATGTGTATATTTTTCTGTTCAAAACCTTTAAAATATGCATTATATGCAAAAAGTGTTCTCACATTTAATATTTTGCCACACAATATAGAGATTTAAGTTTCTCACAGAACATGACCATTAAGAAAAAATTGTCATTGCATGAACTACCCAGCTTATTCTAGTCACCTCTAGAAGGCTTGCAGTTTCAAGGAGCATGCTATTAAGTTCCAAACAAGAATATAAGGGCAAGGCTTACTGTGGAGATAAGTATTATAAAATACTACTCTTTACTCTGTCTTTCACTTCATTCATGTAAACTAACGTGGTTTACAAATAATGACCTGTCCATGCCCATTGCTTAATCAATTTTTCTAAATTGCTAGACAAACTTCAGGATCTTTTTGTTAGTGGTCACAATATTATTTTTTCTATAAGAATGCCAAAGTAAAAATGGAAAATTAAATTGAACAACATGAAGTTTTATGACGAATATTTTTTTCAGTTCCAAAAGCAGCTCTTTTTTCCAAGAAATCTAAAATTAGAAAAAAGTCGTTTTTGTAAAGTTAAAAGCTCTTAAGCCTTAAGCGTTAGAATTTTCACTGAGACTCACTGTTCTTAATCGGTCAAATCAACCATTAATGAAATACGAACTTAGATCAGTGTCAGCAGTATAGAAAAACATTTTAATTGCTTAGTTACACACAATTGTTTACAACACAATTTATAAAAAAACAAAAAAAACATTTGTCACACTTCCATCACTTGGCCTAATTTTTCATGTTCAATGCCTCCAGCAATCAAATATTTATATTTTATGGCATCCTGTATTTTTTTCTTTTTCTCTAGTGTTTACATATAAATTAGGCTCTTCTTGTATAATGTCTTGCTTCTTAATATGAAGAAGGGCCTTATGGTACTAATCTCCACAGTAAGCCTTGCCCTTATATTCTTGTGCGGATCTTAACAGCAAGCTACTTGAGACTGCAAGCCTTTTAGAGGTTACTAGTAAAAGCTAGGTAGCTCATGCAATGACGCTTTTCTTAACGGTCATGGTTTGTGGGAAGCTTAAAATTCCTATATTTTGTGGCAAAATATGAAATGTGAGAACACTTTTTGCATAAAATACATATTTTAAAGCTTTTGAACAGAAAAATAAAAGCATTTGTCAATATTTTTGCCTAAAAGAACTTTTATTTTGAAGTAAAAATTGTTAATTATTGCAATGCATTAAATTTCTTCTTTGAAACAGGCTAATATAAAAACTTTTAGATGATTTACAGCAAGGGCCCACAAAGTGAAATTTGATGAGATATCTCATAAATATAGAATGGTAATGGAGTCATCGATGAATTACATAATGGAAAAAAGGGAAACCAAAAATGATTGTGTATCTTATTTAATATTATTGTATACAGTAGTATCCTTCTATTACTGACAATCACACAATTCATGTTTACCATCATAAAAAAATATTTTATATCATTAGAGTTTTTGTTACATCATACTTTTTGTTTTTTTCCTTTGTTTAATTCTTGTAATTTTACAATGTTATTCTAAATTTGATATATTAAAATGAAAGAAAAAATATTGTAATTTTTAAAAATTTGTGTACCAGGTCATCTGGAGATGCGACCAAGATGGGGTCACAAAAGTAATGGTTAATGCAAATAAAACATATGTAACTTAAAAAATGAATTATTTGATTGTGTGTAACATGAGGATACCACTGTAAGCAATAATACATAATGGAAATTTGGACTACTTAGGATCCCCCTTGTCCCCTGTAATAATTATGTATTAACACTAGTCTCCCCCATTGTATTGTTAGTAAAACCCCACTTTTATTTCCTACTATTGATGTAGTTTTCATTCATAAGATTGATGTGATTTTTGTGTGCACTCTTATGTCATAAGTCGGGTTTGAACCCGCTAACTTGGGTACAACAGTCCAGTACGCTAACCGTTACACCATCGCCGCCTTAAACCCGCCGCTTTAAACTATTGTTCAAGGAAAATATCACTATAATTTTTTAATATGATCTATCCAGTGTCGTTAATTATTGCTGTTTTGAAATAGCATTTCCTTATGCATTAATTTCTAAGTTAATTGTTATACTTTTCTTATAGTTATGGGACACTATGCTGCATCTTTGAAGTGCTATTTGGAAGTGGCAGTTTTGGTCAGTGATTTCTTCAGTCAACCTTTGCCACGTGGTGTTATGGATGATCATGTTTATCGAAGAATGATAAAATGCTGCACAAATCTTCAGTGTCATACTCAGGTATTTTCAGACCATTGGTTGATTAGTAATAATTTTTTATTTATCAGTTTTACTTATTTTGCTATAACTGAACCTAGTAAATTCAGACCAGAATTTGATATGGTAATATGTTTGTAAGTAGGAATAACAGCCTAGAAATAAGACTTCAATATCTAATGTTTCTAGTTAAAGATCTTGCCTGAATGACAATGCTTTATAATTAGCATTTGCAGAACATTTTTCATCTTGATGTATACTATGAACATCTAATTTCAATATCTCACTTTTATTGTGCTACATTTTTAAATTAATTCCTCTAAAAAATTGTTTGGGTGTTTTATTGGATGTGTCCGAGTGCATAATGGAATGTACTGGTTTTTTTATTACAGGCAATGTTTAATATTGCTTTCAAAAATAAATAAGTACCATTTATTTTTCATGGCATATACTCGCTTCTTTCAACCTCCAATATTTAAAATAGTAACTATCGATAAATACAAAAAAGTTGATTGATCCACTGGCAATTTTTTATCAAGCACAATTGCAAATTAGTATTTGTTTCTTTTCACAGGCAGCAGTACTTTGCCAATTCCTTGAAGAAATAGATTATTCAACAGCCTTCAAATCCCTTGGAGGATAGTAAAAGCAGTGAAGTTGTGATGCAATGGATGCATATTACAATTGTATATGGGACACAACTATCTTGGAATATTTGTTCATTTACATAGTAAACGAGGAGAAACGCATCGAAAGGCAACAAGCAGTATGTTCATTATTTTTAAAGTATCCTCACTAAAAGAGAAAATTAATATTTTCTCTCGCTTCAAGTCCTCTATTTCTTTTTTAATTTTCAGATTAAAGTTATTGGCTTGTTGGAACTGAATGCCAGTAATAATGAAGAGATTCAACGGGAAGCAGCTAATGTTCGCAAAGCTAGATTTATGCGAGCAATGCAAGACAATACTTGAGTTGAATAAAAAAATGTTTATTATATTTTGTACAGCATTTCATGTCCTCATGTGTTAAAGCATGCAGAAAAAGAACAGTTTGAGATTCATTCTTCAATAATTTCGTTGAGTTCATTTGGGTCTCACAAATTTTGCCTCCTTTTTGTTTTAGCGGTAGCTTTCTCATCAGCCTGCAACAAACAAACTTGTTACCACTCCACTCTGACCATATGAATTGAGCATACATTATAAAACTAGTTAACAAGTACCAATCAAGACTTTTCTGAAGTACTATTTATTGTATTCAAAGATGTATATACTTTAAATTACACAAAAATTAAAATTTGTTCTTGAAGCAATCTTACTTTTCTTTTGTTTGCAGCATTGTTAGACTAGTAGTACTTTAAAGAAAGATTCCAATCGCCCTTGTGTGGAACCACCCTTGCCTTCATCAATTTTTTTGGCCCCATTTCGTACACGATCTTCATTGGAAGGCCTTGTCTCACAAAGATATTTTACCAATCCTCTTCATCAGGATCATTCCATTTCAACTGCAACAAAAAAATAATTGAAAATTACGGTAACATTCAATTAATAATCTTGTTTTTATAATGATCTGATCCAATTCCATTAAATTCTTGTTTAAACAGTTAACAATTCTGGTGATCAGGCTGTCGCGGTACGCCGCGTCGAAGCTGAGTTGCCGACGTTCGACATCCTGTCGTGGTCTTCTTCAGGGCTGGTATGGCGTACCCGGACAGCCCAGATCACCCACATGACTCGGTCGCAGAAGCCTACGACTTCAGTTAACAATTCTGCTTATTGGCAACCGTTTGTTGTTTCCTGGGTGTTTACAAACCCAGATCCAAAGAAATGTTCTTCAATGCCTCCATCTGTTATCTTCATACTAGAGTTTTTTTTTGTGTTAGGGGTTACATCTTTCAATTTTTTAGGCCAAACATTAGTTTTTTTGTTTCTGTTTGAGCATTTTTCAATAACACATTTCCCCATTTACAACTTTCAAAATTTTCAGTCCCTTGAAAAACATGCTAAAAAGATTCCTGTCTTGACAATTAAGTTCAATAAATTAGACTATTGATCCCAATTGACTTTCTATACATTTGTTACTGATACTAATTAGGATTGTCTATACCAAAGGGAAGAATCCATAGGCAACTCTCACATTTGACTAAATATTTCTAGAATCTAGTACCTTGAGATTTCTTTTTCAAATAATACTAATTTAAATTATTAATACTACAGAAAGAATGAAATTCAAATGTCCTTTTCTTCATCTTTCATGCAATTAATAAATCTCATTGAAAAGGGCAACTATCGTATAGAAGAATTGTCAAAGGATGAGCCACAATGACAGTTGGCCAAACAAGAGAACATCCCGTGTAATTCAGAGACATATCCCTCCGCCGCGACAACTGTTCATCTACACCTCTTTATAAAGTGTTTATGTTTGTTTATGGCTCCCGTTAAGGCATCATGGCTTCTCATGGTTCACAACCATATAAATATATAACACAAAGCCCAGAACCATGAAACACACTCGATCACAGCTCGCTACCCTACAGCACAGGAGCTGGAAACACCTGCACCAGTACTCATCTTATATTCAAGATTTATCACACAAGAATTAAATTCAATGTAATATTTATATGAAAATATTTTTTTACAGATGAGCATGTAGCACTGCACTTCCTAATTTTAATTACCTCTTATGGCACACTATTTTCATTGGACATTGCAAAAGGAAGCATCAATGCCATTATTATTAAGTTAGCCAAAAGCAAACAAACGAATAGACGAAGCAATGAGCTCAAGGACACAACAACCACAGAACCTTCAGTTATGTTGCCAGCCCTAGCTGTCAAAACGGTTCTTTCTTATAAAAATCTCCCTATAATGATAGATTTGATTTAGATACATCCAACTACTACAGAATAGGCCAGAAATTTCCTTGCCTCAATTGTTTCAGGATCAGTCACATCAGGTTTCACGAAAAGTTCATGAGCTTCTTTGTGCAACCAGTCAGCAGGAGGAACATATTTCTTGGTATCAATAGCATTGAGGACACTTTCAATATTACGATGTTGACGAATCAGCTCAATGGCCCTTTTTGGTCCTATGCCCTTTATACTATCACAATAATCACACCCTAAAAGAATGCAGAGATCAATGAACTGCAACAAAGAAAGATTCAAGTTAAACATTTTATGCACATAATAAATTCACAAGTATACCAGTTTAAGCCTATGTATTTAGAATTATGCAAAATCATGACAAAATAACAATTCAGCAAAGTTTTATACCTCATCTTGTGATAGATTTAAACCCTCCAAAACACGACTCAAATGAAATTCTTGAATAGGCATCTTACGAGCTTCACTGAAAGTCATATGCCTAAGTAGCACTGTGGAACCAAAAGTGAGGGCATCCATATCTTCTGTCGCTGTAGCGTAAACTTTTCCAGCCTTTACCATTGCAGCACATTGCGCTTCAGCTTCGCAGGGAGCCTAAAGAAGAGAAAGAGCTAATGGATTTCCACTGATCACTTGGCTCTTGATATGCAACTTAAAATAAATCCCAAAATAAATTAAATCCACAATTTGGAAACAGTACAAGAAGTATAAAATTGTAAGAGGAATAAAAGAAACCAATCTCGGGTACAAAATGCAGGATTAAAAAAATAGAAAAGAAAAGAAAAACATCCAGCAAACATCCTACAGCTAGACACACAATAAATTATTTTCAGTAATTGCAACACTAACATCTCCACTTCATAAGATAATATTAAAAACAATATTATATTAAGACAAATTCCTAGAGGTCTTTTACCTCGAATTTTCTTCGATTCTCACAAACTTCATAATCATTTCATTCTAAATGTACACATTCTCTAGTAACGCTTGGATTTGATTATGAAACATATCAGTTGTAAGCTTTTGCCATCCCCCTTCTTTTTTAAGTAAAGTGATCCTGATGTATCCCAAAAAACACAGATGTGACAACAATGCCTAACAAATTGTTTAGCATTTGACATTCCAGCCAACAGTTTCTACTCCACCTTTGGTGGTGGATCGGTGGTGCTGAGTGGATCGAGTAGCTCAGCAATGCTATTGTCAGTCCCAAGCCTGAATAAAGGAGGCTATTGGGTGAGGCTAGCGACCGGCCTGATGTAAAACAGTTAGAATGCTGATAGTAAAAAGGATATGCCTCGGAACATAGTTGACAACAATGACACGAACATGGCATGAAAAAAGGGAAACTAAACTTTTTATAAACTGAAACGTTGCAATAACAATCATATTGGGCCTTTTCATCATTCACACTTTGTCTCTGCTCGATGCATAATTTTTACTACAGAAAAATTCTGAAAGAGTGATTACTGACCAAACATTGTTCTATGAATATATAGTCGAAACAAGACTGAAGACCAATTTCACAAGGCACACAAGCTCCACGCGAAAGAAGAGCAAAAGATACGTGCACATACACAGAATTAGTGTTCTGTTCCACATAAGGAAATTTGTACAATTCTTTTGGGAGATCAATGTTTGTTGTAGACATCTCAGCCAAGAACATATATGGGAAACATTCCTTTTTTAATAACACTAGATTTTCAAATATTTTCTTTTACCTCAATATAAGGAATACCCATTAAGGCCAATAACTGTTTACATTCATCCATATGGTTTCTTGTTACTTTCACAAGTCTTCTGTTGAATTTATCCACTTGCTCAGCATCACCTGGAGAAAATAAAGTATTAATATATTTAAAATAAACTCGCTAGTCATGAAGAATAATATAAATTCCCATCATTTTACACTAGTTTGTAAATTATGAGAACAAATCATGAAATTATGATTAATGACAAAGCCTGAAGTGAGATAATAAAAATGCAATTTATGCATCTGGAGACAGAATACATGGGGGCAAAATTACCAAGACCTGTCAACATCAATTTTCCAATGCTAATGAAATGAACAAAAGGAAATATTCCTTTCCTATAATTTGAATCTGAAACACACTTGCGTAATAAATTTTTTATCATCTCAAACCTTTCATAAATTCATATGTAATGTAAATTGTAAAATTAACTATCACACAACAAACTTAATGGACAGGGCGTTGACTCTGTGGCAAACCCTGTATTATTACTTTTTTGACTTGCTAACGTAAGAAGAGAAATTTCTTCGTTATTCGTTTATTGTAATCGTGTGGCGGAAAACTGGGAATTTTTGACACAAAAACTGCTGGGCCCTGGTAATGAAAAAGTGAATAAATCCAGTTTTTAAGTTTAGAAAAACTTCCTCTAACATGTGGTATACCCAGAATCCATGTTCCTTACTGAAAAATCAATTGTCTGTCTTAGCAACAAAGCTAGCACATAAACCGTTCAGCTGATTTTCTAAAAAATTATATTCCCAATTGTAGCTAATGTTGCAGCCCTTGGGATTTGAAATCAGTATTTTAATTTTAGGGTGTTCTTTATACAAAGCCCTGGGACATTTCAAAACTAAAAAAAATAATTACATAGTTTCCAAATTTTTTTATTAAAAAATTTTATTGTTGAAAAGGGCAAAGCACTTTTAAGAAAATAGTGCAGGTCTCATTTTCTTTGACATCCCCAAATATTTGAAAATTGAAAAGAAAAAATAAAAGTTTAAACTTCAAAATTTAAGATAGAGATGTTGCCTCAGACAAAGTCTTGTTTGTACAAAATTACCTTTTCAAAAAAAGGTCATGTATAACTTTTAGAAAAAACGAGTAGAGAATATAGTACAATACACAAATGATAAAATTCAGAGTACTCTTTTTTAAGGAATTCTGATCACCATATTTCCTTTTTTAACTTTTTTTGACACAATAATAAGGAAAAGAAGTATATTTTTACTGAAGGAACATTGAAGGTTTTCAAAATTTTACAGAATAATTTAACAATATACGGTTCACTACAAGCATTTGCTATTGTTTGAATAATATTTCTGTGTACTTGACAGGCAGGCTAGCTAGAGAGAGTTTTTTTTTATTATCCAATCAGAGGCTTCGAATCTGCTTACATCACAGCAGAGTTGCCCATACTAATAAAAAAAAAAAATTAAAGAAGAAGAAATCTAGTGTGAAGCAACTCATAACTTAAAAGCACCAATACTACTTTGGTTACACATTATATGATCAGTTCTGTGGTGTCTACTGCTGTGTGCTGTTATGGCAATTTGTTTCTTGCTACTGTTGTGATTTGATGCAAGAACGACCACACAACCATATGTCTGCTGCCCAAGTAAGTGGCAATATTGCTTTACCCCCACCTCAGCTGTCAAGTAGACAAAAATATTATTCCGATTATAACTCATCCAAATTATTTCAAAGCATGCCTGCTTCTTCTGCTTTCTCCAAAGCCTTCTGAGCCTCTTCTCTCCGCTCTGCTCGTTTATTTAGTTCAGCTGATTTCAACTGAGGTGGTTTGCCATCAAACACATAGACAGGTTTGATACCATTCTCTACTAAACGAATTGTTCGATAGAAGGTACCCATCAAGTGACTGCGACATATCGAAAACATTTATTAGAAAATATTTAATACAGTTTATTTTGTTATTTGAATTGCAATTAAATAAAAAATAAATGGAATGCTAAATAAATTTACTTAATTTTTAAATAAGTCTAAAAACTAATCTGAACTCTACACGCTATTAAATAAATTTATTTACCCCAAGACAAGTCTAAAATGTAATGGAGTATTGATAGCTGTTCAAAGATATCTATTGTAAATAAGCTGACATTGAATCAATAAAATTAAAATTAACAATTTCTGTATTCAATGTAATGCAGCAACAATCTTTATTGGACATAGATGAGTGCACTGTAAACAAAATATATTGGGGTATCATAAATTTAAATAAATAATAAAAAGAGACCTATAGAATTCACCTAGTGGTTTCGCCATCGGCCGATGTTAATTGAGCTCCCTCGCTTCTTACAGCAATCAAGAACTGGTACAAACTCATAGAAGCATCAATTGCAACTTTCCGACCTACAGTATAAAAAAAAAACAATTACTTCAAATTTCCAATAACATATTTTCATTTGATAGGCTGTCGACAACAAACTAACCAAAGTAATTCTTGATTTCATTTTCTTTTACCGAAGATGGAGCGATATCAGCAATAAGTTTGGCTAATCCCAAAATACCCATTGTAGAGGTGCGGGGCAAAAGTGATTAAAACACACAAAACGCAATTCTTTCGATGGTCTGGCGCTTTAAAACACTATAAACTACAACTTCACAACATAGATGCGGGCAATCCTGGGACAATCATCCCCACTACTCGTAAAGTGCGGGAAAATGTAATTAGGTATTTTGTTCTCTTTGGTTCTGATTGGTTTGAAGTGACAGATGACATGCGATCCGCGCACAGTGCCGCTATCGAGACGAGAAAGTCGACTGGAGCCAATTCGTCGAGCCCGTTCGAGCTGGATTCGACCGATTCGACCCACCGACAACATTCGCGAAACTGTACTGGCAGAACAGCGGGGAATAGTTGGTGATCATTGACAACTTTTGACAAAGGTAATTTTTGGTTTGATTTTATTTTCGACAAAAATCAGATAAAACAACATATGATGTGTTGGAGAGAAGTGTAATATGTGCACGTTTCCTTGAGCTACGGAATCTCTTCCTCACCTTTTCTACACAAATAGTCGAAAGGTGAATACAAGTACCGTCAAATCGAGGTTATAACTAGACATTTTTACCCCCAAGCTGTAGAATACTCATTTACGTTAATGAACGAACTACAGATTTGATTTTGGAGTATTGCTAAGAAAATGTAACTCATACCCCCGTATTCTACCTCTTCCACAACTAGCAAAATGTGAGGGCAACGAAACTTGTGTGTAAAGTGAAACTCCACAAGGGCCCATCGCAGCATTGGCCCAGTGGATCAGGGAAACTGAGCAAAGACGTGATCAAAATGGGGGTAATCAACCCAGAAGCTATTTGTTTCACGAATATGAAGTCTTTCTAAAATTGTACAATACAATAATGTAAGCCAATGCATTATGTATCTTTTTTTTAATGAATATTATTTTCTGTTTTGATGGTCAGTGTAGTCCCAAATTGTAAAGAAGCAGTAATGCAGCAGAAAAGATTTTAATGTGTACTTAAACGTACAGTGGTTAGGTGGAAGACCAGGCCTGATGTCCACCTAAATAAAGTCACTCTTATTATTACTATTTATTAAATGCGTATATCAGTTGTGATTCTTTGTCACCTGGCAATGTGTTGTAAAGTAACGTACACATATTATATGTGAATTTCTTGTAAGGGCTTTTAATACTGACACCTGATGAATGTGATTTCTACAGCATCTGATATAATTATAAATAAAAGTTTTGCGTGAAAGTATGATCTCACCATTAAGTATGTCAAATTTTGACAAAAACTACAAATTTGTAAGTAAATAGGTAAGACAATGGTTAAACCCAAAATTCAGTGAAGAGAGTATTGCAGGAATCATGTGGGTGGCATTTGCTTCTTATTCATATAATTTTTTTCTGCAATTTAAAAGTCTGGGTACTGTAGGATGCGCTTCCCCAAATTATTATGCCTTGTGTCAGGTGGGAATGTATGGTTTTAAAATACATTCAATGAGCTACATGAAAGCTGAAAGAATTCTACAATAGTGTGCCAATTAATGTGAACAAGTCTTGATTTCAACTTCTTTTAATAATCCATACAGTATTTACAAAATATTGTACAATTAGTATGAAATGTGTCTACCCCCTGCCTTCAATAACTATACATTTTGACATAGAATGAACCAATTTGTGACACATTTTTGCTTCATTGTCTTTTAACCATACTCTGATTAATGAAGAAAACATGGTTTCTTTGTTTGTGCAGTTCATTTTGCGCATTCTTCCTTTAAGGATAGCCCATAAATTAACTCTATGGGTCTGAGGTCTGGTGAATTTCGAAATGTCTAAAAGCTTAACATTATGTTCTTGGAAACATTTAGTGACTTTTTGTGACCTATGACAGGAAGCATGATCTTGTTGAAAAATGCCATTTTCGCCCGGCCACTCGTCATTGAGAGTTCCAATCACTGATCTTCTAACAATCTCAATGTACTTATTGGAATTCATCATTCCATCAACTGGAACAAGTGGCCCTGGCCCATGAATAGAAAAACAACCTCAAAACATTTTCTTAATGAGGTATTTCACACTTTGGTCAATGGGATTTTGAGAAAGTTTCTCATTATGTGATTTTCTCATGTACCATTGACCCTGAACAATAAAGTGTGTTTCATCTGAGAATAAGACATTCTCCTAATCTTCTTCATTCCATTTCTCATATCTTTTGGCCCAAGATAATCTTTTGATTGCAATGGTCAAAAGCTGTTTCTTTTGAGGTCGAACGCCCTTTCCTCAGCTTCCAAAAGCCTGCGTTGAACAGTAGAGTCATGAATATGAACATTCGATCGTGCTGTTTGTAGTTCAGTCTGTTTGTATATCAAAACTTGTTAGCCTAGGGACTTTGTTTGATTTTCTGAGCAAAAGTGAGTCATCCCGTTTTCCATTTTCTTCCACACTTTCCTCTTCGCTAGGGTGAAACACTACCAGTTTCTTTAAATTGCTTAATAATTTTGTTGACACCTAAGCTCACGTCACATTCTTTAGCAATGTCTCTTTGTATCATACTAGTATGTTTATATAATGTGGCTATCTTACTTCTTTCCTTTGGAGTGAGATCCATACCTTGCGTTTGACAATAATGATCTATCACTCTTCACAAGATTAAATCTTCACAGAAACGAGCAAGAACACATTAGTAAACACAAATAACAATATAACTAAGATAAATAAACTGTTGAGACATGCTTTCGGGCAATAATTCACAGTAAATCAGGGTTGCCAAGCTCTGAAATTGAAATTATTTGAAAATTATGTCTTGTTCACATTAATTTGCACACTACTGTAATTATGTAACATAATGAATTTAATTTAGTGTTCAATTAATTAATGTGCTTATTCCATTTGAGGTTTAATTGAATTGAGAGTCCCAGAAGTGTTATCTTTACAACAGCCAAATGCGTATTGTTCATTTTCAGTGGCAATTGCGATTGTGTTTGAAATGCAAAACTGCAATGAAACTGTTTTTCCTTCATGAACTATTGTGAAACCAATTTAAAACTTCTGAAATTGTACTATTTATTAAGAAGTTTCCACTCATATATAGAAAAGCCTCTCTAATGTTTGTGAGAAAACCAGTTATAGATTAATTGGTCGATAATTTTGAATTTCAGTTTTGTTGCCTTTTTTAATAAGTGGCTTCAATTTTGTTGTTTTGAAAATATTTGGAAATATCCTATGTAGGTAATGGTTACTGTTGGATGGTTACTGATGGAAGATGTTATTGAATTTTAATTATTACCCAAAAATGAAGTAGTCATCCACAGATCATTAACTGATGTTCTAATTCATGTTAGTTGTCATTCATTGAATTACCACTATAAGACAAAATTAAATGAAGTTCTGAACAATCAAATCAAAGTAATTGTTGAATTATACTAGATAAATCACAGAATAGTAGTACATAATCATCTTAATTGTGTTTGTTCTATATGGAATGGTAAAATAGTAAATAAGGGTTTGTGTGTAGTGTTTTTGCTATTAACCTTCAATATTGAAAAGCAGGGTATTATTTAGATGGTTGGTTTATGATATTTTGTAATGTCTTTTGTTTGTCTTGTGATTTTTTAAATTTTGAATGAGCCACTATGGACTACGCTTATTTAACTTTCTGCCTATTTCTCCTTTTTTTTTTGCTTCTATATCTTTCTTATTCTGGCCCGATGTTTCTCTTTCCTCTCCTCAGTCCAAATGTTGGTCTTGTGACTTTATTTTTTTATTTCAGTGTGTTGTGTTGTGCAAGCTGCCTTTCATTTCTTTTTGCGATAGTGTTATAGAAGATACTATATCCAGGGTATAGAATGTATGATCTGATAGCTAAATTCTGCTTATGAAAGTCTTGGTTTAAAAAAAAAAAGCTATAATTATTACAGACCTATCATTTTTGCAGTATTTTGAATGCTCTATCCAAAATAGCTAAAACAACTTTGGCTTTTAGATGTCGATAACTTTGCAAGAAAAATAATAATCTTTTATTGACATGACAAATAAGGCATTTCAACTAAAATTGGAATAATTTTGACTTGTTTGAATGCTAAGTAAAACCAGTAAATCTAAAGTTCATCCAATGTTCATTAGACAAAATTCAGTTTAATCAAAAGAACTATTCAATGTCTTGGCATCTAAACAATAGTTATCACAGGGAATCTGAGTTTATTCAGTGTCTAAATGTATTCCAATAAACTGGTTGAATTAGGGTGGGAATTTGGCAATTTGTTGTAACAGGTGTCAGTTAACACTGACTAAACTGTAAGAATACATGGGGGAGAGAAGGCTGTTATTTAGTTTACTCTATGTGAATATTTTAAAGCGTGGAAATCATTTAATGACATTATTGAATTAAAACCTTGAAAAGGACAAATTAAGACTTTCACAGGAGGAGCATGACACACTCTTGGTGGGAGGCATGCTCTCTAACATTCCCCATATCCATTTGCACCCTAGGCTGAATTTTCTAGATTAACAACATTTTAGACGACTATAATTGGGACCATAATGAATATCTTAGTGTCATCGCTGGCAGAGGGATGAGTGGGATACATTCCCCCAGAAGTATTATTCTAATGTCATATGTTACTATTAACATAAACAACATGAGATGTACACTAAATCTTCCAATCAATATACTTTAGGTATATCATGGCATTGCCAGTATGAGTGGAGCTTTAGTTCCTTTTGTGGACTGAAAAAATGGCACAGAAATAATTGAATAATGTTTTCATTTGCTATAATCTTAAGTCTAATGAGCATTATGAAATTGGTAGAATGTGATAATTAAGAATAATGGTTAAAATAATTCAGTAGACCTTTTCAAATTATGTGACATTTTCTTGTGTTGAATAGTTTTTCAGGGTATTTTATTGAATTAATGAAAAACTTGACCATTTTTGATCTACTTTATCCACCTTCAACTTTCTTTAACTTCATATCTAATGACACTATCATGACTAATAGTGTCAATACTGTATTAAGATCAATTAAAATTGTGGCTTAAATTAAAATTTCTTGAATTTTCTAGTCTTTCTAGTATTAAAAGCACTTCTTTTGCCCTCAAAATTGTTCATGCCAGAAATGTCCATAATTTATTATGTTCTTCTTGGAAAGTTTTTGCTTGTTTGTAGCATTGTCTCTGCTTATAAGAAGTTTCTTTTTTTCTATTTTCAGATTGTGAGAAATGGGAGATCGATATAATATTCACAGTCAATTGGAGCATTTACAATCCAAGTACATTGGAACAGGTCATGCTGACACAACAAAGTTTGAATGGCTTGTAAATCAACATCGTGACTCGTATGCTTCATATATGGGTCATCATGATATGCTGAACTTCTTTGCTATTGCCGAAAATGAAGCCAAAGCCAGAGTTAGATTTAATCTTATGGAAAAAATGTTGCAGCCTTGTGGACCTCCTCCTGAGAAACCTGATGATTAAATATGTATTGGTAATTTTATACATTTCATCATCCTATTTAATAATTTGTGAAGGTACCCTTGACATACATATGTTTTGACTGAAATGTGCAAAAAAGAATTTACTTAGCCAAAATTGTTATTTTTTTCTGACACTAGAGTAAATTAATAAAGTTTTTAAATGCCAAAATTTTATTTTTCATATCTTAATTCTTTTTAGTATCTTTCCTTTCCCTGATCCAATATTTTCATTTAAAGAAATATATCTTCCTTTGGTTCCTGAATTTATTATTCCCAATATCCACTTCTCTTAGCAAACATTTTACCATGAATTCCCAAGTAACATAATTTCACCCAACTACAAAAGTAGCAAAATTACAAATTTAATTTTGAAGTTGTTCATAATTGAAAATTTACAAATAAAATAATTTTTGAATTTAAAGTTACATTCATTGAAATTATATCTTAAATGTTTATAAATGATTATGTAATAATAAAAAAAGACATGATTACAGTGATCAACAAAATTTAACTTTTTGTATGTTAAATGGAATATACATGGTACCATATGGAAAATGGTGTTCTGATTTCAAATTTGTGGGTTATTTGTCATGGGTAAGGTTTGTTTGTAATAAGCAATTAAAAAGTATACACTGTTGTTAAGTTATTGGTTTTCTTTCCTTATAACTATATCAATCAAAATGTAATTTGGAACAATTGTTTACCATATTACATTTGATATAACCGTGTTTAGTGTTTGCTGTTAGTCTGCAAGAATATCCCTGCATCCATCAGTCTGCATTATTCCTTATAAAATTTTTCCATAGTTGCAATGTCTTGGTGGAATCATTCACCATGTTTGTCACAGCGCCGAGAATTTCAGGAAAGAAGTCTTTATGTGTTAATACAGAAAATGTATGTTAAGGAATGTGTGACATCCCAGAGATTTATAATTGTGAATGGGTTTCGACACTATTTCTTCATAGGTTTCAGCTTTTCTGTAACCTAGGAATTTTGTTACCACCTTTTGAAGTGAAATCCATGATGCCGTGCCAATACTATATTAACTTTCCTCAAAACCATGATCCCTAATAAGCTACTTCATTTGTGATCCTACAAATATACCCTTCTTTATTTTCACCCAAATGATCCTTGGGATTTGGTTTTTAAGTATGTGAAACCTGGCCCACTTTTGTCTATCAGCTTCACAAAACTTTTCGTGAATCCTAGTTTGGTGTGCATGGGAGGAAGATGTGTGTGTGCCGCATTAAAAGGGGTTCCAAAGTTACATTTTTGTCCGAAACTCGGATGTCGTTGATTGTGCTTCTTCACAAAATGATTTTTGCTATCTTCGCTATCCCACTCACATAGAAAACAGCAACCTGTACATTAACTTTGTTGGAGACCTAGCAAAAGAGCAATAACTTTCAAATCGCCGCACCGTATGCATATACATTCCAAGAATACTATGAATAAATGAATGAATGCTATTGTATCTTTGTTAACAAAAGTTTCATGTGTGTTTCAGTTTTACGTCCCTTGCTGCATTGGCAAGAGGAATAGCTTGTTTCTCATTTCCGATATAAATAAACAAGCTAGGCTTTTTAACTTAGTTAAGAGGAATCTATGATCAACCTTAATTTCTTAGGATCATGATGAACTCCCAAAGTACTCAGTAATGCATCAACATTAGTACAATTCATTATATTGCCTTCTGAGAGCAGGCATCTGAGATTTTGTTCCCGTCGGCAATACACAGTAAATGTAGTTCCCTTCTGAAGAAGGTTCCAATCCTTTAATCGAGACTCTCAGTTCTGGCTGATCCTTCTACAAGTTAAAATCACGAAGTAGATGTTCTGTTTCGATGCCATTAGATATTCTACCGAAACGTGTGTCTTCAATATTGTCCGTTTCGGTACATATCTTTAAATCTTCATCTCCAGTTTTCGGAAAGCAAACTCAAATTCCCCGGTGGCGCTAGGATTGGAAGGTCGTCACTGTAAGTCACAAGCCTGACAGCTGAAAGGAAGTTGCGATATTGAATGGTCTTGCTTGTGATTCCAGCGACTTTGGTAATACAGAAATAACAGCCTGTGGAATGATCCTTTGATTCCCTCCATGCCATGAGAATTGCTAATGGCTATATCGCCAATTACCAAGGCATCTCTGTTACATAAGAGGCACAGCAAATATAAGGAGTCGATGATTTGTTCTGATCCCCGATTTGACACTAGTCATACAAGTTATGTGCCTTTCTTCTTAAAGGAGTAATATTCTGCCTTTGGCTCTTCAATGTTAGCTATTTTACACCACACACATAACAGCAATTGTTTGGATGGTTAACTCCTTGCCGAAGCATTGCAAGGAATCTGTTTGTACAAAAATTAACATCAGAACGCAACGGATAGACGAGTCGTGCACTTCAAAGATATCACCTTTCTCGCTCGACACGCAGGGTGTAACTAACAAGTTGTGACCCAGGTATACAACACGAGTTGACGCGTCGTTTACGTGGGTCACTGCAATTCACTCCGCAATGCCCGAAGTTGCTCAACTGATTTGACCGGTCTGGCATCTATTTCATGTCTTGATTGGAATCGCCAAAATCCTACGTTGTTGGCGATCACCGTCTTGTAATAAACCTGCAAGTAACTCAGCATAAATGATTAGTGACTATCGAAACATAGTTTTAGTTTATGAACATTATTGTTGACAACGTTGAATATTACACGAAAACTTAACCCCATGAGCAAGTTTTGTAGTTGTATTCGGTTTTAGCGTAGCAAAATACATAAGAAGCAGCTAGTCATTTGACAAAATCACTTACGACCAGCGTTATTTAACTTTTTATTAAAACGTCTGCAGACTCCCTTTTTCTACAAAAGAATTTGCCACAGATGTCCTTAGAATTTCAAAGAACCCTCAGGAGTCCATAGAAATAACTTAGGGAAACATTGTGTTAGAGCAGCGATGTCCAACTTGCAAGGTCCCAAGGGCTACAAATAAAACCTTTAGTATGGTTGGGAGCCATATTTTCATTACTTGGGTAATCCACACCTGACTTCCCCACAATGTTGATCTCGGAATTTTGCTGGGTTGCTCTGAAACGAGAAGGGGGGGGGGGAATCGGACGGTGCATGGTATCAGACTGTACCATGCATAACGCAGAGATACACTTTGGGATGATTTTGAATTTCTGAATTTACTAGAAACAATCCTTAAATCTAAACTTTACCTATTTTAACATTGAAGGGGGGTAGACCCCCGCATGTCGCGTGTGCTAGGTACACATTATTCTCACTAGTCATGGTTGCACGGGACTTTCACTTTTGACTAATAAACTTTCGCGGGCTACAATAAATGGCACCGCGGGCTGCCAGATGGCATCCCTGTTTTAGAGTATTCCCTGATTATTTGGCTTTGACATTATTTCTCGTGAAGAGGAATTTGTTAAATCCTTCCTTCCCATTTTACGGGAAAATTTGTATTTCTCTGTTCTAATTTTGACATTGCACTAACTTTTTTCAAGCCAAGTGCTCCTTATCGGATTGCAACTTTTCTCTTAGGGAAAATTACTTTTGTTCAGTAACTCGGCACTTGTCTTTTTCAACCGCCACCTTGCAAATCTGCTGACAGACTGAGGCATATTTATCAATCTGTTTGACGCATTGGATTCAGTGCTGGCGCTAGGCATGGGCACATCGGTGGATCGGCCGAGCATCACCAGTTAAAGGGCCCGACTGATGGGGGAAAAATAGTAAAATAAAATAAAAGAACCTAGAACTCTAGAAAATAGTTCTCGTAATTTTATAAGTTGTGGTACAGTAGTATGATATTTCATAAATTTTTCAATTAATTGTTTACCTTAAATAGTTAATTATAGTAATTACTTATAACGTAGGATTCTATGTAATTATTCAAGTCACATTAAAAAAAACAAGTTCCACTGAAATTCATATTTATTATTTCATGTACCTAGGAACAAGTGATTTCATTAAACACATTTTTTTACCGTTTTAAGCTCTCCGTGGAAATTATTTAATCACTTAAGACTTACAGAAAACTTTTATTGAAAATATATTTCGAAACACTTTTTCTAGCTTAAAGGATGTAATTTTGTTATTTGTTGGAGTAATACAATTTTTATAGTTTCTTAGATTCACTTTACGATTTATTAATTGGGAGCGGTGGGGGGGCGCTGGAGTTTCAGCATTGCCCCGGGCCCAAAATGTGTAGCTCCGACGATGGTTGGATGCAATCAATGTCCTCATTTTGGTCTTTTGTATCATCAACTTTCATGTCGTATTCCATTGTCCTGGCCTGCCCGGACAGATACTCCTGGGTATTATTTATTAATTTATTCATAATTATTATTAAGAAGCAGCATTCATTCACGGCCGGCGAGTTTCATAACCGCCGTGACGGGCAGGCCGCCTGCGGGTACAGCAGCAGTGGCTCCCTGCCCCCACGCCTCACAGGCTCACGCGCTCTGCAAGCACGCGCCGGAGGCCTTATATCCGCGCGTGGCCGACCAGCGATCAACAGATGACTTCAAATGAAATTTTTCGAAAACTCAAAAATTTTCTGTGGAAAAAGAGCTTCAAAATTCAAATTTACAGTTGCGCTGAAGCGCCGTTTTCGTAAAAACAGCTACATATTTTCCCAAAGAAAATTGCAATTAAGGACGAGGTTTTACTGTTCTTTAATATTCATAAAGTAATATTTCCGTTATATTATTAGAAAAACGAAAAATTATGAAAATTTAAAAAAAATGGCCTTGGGACGACGATAGATGGCAGCTGGCAAGAGTATGTGACAAGTTCGTATAGCTAGACGAGATCAAAGAAAATAGAAAACTAATACGGGAAAGTGTGTCATTCTGTAGCACCATTAGTTTTCACTCTATTGTGGAAGTACGATCCGGAGTGGATTGCGGAAGTGCTGTCATTGCTTTCCCTTCTTTATAACAAAAAACCCTCCGGAAAACTCACAAAAATATTGACGCAAACTCAACATACTAAGAAGTATATTATCGTAAATCTACAATAATGACCACGACATGGCCATCGTGATCTAAACAAAAGAACGCCCAACGAACCTTTTTCATCCGCGTTGAAGGAAACTGGTCTATCAGCTGCAGCAGCCGGAACTCGGCGGTCGGCCATCAAGGGCCGTGAGATACAGCGTTGTTTTGATCCCCGGTCGCAGAGTCCAACACTCGAGTTTCCCTCAAACGAACAAAAAGGTATTTATTATTTTAATATCCTGGTATCTTCCATTGAACCTTCTATTGTCTTAGATGTGTGGCGTGTTATTAAATAAGAAAAGTGTACCATAGTTTAACGGACTAAAATTTAGGAAGAAATATTATGTTTTAATTTAGTTTAAGGAGACATACTATCAGTTTCTCTTGTTTTCATAGTCATAAGAAAAAAAACTTTTATTGATTGACTTAAATTTTTTCTCGATAGACTGTCATTATTAATGGCTCAGTAATAGGTATTGCATTTTTCTCATCTCAGAATATTGGCAATATTCCGTTAAATTTTACAGAGAAACACACAATAACATTTAGGGCCATCCGTGAAGGTCTTGCTTCCGATGAGACTGCTTTGTCAGCGGGTGGCAGTTAGGTTTTATGCAATTGCGTATTTTGTAGGATACACTTTGAAGATATTTCTTTCGGTGTAAAAAAACGTCATCTGGCATCCAACTTAATATAAACGATTCAATAGTTGTTAAAAATATATTATTTCAAGAGCCGAAAAAGTGTTCAATGGTGAATTAATTCATAAGTAAAATAAACAATTAACAGCATAGATCCCCCAATCGGGTAATCCCGGAATCCCCCAAACTCAGTAATTTTTAAACATTTTAATTAATAGTAATAAATATTTAGAATATATTAATACTAATTGTTTATTTAACTGTTGTAATTTATTCTCGTATTCATTTTCATATTTGCGTATGCAAATAGTTTTCAGTAGTGCACGAGAGTAAATATTTTCTTATTATTTTGCTAAGAACTGTCGTTGCTACCGGTATTTACAATTCAACATACTACAAGAACTTGGATAGGAATTCCCGAGCGCAACAAAAAGTGCTCCCTTTGCACTTTTCCGCCAAATTACGTCACAATTACTTTTTAACTTTGGCTGGTCATGCTTAGGGCCCATTAATATGTTAAATCGGTCTGAGTTTATACATGTTTGTGAAGTGTTATTTTAATTTCTTCCTATTCGCTAATTTTAGATAAGAGCAGTGTCGTTTCAAACCGTGTTGTCCACTCGTGGACAAAAATGAGTTTGACGTATTTTTATGTTTCTTCTGCACTATATCGTTCTGTATTGTACTTAAATACTTTCAAATACCATTCTAAACTTGCGTTAATGAAGCTTGAAAACATGTGGTTGCTTCATGTCATATTATGTCACTACGGTTGGTGCA
>BOPP01000104.1:4417990-4431804 GCA_017312745.1 Gryllus bimaculatus
TAGACCAGAGACACAGGCAAACGGAGATAGAGACTGCAGAGACGGAGAGAGACCTGAGACGACACAGAGGGACGAGACGGAGAGAAAACAAGGGAGAGAGAAGGAGGAAGAGGAGACTATGAACGGCACACAAAAACGTCTACACTGGGTTCCGCAGTATGTTATGTATGTAGTTTGTATATGTATATATATAATATATATATATATATATATAGGTTATATATATATATATATATAAGGATAATTGTGTCATTAATTATTGGTCTCGTAAGTCTTAAATCGCCAATCGCAAGTTTCTTGATTAATTCTCTTCTCTAACAGCCCGGTACGCTAACCGTCACACCATCGCCGCCGCGAACACCATCGCCGCCAACATTGGAATACGGGCGTAGATAAACCAGCGACGAGGTGGTGGGACTTAGCGGTGTGGATATCTTCATGTTGTTGGTCAACGTTAACTGAAGACTTGCAGCGACCAAGTTCACAACGCGCCCGACAGTTAGCGATAGCCTTTAGCGAGCTCAAAGTTTGTAGTTCCAGCATTGCATCAGCACCCAAGGTGTCGCTGAATCTTTCCTGCAGAAACTACAAACTGTAATGATATATCAGATGAAAATTGTATTTTATTTTCTTGTAAGTTTGCACAAACCGAATTTTTACATTACATTTTAAATTTTGTGCAAAGGAATATGCAAAAGCGTGAAATGGAAATGCTTTACCATCAATGGATCTTCCATATGTTGCCCGTGGAAGTGGACGACGAAGCAGAGGTAGATTCTATTTCAATGGCCACAGTAGTTATATCCACTTGAGTTGTAGTAAAACGACCACTGTTATTTCCAGTGGAGTGAAGTTTTAATGAACGTATTTTAGGTGTTTTGTGACTTATTTTAGGTATAGATATTGTTGAAAATGAATTCAATTAATTCGAAGGTAGAACATCCATTTTCGTAACGATCGATAGAAGAAAACGTGTTAAATCAAACGCGGGGACGGTCAAATCCTCTTCTCACAATCAATCAAACTGTACAAACAAAAAAGAGATCTTTTAAAAGAAAATTTAATCCAGATGTTTATGAAAAGTACTTGTGGTTATGCGGTTGTGAAATTAAAAATGCACTATTGCGCGACTGTTGTATTTTGTTCGGTGGTGAGGACATAAGGAGTAGGTTGGAGTAGAAGTGGTTGGAGAGAAAGTGGTTGATACTCAACAACTTCAAGACCGCGCCAAAAAGCATGCGTGCGTACCTCATCCAAAATGCACATGAAAACTCTCTCAGCCTCAGTGGCGGCGCTTGTACTTAATCACATGGGGTGCACAGGAATTAGAATCTTAAAACTCCGGAACGGCAATTATCTACGGTAAAATAATCAACTACAAAAATATCTTTTGAAAAATACTTATGATATAGATTATAAAATATATACGTATAATTGAAATAAATTGTTTCTGGAAGTCAGATAATAGTTCTTGTTCATGCCGTTCCGTAAAACTCCTGTTAATGATGCAGATAAAATCAATTACGTTCTAATTGAAGTATCTAATTTAATTTATTATTTCCTTTTCAACGGATAACACGGCAAGAGCACTCAGTTTTTTTTTAATTTTTAATTCATTTTTTTACTTCACTTCAAATATTTTTAATAAGGGTTGGACACTATTAATCTACAATCATAATTCATTCCACACGTGTGTGTCTAATTCACATGAGTATTCGATCGCACGGCATAATAGGATTCGCGAATTTTACGTTACAAATGAAGCTTTATTGTTTTTGATAACTCGACTGGAATGTGGAAACAAACACACAAGTACACATTCGCTTTATCGCAACAACGTTTATAACTCATATCCCGGTGTAGCACGAATTCACACATTATCTGCCAGGCCAAGCCAGCACTGACCATCTTACTGCCTACCGATCAGCAGCAGAGATTTCTAAACATTTGTCGCAGCCAACAGAATGATAAACTTTTGAATATGACGATAAAATTAAAAATGAGAAACTTGCAAAGATAAAGAAGGTATTTGTTCAATTCATTAAACTCTTTGTTTAATGATTTAAATCTATTTCATATCAATTTTTAAGAAGATATAGCACAAATAATGTTTCATAAAAAACAGAAACATCGTACATAGCTGGCACGAGTTTTCGTTCGTCAAAGAAAGCTTGGTATTTCCCTGAGTTTCTGTCTTTCTTGACAGAGAAGCCTCTGTGGCGGTCGTGGAGTTCTTTGGTGGTCTTCAGAAAGTGCGCTGGTCGAGAGACAAGCTCACTAGCGGATGTATTCGCCTTATCTTCCCTTTTGCATGCTTACCGCTTCACCTCGCCCTCATTTCACGTCGCTCGGGGTATCTCTGCGGCTTTCTGAACCTCCTAACCCGTTGCGCGGAGGCATGATACGGTGCTGACGCGGCGTATCAGACCTTCGCGCTGTCAAGTGAATACTTAATAGAATTCTTAGCTGAAGAGCGCCACTAAAGGCAACAAAATACACTTATTAACTCTTCATTCTGCTGAAATAAAAAATTCTGATTTCACGGAATTTTATGGGGGTTCACTGAACCACTGAGCGGCACGGGCCGCCACAGCCTCGTAATGCATGGTAATGCAAACGTGGCCCAGCAATTGGACAGTGTCTATAGGAGAACTATAGACAACAATACACAACAAGAAAGTAGCTGAGAATAGTTGTTTTGATCATTACAATTACTTGTACTAGATTTTGTGATTCATTTGAGCTGGCATCACGTCGTCATGATGAATCAAAACATTGAGTAATTCAGGTATTTTTCGCGGACTTGTAAATTTTAGTGCAGTATTAGATATTGCGACGAGAAATCATCTACAAAAACTATCTGTTTGTAGGCACTTCAAAGACAATCCAAAATGAAATCGTGACTTGTAGACATGAAGTGTGTTACGAGGAAATATCAAAAGAAATGAACTCGAACCTTGTTCGGTTTTATAATAGGAGAAGAAACGAGTGATGTAGCGCCTGTCTTTCAACGTGTTATTATATTTAGGTACTTGATACATCTCAAACCTGTTGAGAGATTCTGGGGATTTGTCATTCCTGAAGGACATACCGCTGACTCATTAGCTGCATGTATATTATCTGAGCTACAACATCATTTTGAGGGATGCGAAAATAAACTCAAAGCGCAAACTTACGACGACACATCTGTCATGCCTAGCTCAAAAAAACACAGAGGAAGCCATTAAGAAACAAAAATACAACATGCTAATTGTTCTTTGCTATGCACACCAACTACATTAGTCTTTACAAAAGCAGCTTCTGCGTCTAAAAGTGTTCGAATATTTTTTCTAATCTCCGAGATATCTGCTTTTTCTTTTCCAATTCCCCACAAAGAATATGCTTTAGAGGAAATAGTCCAAAAACATTTACCAAGATCAGTTTCTACTAGATTCAACTTTCATTCAAGATTTGTGATTACTATTTTTGAGTATAGAGTTGAGTTGAGAGACTGTACAAAACAGATTCAACAAGGAAACGTAATGAACTGTGGCTTTTATCTCAAGATTTTCAATTCATTGGTGTCTTAAATAATGAAAATTTCATACTTTGGTTGACTTTCTTTTATAAAAGCATGCCACATGTTGACATTTTGTTTAGTCAACTTCAGAGGCGTCATTGTACTCCATCAATTGTTCAGATAAAACAAAGCATTTGAGTTGGCAATTCTTAAAACCAGAAGCAACATAAATATTAGATAGAGAAGCACTGAATAGAAGAAAATTAGAGAAGAGAGTAAGAAACAGAAAAGTACTAGAAGTTTGTCATGTCATACCAACGGAAATCCCAAGACCGATTTAGTTTTGCTGCACACTTAGGAGAAGCGCTATATTTTTACCGGATAAGATTGCAGAGTGTGAGCGTGAGTTTCCAGATGAGATTTTGAAAGCTAATATTGAAGTAGGTGTATGCATTTGTTGAGGAGAAAGGTACCTTTCATAGTAGAATATACTCCTCCAGTGTTTGGAGTCTTAATTATAGCCTGTCACTGAAGACTGAATATGTTGATAAATCATTGTGCTTTAATGATGTGTATTATTATTTACGTTATTCTATATAACAAACTTATATTATTTATCAACATATGTCTCATAATCTGAATTTGAATTCTCCCTACGTATATCTTAGTACGCTATACGTTATTTACCTGATGATGGAGCACCAAAACGTATTTTCATGACTATTTGTGAAATAAACTATGTTTATGAACTGTTAATTTGTGTCAAGTAACTGATTATCTATAATAAAGTGAAATCTGATTAACATAGTCTATCATAGGCCATCAATAACATTGTTAATAAAAGTACATATGTTCTTTATTTATAATTTTATGTAACGATAACTAATGTTGTAGAAATGGGAATGTCTGGAAGAAAAACGCGAAATTTTAAGTTCAGTGGAAACGTACATATAAGTTCTTTGTATACTTGTCTCAGGGATCAGAGTTTTCCCCCTCCCCTTAATACCATTATTCTGCAGACCATCAACTTTTGAGGGCACGAAACGCCACTGGTAAAGAGTAACATAATTGCATAATAATAAAATTATTAATTATCTTTAACAATAAAAATGACGAACGAGTAGTTAACTTATTATAATGTAATACAGCTATTAAATATTTATTCCTTTTAGTACATAAACCAAGAGTTTTTACTGTATTTCTACCTTCAAGAACTGTTGTTATAAACTTCTTGAAGCCAATCCAACGAAGTTTTAAATCCGTTTTCCCTTGAGTCATGGGGTAAATGTTTATAATAACATTTTCTTTACTTCTGGAGAAAGCTATAAATGAAGCTTTTATTCATCTTCAGTAATGTCAGATAAAGAACAGTATTGTTTTGGACATAAATAATGTAAAATTTTAGTATTTTTTTACTTAGTTTACGATGTTAAGCTTTATTGCATGAGTGCATGTTTTGAAAACAAGCGATGTTAAGAGTGAGTTTTCAGATTTGTAGGAATGCAATAAAGCAACATTATAAACGAGTTGCACACGCCATTTTTTTATATCAGCATTATATATTTATATGAGAAATCAAACTTAATTTTGCAAAAAAACTTTCTTGTGACGCTCGGGTATTTGATGTCTGTGCGAGAAAACGGTGGTCGGCTGTTCCGTTTGACGCTACCTCCCCGCGATTCTCTCGCTGTGATGAATGAATGAACGTGTGATAACGCAATTATTCGTACCGTAAAATGCTAATATGTCATCATTTGTAACGTAAAATGGCCGATTATGAACGATTTCTTGCAAAAGGAAAGGTCGTTTATAATGCTGGTATACAAAAAAATAAATTAACAATATAAATAAAGTGGAGTATTATTATTTTATACCTACATATGCTTCCTGAGATTCGTATTCAAAAAACCGTTTAAAATCACTAAAAAATAGTTATTTAGGACTTCATGTCCACTGCGCGCTTTTCGGCTTGTTCGGACCACCGTGAACGATAGGCCCAAAAAGAATTTCACAGGCCTGTAATATTTGGTAACACTGTTTTGTTGTGTGGTTTTCGTTTTCTGGTCAGTTGGTCACAGTGCAGCTAGTGGTCTAGTAGCGCGTAAATCGTTTAAATAAATGTCATCGGCCACGGTTCAAGTCAAGTGGTGTAATATGGTCTGCGGTGCCAATCCTCGCTTCTTGCCAGGTCCTTGCGGAATTCATAGGCTTAGACAACGGCAATAATGGGCAATGACGGGATTGTCATGTGTATTGTACTTATGATTGCTGAAACTCACGGCGTGTTTTTGGTGGGAGGATGAAGTTTATTAAATCAAAACGATGTGCGTTTTTGTCCATTACCGATATTCAGTACGACGTGCAATTAATTTTAAGGAAAACTATCAGTTTGTTGTGATGGTGATGTTATTCGCAGAACATTTATCATAATCGTGATGTCAAAACGAATTGCGAGGTCAGCGTGGGTTGACAGTGGTAAGTTATCTCATTTTCTTATCTTTAATTGCGATTCGCATTTTCTGACTGTAAAAGATAAAGGTAATTAATTGTTCTTCAGAATTTAATGTTTGTGTACTATGTTTGGTAAAAAATATCAACTGAAGGTGACTTGTCAAAATGGATGATCCAGTAGAATAAATATTGATGTAAACATTTTGATTTAAGGGCATGATATCTGATTGATGTCTTAGTGAGCAATGCAAATTTTATGTCACATTATATTAGGTATATTATGAGGTAAATGTTTAAAATATATGTGCTCTTCACGTTCATCTATTTGCAGGTCATTAAGTGTCCTCAATATGTTTTCATCCTGAAAAATAAAATCCTGATATACATCTAGGTAGGGCCATTTCCATTTAGCAAGGCATCAGGACGTAGCGAGCAGTCAGGAAAAGCAACAAGGTACATGGGGGGGGGGGGTACCACTGCAGAAATCACTATCATTTGTTTCCTTCCAGTTGTTGCTCTATTCTTGCAGAATCAACATCTCCAGATGATGGAGAACCTGATATCTGCCTATGTTTGTTGTAACTTATGGTATCCTGCCCAAATGTCATTTCCACACTCTATGGAACACATCTGTAATACAGTTGCAGTAACATTTGGATTGTCTTGTGTTTTGGTAAATGTGAGGTGTGTAAACCTGGTCGATTTATTTCTTCATAAAATATTTGTAAAAGTATAGGGATTGATAAATCTGGTTTCACTTATAAATTGTTATAGAAAGTCATAATTTTTTTGTTTGGCTAGGTATTGAAAAATTATCTGTTTGTTTTAAAATTATGGCTTCATTTGTATTTTATTTTCTTAAATTAATAATTATTTTTAAAAGACAAAACAACAGAGTTTTTTCTTGCAGAAGTATATCTAGGTAAACTGACACTCAGGGCAATCATTGAATTTATGATCCTATCAAGATGCTTCGTATTAGAAGATTGTTACTACTTGTTTATGACAGACTTAAACACACACACTAGTAAGAAATGTTTTTATGAATTATAAAGGGAAAAAAAACCACCAAAGAAATCATATTTTTTCCCCTGAGGGAAAAAGGCTGATACAAATCCTTTTTTTGTGAAAATAATTTGTTTCTGTAAAAAAACAGAAGTTATTTAACTTTTTCCACAAATGAAAGAAATAATCTGTGCAGGGCCTCTAGTAAGTTGGTCTGTGGCACATGCTGTGCCTGCCATACCCTAGATGTTTCTTTTAGTGGATGTACATCCATTTTTAATTTTTATATGAACGACTGTTAAAATGTATTTCAAAAGCTTCTGGGTGAGAAAATTGTTAGCAATTTTATAGTGGAATTTGAACATTGTTTATTGCAAGTGCACCAGATAAGTTAATCATTGATTCATTGTGTTGGTTATTGTTACTTTCATTGTATTCATTGGCAGATTTATTTACCGTATTTAACCCAAATATAAGACAACCCACTGATTTTGAAGAGGCCTCCTGAGAGTTTTTTATATTTTTAATTAATTCTAACTTTTTTGTCAAAATAAAATTACAAAATGTGTTATTGACTAGAAAATTGCCTTGTTGATGAGAATGTGAATACTTTTTGCTGAACTATTATTTTCTTGTTCCTTAATATCATCATAATCATGGTTTTTGTCACTACCCTCATTATCTTCACGTATATAAATGTATCTTTTTGGTCCTCCTTCCATGCTGTTACATTTTCTGACTTTTTAAGTCTCTCTTGAAAGTTTGGGGACAGAATTTTGTGTTATTTATTGTATTTTGTCAGATGGCACGTAAGAACATTCCCTCTTGTCGTCAGATTTTCTATACTAGTCTGCTTCCTGGGTAAGTGAATTCTTACTTGCTTTTCTATTTGACCATTTATTTCAATTTTAACTCTTCTTTGTTTCTTTCCGTGCATTGCCATGGATTTTGTTTTGCTTATTGATATTCTCATGGAATATTCCTGTGCAACTTTTGATAGTTCGCATATTGCCCTTTGTAATTTGTCTTCAGATTCTGCTATTATTTCCTGGTTTTCTGCCTACAGTATTGTGTCAATCTTTCTATCTCTTTTGATTAAAATTCCCTGGTTCATCTTCCTCTGCCAATTATTAAGTGATTAATAAGTGACTTAATCACTTATTAAATGATTAATAAGGAATAGAATTAAGAGAATTGATGATTAGCCGCAGCCTTGCCTGAGGCCATTGCTAGTTGTAAACTTTGAAGTAAATTTCTTAAATATGGAAACCAACAGTCAGTTCTTCAAATTTAGATAGTACCTCACTTATTAAAAATTGCTACAAATTATTTGGATGCACTAGTTACATAAAGGATATTATAAGTTGTTAAATTATAAATTAAAATGTATGAAAAATCAGTGCTTTTTCACTGTGAACATTTTAGACATAAAAAATTAAAATTGAAAGACTTCATACTTTTATCAATAAATAAGTCATTTTGAATATGAAAAAAGTTTACATAAAAGCAAACATATAAGTGAAAAAATTATTCCCTTTTATTTGTTTTGTGATTTCATTGAAGGTTACAAGTGTTCCACCAAACATCTTCAAAGTTTAATGAATTTTATCCATTTTGATTATTTATCATCAAACTTTATGAAACTGAAATCACTTTCTTAGTACTCTTAGGACATCCTAAATATTCATGACCTATCATTAACTAGCTCTAAACCCAGCATGTCACATTCCATGGGGAAATTTTACAAATGAACAATATTCGTATTGAAACATCTTGTGTAACAAACCTTGATTATTTATCAAACCTGATCTAACAGCTTAACTTAATAATTTTTAATCTTGTATTGTATTAAGTATCTTGCAATACTTATTACTGAAGCCCAGACGTTTGGCAAAATGATTTTTTGTTATTCTTACTCTTTTTTGGCTTTTGACTGTAGGAATCACTTAATTGTACTTGCCTTTTACATATTATTTTGCTAGTAGCGATCTCGATCAAGCTTTATATATACATGCTAGCCTGGATAACATGAAGGCACAGTTGTGTTTTGTCTTTCTGTGGAAACAAGTGTCTGATAAACATGTGTTTTTAACCTACTTGTTCACGATTTAATAATAATGGTGGACATTTTTTTTTATTGGAAAGGTTACGTTAAATGAATATGCATCTCTGAAACACTAAAACATTTACAATTGCTGTTTTATTCATCTCAAATTTTTGACATCAGTTGATGCAAAAGTGACTATGAAACTTCTGTATTACCAAACAAACTGTTAAAAAGTATATGCTAAATATGGGTATTAGTTTGCAGTTAATTTAAGGTTTATGGTGAAACAAACTAGTATTTTATTAATTTTATTCTAGTATTAAGTAGTGTAAAAAAGAGCTGTAAATTATTGACATGATCAGATTTTTGATGAAAAGAAATTTGATTTTACCATGGTAATTTTATTTTGTAAGCACGCCAATAATTGAATTTTATTTATTGTGGAATTTCAAAAAGCAATATGTTGTTTATTTAAGCACAAAGTCACTTTACATTTAATACTTTATATTCTGCTTCTTCTTGTACGTTCTTCTAGCTTGCACCACTGCTTCCTCCTTTCTCAATGGCTTGGCCTGTGTGCAAACATATCTCTCACTTCAAACGCTCGTTTGAGCAACTTAGACTGTATTTCTTTTCGTTTACCTGTCTTCACTAACAATATCACCATCACTGTTATCATTGACATCTAATGTTGAATGTGGTCGTCCTCATTTTCTTGTAGGTGCTGTGTTAGTTTCTTGGTGCATAATTTCATTTTCTGCTATATTATTTCTGAATGTCAGTAAATCCATTCCTTGTTTTTTGATATGTATTATGCATCAGTGCTGTGGTGGCTCTGGGAATAGACAATAGGGATTAAGAGGGATATAAATTTTCAAAACTTCAGAGTCGGGCCTATGCCCCTGTTGTAAGTGCATTGTTATCTATTATTACAAAAAATGTAAAGAAAAAATTGGAGCGATTTTTGAGAGTTTTGAAAATGTCCCAGAGGCGTCATGTAAAGTGTCCTCCAAAATTATTAAACGTTTTTCAAAATCGCAGAGCTTCGAGTGAGGCCAGTTCGGCAGGGTTCATTTCGAGTGAGTTCTGTTCGGAGAAAATCCCACGTATAAAGTACGATTAAATAAAGGTGATTGGCATTTGCGAGTGGAGAAGAGCGACGTTGCCGCATCACCTACCACTGAGCACGTGTTAAGGCCCATTCACAATGCAAACATAAACATAAGCATGGCGTTAACATAAAAGTTAGGACAACGTCCATAAGCGGACTCATTCACAATACGTTCGCATAAGCATAACTCGTTAACTTAAACGTTTGCAAGCTTCTGTGCTTATGCTTAAGTAAGACATAAGAAATGAACCAATCACATTACGTTAACTCAAAATCGAGAATCGAAAGAGGAGTGAAGTCGATAGACGAACTAACGCCATATGGGCCGTGGACACAGTCGATACCTCGAAATCGATTCTCACATCCAACCAATAGTAAACTAGAATGCCTCACAGCCAATAGAAACTCTTATTTTGCTTACGCTTGTTAGACATTGTGAATACTTCAGTATATCAGTTATGTTAATGTTTACGTCTGTGCGTTATGCTTATGTTTACGTTTGAATTGTGAATGGGCCTTTACCGGGACACGAAAGTAAACACTTAAATCTACACCGTGGCGAAAAGTGGGCGACAGCCTCCCGGGGCGGAGAGAAATTTAGTCGGCCCCTAATGGAGGTATTTAAAAAACTAAAATCTATACAAATTCTAAAGAACTTTCCAGCATTAATGATCATTATTATTGTATATTGTAGATATTACAAATAAACAAGTCATGTATACGTTTGACAATCACATTTATTACAAAATTCTTACACTTATGCCACTTATATTGACGTAACAGGTATAGAACACTTATGAATATACCTTTACGATCGACAAGATTAAAATATAAGCGATTTGAATATAAAAAACAAACAGACTTCCAATTAGAACTAGAACGATACGGCGACTATATTTTTATTGAAATAAAATATAATTGTTAGAATTAAAACACAACTTGTGTTTCCGCACTCACAGTTCAATCGGTGGTCAGCTGCACGTGAGCGCCCGCGAGACACTGCGGGCACTGGCGGAGGCCGACGGGCACTCACTACTGTCAACACAGGCTGCTGGCGCATGGCGAAATTCAAGCCCTCGGGGCGCGAGTCGGCGTTTGCCTTTGGCGACAATTCGTCGCTGATAGCCGAAGCATGTTCTGTCCTTTAGAAGTAGGGAGCTCTCCAACTCCCTACTGCTAACTTGTATTACCTCCTGCATCGACGATGGCACGGTATCCGATGAGACGGAAAAAGGGGTTGTGGCTTCATCTGCCAGCCATCGCACTGCTCATATTGCTTTCATGAAAAGCAAGTAATAAGAGCGCTTCCCTCTCCATAACCTCCTCTTCGGCTGGCCACAACTGCATGCGGGCGCCCGTGCCCGCGAGAGGCAGAGTTGGAACAGCTTGTGTCAGAGGGAATAATAATTTAGAGACACGTTGCACCCCATAGCCTTGTAACAGTCCAGCATGTGTTCAGTCAGTTCACTGTAATTCTTAGACATTGTTTCCGAAAACATTAAATTTAGGCCATAAATTTTGAATGTGCCTTAACATCTGGTAAATTTCCCCTTAATGAAATTGTGTATAGTTTTAAAGATAAGATTATACAACATTACTATTCTTTGTTGAATTAGATTTGACCTAGCCACAAAATTGTAAGTTATCACTGACTTGAAGATTGCAGAGTTATGCAGTAATCAAATCTGTTATAGGAGGAACAGTTATTATTAAATTGAAGTATTATATACTGAGTGAAAAGATTTATCTTTGCACGTTTTCCTGATTTATCGTGAGATCGTGATTTTGCAACATGCGTGAGAACTGGGTGGTTTTGCAATTCGTTTGGCAGTGCTGTCAAATTTGTAGCTCGCTTACCGGGGTAAATAATTTGAAATACACTCATCGTCATTAAAAAACTGCACTCCGAAGGGCATTTCTGATCCGCTGCTAACTCGGTGGGTATTTTTGCACACCATTCACTAAGCCAATGGTTTCGTTTTCACGGTCGTGGGCGTACTGGGGGGTGAGAGGTGGGGGCGTGACGTCGCGCCCTCAGACCCAGATAAGAGGGCATCAAAAGGCCATTCCGACATCGGGTAGCATCGCCAGAGCGTCGCCTGCATGTACACTATGCCTATGTTCGGCAGCAGATTGTCCAGTTAGACGCGTTCGACAGGGGCCGCATCGTGGGTCTGCGGGAAGCTGGTTGGTCCTGTAGCCGTATTACGGTTGTACGGACACCACCATTGCCCGCTGTTGGCGATAATGGATTGAAGAAGGCACGCACACACGACATGCAGTATCTGGACGTCCGCCACGTTCCACGAGGAGGGTCGACCGACGGATGGCCTGCCACGCGCGAACAGATCAAACGGCGAGGATAGGACCTATTCAGCGGGCTGTGTAGCAAGTACCATTGGCAGGCGGTTGCACATCGCTGGGCTCGCGCATGCCGACCGTTAAGGCGCCTGCCACTCGCACATCAGCGTCACCACAGACTCTCCTGGTGTCCGGAACGACGGACCTAGGGCGATGCGGGCTAGCAGCGGGTCATCTTTACCGATGAGTCCCGTTGCTGCCTCGATGGCGGCGGCCACCGGGTCCGAGTCTGGAGGCGCAGATGGGAACGCCACGACGCGCGGTATGTAGTATTCTATCGCACGTCCCGCCAGCCTGGTGTGATGGTGTGGGGGTATTCTTTGGTGCCCCGTTCACCTTTGTTGGTTCCTCGGGGGCTCCGTGACAGCCGCACGGTACGTTCAGGAGATCCTGCAACCGGTGACTCTGCAGTTCGTGAATGCCAACTTTCCGTGCACTATTTCTACAGGACAACGCGCGTCCGCATACCACACGCACCTCACGAGCATGCGTTGCAGCCGTGAATACCTTGCCGTGGCCAGCCGCATCGTCAAACGTATCCCCGATCGAGAATGGGATTCTGTGGAGGGTGTGATCAGGACCCCCAACCCTAGCAACCAGTCTGCAAGAACTGCGCCCTCAGGTGCAAGCTGCATGGGGTGGTCTAGCACAGGACCCCATTCGAGACCTCTACTACTCAATGCCGCGACGCCTGGTTGCGTGTGTAGCGGCCCCACACCATAATAACATGTATCGTCTGTGTGCGTGTAGTGCAATAAATGTTGGTCTTAAACTGTTGGAGTATACCAGATCCATCTTACTGTGACAAGGAACCTTGTTACAGTATCATGGATCTGGTATACTCCAACTGTTTTTTTTAGTGTACAAATTTGAATGTGTAATAATTTCGTATGTGTGGTACTCTCTACCTGCCTGCCAACAATGATCGCAGTCCGTCTCGTCCGGGGTGCAGCTTTTCTTATGACGAGTGTATGTAAACAAACATGTATTGATATCGAACATTTGTAATAACACCTGTTTCTATCTTAATCAATATATTCATAATTTACTATTTATGATTAAAGAATGAGTACAGAGCTCAAGAAAACGTTCGCATGTGTTATATTGCTCCTTTTAAATACCAAGTTATTATTCTGGACATGTTCTCATTATCGATTGTTAGGCTAAGATGGATTGTTAGGCTGAGCACAGGCGCGAATCCACGGGGAGGGAAAGTTGGGAAATCCTTCCCCTTAAAAAAAAGAAAACCTATTAATTTTAACTTGTCACGAAACTTTTAAGTAAAAATAATTCCCAAACACGAGTGGTATTTAATAGGTATATTCCACGAATTAAGTTAC
>BOPP01000104.1:4431895-4471917 GCA_017312745.1 Gryllus bimaculatus
TTATAATTGGCTAGTGGAGAGAAGCGGTAAGAAAAATCTGATAGAAATGGCGATAGACTGTTTGACATGCAGCGCGCTGATTGGGGACTTTTAGCATGCATAATTAAACACTGATTTTAATTTCACGAATGGAATAGCCAATCAATGTTACTTTTCACTTTTTTTTCAGAATTGAGTAGGACGATACCATGAAGGTGTTATATTGCTTTCATCAAAGTACGAATAGGTTGCTTCTAATCTGTACTAAGCTACCATTTATTGAATGTGCCAAGATGCAACAAGGGGTAAGAATAATATTTAAATTTCCAGTTAATGTGTTTAGAAGACTGCCATAATGGCACGCCATTGTAAATATACTAATGATTTAGAACTGTGTATCGCAATAAACACTAGCTCGGTGCACCTTCTCGAAAACGAGATGTAAACTTTGTATATAGTGAAATAATTAAAGTATTCGTAAAACAAAAATGTATTTGTGATTCTACCTTCCAGAAAACCTTGAGCCTTTTTACCCGTCGCTAATTCGTTAAGGAGGCAGATACACATTAAAATCTTTAAAATTCGATTTTTGAAATTTTTTTTGCAATGCATTAATTATTTAGGAACATTTTGGTGAAAAATTTCGATATATGCAATAGTTTTCGAGTAATGATTTAAATGGTATGTCGCTGCACCATACATTAGAGTAATAGGTAAGCAAAACTTTTGAATCAAACTTCATCGCTCTTTTCCAGAATTTGTTTTTATGATCCGTTTCCCTTAAAGCTCAAAAACTCATCATGTTAAAACTATGAAAGTTTTAGGGTTCATGTGACTCAAGTTTTATCTACCAAACCATACTAAATCAAACACTTCAATTCTATACTTTTTGTGATACAAAACTTAAAAAAACTATTAATAATCAATATATTAATTTTGGATCAAATTAAAATATCTTTATTCCGAGATCTTAATGAAAGGGCGTGGTTTTGTACCTCTATTTCCAACAAACCCAAATAATAAATTGGTAAAAAGTTGTAGAAGAATGATATTTTGGTGTGTTAGTACATTTTCACAGCTTTGGAGTATGATTTTAATGAAGGGGAAAAAATTTTTAAAAAATTGAAAAAATATAACTACTGTAAGCTGTATCTGTCCCCTTAAGGCGCCTCGAAAGGTCTCTCCACTCGAAATGTCGTGCGACCGGAACTTACTGTTGCCAGGCAGTGTTCAGCATTTCCCACTAGATAGCGCTACGAAAAACACCAAGACGACAAATCAATTAAAGAATTATTGTTTAAAATACGGTGAGGTGAGGAAATTAAAGAAGCACGAAAAATATTATTGTATACGATATTTAAATTTTACAGTAAACACATGTTTTAATTTATAAAACTATGTTTAAAACTACGAGTATTTACATAATAATAGTACATATATTCACACATTGTATACGTTTTAACAAGTTTCACATTGTACACTCACTCTGATACACTCTTTCGAATGACCGAAAAAGGCATAATGATACCGCTTTGTAAAAACTTTCATTAAAACGAAACATTTGTTTCTATTGTTTATTGCTGTGATTCGTTCCTTTTCATAAAATATACCGAACCTCTACAAATCATTTGTTGCGTCATAATTTTAAACGAGGGAATTCATTCAAATAATCTTACATGCCTATTAGTGTTTTATAAGGCTTATTTTTGAATAAATATACTTGCAATAATCATAGAGAACAATTTTTAGGTTTTGCACAATAGATTTTTTTAAATAAAACATTTAAAATCCATGCTAGTTTTGTGAGGCAAAATGTTGCATGAAGCTTTTTGGCTAGAGCCGAATAGACTGCGTATCGGCTCACCCTTGTCTGTATCACGATGGAAAGGCATGGGTGAGCTACGTAAGCAAATCATATCAGACTTCAGCTAATGAGCTTCATGTCACAATTTAGTGGGAATTTGATATGCAGTCAGATACCAAAATTAACACCTTGTTACGAGTCATTGAAACATATATGAAGCATTTCTTGTCCACCGTTGAAAATTCTCACTTTATGCCACTTAAAAAAATGTTTTTCGAACTCTACTCGCTCTCCACGCATCATGGTGGCGTGTCCTTTTCAAAGTGCCCGTGCTGTGATCACGTGGTTATTGACACAAACTGGTGTCGCGCACAACAAGCAAAAATCGGTTCGCCATATGCAAACAGGATTCGTCCGCGCGCAGCTGCTCTCTTGATGGTAGAATTAGTTACTATTTCTTTTTTAACTTTTACAAAATTATGAGATCACCTTTCAACCTTCCTCCTCCATTCACTAGCCGGGCTCGGTGCCTCTGTATTCCAGAGCCTGGGGCACTTGAGATCTAGTTCGTATTATATCCGTCTGACGTCAAATCCCGAGTGAGTGGTGAACATTTTGTGTGTTCACCGTGGGGCTTTCACACACGATGTATTACCTTTCAAATCCTCCTTCCCTACACCACACAGCGGTTCGCTACACCAGAACAATGTACAGTCGAGATTGGCCTACGCAAAGGTTTGCCATAAGGATAAGATTGGAATTTAGGGCATAGAAATGTGTTTTAGAGAAAATTGTTTATTTTATACAACTAAATATTTCTAGTAAAGTGTACAAAAAGGAAATATATGAAGTAAACAACTAAATAGTCAATCAAGATAATTACAGGGGCACTTTCAATAATAACGGTGAACCATTCTGATTATTCCATTGTTTTCAGATGAACCCCTTTTTTGTTAACTCATGTCACAATGTCGTAACGTTATCGTGTACTAAAAACTTGAATTTATCATTTTCTGAATCAGAAACATATTTCTACATCACAGTCAACATACGGATCTGAGCAAATGAATTCCTCACTATTACACAATATTTTGACAATAAATTTCAAGGCATTCCCTCTGCTTTGTGGTGGCACATGCAAAGGGACTGGAACTTCAACGGGTTTCGATAGCCCTGCGACTTAACTGGACGTACATGATGTGAGCAGAATATACAACTGACACCTGCAACAGTTTTGGAAGCTCTCAATGTGGCTCTGGCTCTTCTAACAGGTATGGATGACACATTATAGATTACATCTCTTAATTATAGACAGACGATTTAAAATAAAAAAAATGAAAGGCACGTTTCTTAGACTGGTTCATCAGGTGCAACAATAATTAATAATGTAACATCAGTTTTGTGTACAGTAAATTGTATAAGGTATAGTAAATATAAATTCTGACTTACCTTACCTTAATATCATGCTACAATCAACAATTTTTAAAATTTTCATATTATTGAGTCATAAGCAGCAGTAAATATCTTGGATTCAATTCAATGCGTTGGACCGCCCGTCCCTCCCGGAAAGGATAATTTGTGGTTTCTACAACCTCCGTGTGTGACAGTTTGTACCAAACTCTGTGCGCTGTTTGAAGTGTCGAAGGTTTGGGCCTACCCGGAAACGATGTATGTCGGAGAGCCCAGTGTGCAGGGAATGCGAAATATCAGAGCACGTCCTACAACCCTGCGTTTCACCTCTGCACTCAATTGTGAAGGCAAACGTCTATTGAAATATATAATTTCCCTCTACAACTGGGTAGACTCATTTTCATGGTGGATATTAACTTTATACACTTGATAATTGTCCAACACTTCGACAACGTGATCGTACTCGTGCGCTAAATTATACACGCTTGCGTCCCAATAGTTCCGATCAAAAATGTTGGCGTTGTGCGCGACAAGCACTTCGCAAACGGCCGCGTGTCCGTTCTTGGCTGCCAGATGCAGAGCGGAGTTGCCTTGGGCGTCCTTCTTGTCCACCGACGCACCGCGCTCCAACAGCATAGCGCACACCGCGGCGTGGCCCTGTGCCGCGCACAGATGGAGGGCGGTGTTGCCGGATGAATCCTTGGCGTCGACGAGCTCCCCGCGGTCCAGAATCGTTCGACACAACTCCACGGCACCCTGCTTTGCCGCCCGATGAAGGGGAAAGTCTTCGTTTCTCTCTTGTCTGTGCGTGCAATGCCTTTCCCGCCCCGCAAAGAGGTCGCACACTTCGTGGTGGCCGTTTTTCTCAGCGTACGTCATGGCCGTTTTCCCGCTTGCGTCCTTTTCGTCCACCCGCGCCTTCCCTTCCAGCAGGGTGCGACACACGGCCTCGTGCCCGCGCGCAGCTGCTAACATGAGCGGCGTCATGCCTTCCTTGTTCTTGGCGTTGGGTTTAGCTTTGTGCTCGAGGAGCAGCTTACACACCTGATCGTGGCCCTCCCGCGAAGCTTTATGGAGAGGTCTGTCTCCGTGTTTGTCTTGCTTGTCGGCTCGAGCGCCGTGCTGCAGCAGGACGGCGCTGACGCTTTTGTTGCCCCTCTGGGCCGCGATGTGCAACGGCACTCGCCTTTCGTCGTCCTTGAAGGAGCTGTTCAAGTCGAATCCCAGGCGGATGAGTGTTGCGATGGCGTTGGCGCTCTCGTGCTCGGTGGCCACTTGCACGTAGTCCGAGGGCAGCAGTTTGCGCACGTGCGTGAGCGCGCTGCTCTTGAAGAAGGCTTCGGCGACGTAGGCGTAGTCGTTGGCGAGCGCCAAGAACAGCGTGCGCTTGGACTTGAGCGCGCGGCGGGCGTGGTGCGGGTCCGCGCCGTGGCGGAGCAGCTCCTCGACGACGACGCCAGGAGCGGGAGCAGGCGTCTCCCCGCATGCGCTTTGGGAGGCCTTGGGCAGCGCGCAGCAGTGGCGCTCAGGTACGAAGGCCGTTCCGCCGCGCGACAGGTGCGCGCGTGCACGCTGCGCAGCCGGGCGCAGCAGGTGGCGCGCGGCGCGCGGTGGGCGGGTCGGCGCCAGGTGGCAGCGAAACCGTGCGCCCGCGGCGTCCGCCTCGTCGACACGCGGCGCCGCGCCCAAGCGCGCCGCCACCGCCTCGCCCCGCCGCCCAGCGCCGCCTCGTGCATGCGCGCGGCCTCCCGCCAAGCAGCCCGTCCAGAAGTAGCGCACTCTCTCCAGCTCCCGCGCAGCAGCCGCCATCAGCGAAGGCACCTGCTCGTGGTGCTTCCGCAGCACATGCCGGCGAGTTACCCTGGAAAGTGGATGAAGACCGGACTGCCGTCGGACACCTTCACGATGATCCCTGTTTTCTCAGTTTCCATTAGGTCAATGAAAGTTCTCACTTCCTTTTCGATTGCTCTCTTAATTTTTTCACCCAAGTCATGATTTCTGAATATAATATACGCGGCACATATTTTATGTTGGTGAAGAAACGTGAGCTCTGATGGAATAAACAAACCACGATTTTCAGCTACATCCATCGTAACATCGCCCCTCTGCCAGAACAGCTTACGAGATTCCTCAACGAACTTCTGGATGATTTTCAGTCTGCTTAAATTGGGTTCATATCCCCCCTCATCGGTGTAAGTATGCGGGTGGAACGTGTCTGCCAGCATGCGCATGTAGAGCGGCACCTCGCACATGGTGCGTCCGTCGTGGGCGGTGGCCGCGCGGACGGCGGTAAGGAACCGGTCCACGTGCTGCCTCAGGTGCTCGCCGTCCGCCTCCGACGCCGACGGCTCGTGGCCGGCGCCCCAGCGCCGCAGCAGGTACTCGCGCTGGTCCTCTGCCGTGAAGGGGCTCAGGCGGAAAGGGGCGCACGCCAGCGCGTCCGTCAGCTCCTCCTCCACCACCGGTCGCGTCGTCACCCACAGCCGCCGGAACCTGGCCTCGCGCGCCAGCACTTGCAGGACGCGCAGCGCTTTGCCCTTGTGGGCCGGGCAGACTTCGTCGAAGCCGTCGATGAGAATGGAGACCTTGCCTGATTGTTTTAGACAGCTTCCGATCAAATGCCTCATTGCCTCCCGCGAAGCTGGATTTTCCCAGTCTACCACACGTACGAAGAGATCTCTGACATCTTTGAGCGTTACGTCTTCTGGAGTGTCTCGCATGAGTGAATCGTGACTTATTTTGAAAAAAATGACTAACTCCAATGAGTACTCTTTCTTCAGAGTGTCTGCCATATGAGCCAAGAATGATGATTTACCCATCCCCGGCTCGCTGGTAAGACAGTTGACACCGTGCTTGTTTATTAGTTCTTGAGTAATATACTGTTTCTTTACAAAGTCAACATTGTCTACCAAATGACCTTCTTTCACATAGCGGTCAAGAATATTTTTGTACGGTGAGACGTATATTAAACATTTATGAATAATTGCACCGCCCTCCCATGTCAGTTGGTGCAAGTTTTTCTTTCTCCATTTGCGAGGTTCCTCTCCCCATTGTGCCCATTCAGTGAATTTAATGCTTCTGTCCCCATCTGCTGAAGTGTCTGAAGCCATGAAGTCCAGAACAGGGTCATATTTCTTCCACTTCGCGCTGGATTCAAGTTTGTTCAACACTGACTGTGGGAAACCTCGCAAGACGAAACGCTCGGTGGTGGTTCGGCAAGTCCACAGGGTAGATGCCAGCTCGGTGCGAGGGGGGCCGTGATACTGCAGGTCCTGCGGCAGGTACACAGAGTGACGGGGCGGCACGGGGAAGTCCAGGACGACGGACGCGTCGTTGAGTAACCCGTTAAGGACGGTCCCGCGGATTCCGTAGCACCGAGTAGGCCACGTCGATTTGAGTGCCGCCAGCGTCTGCTCGTAATCCTGGAAGAGAACCGTTTTTTCCAGCAAGATTGTGTTGTGGACTTCGTCCATATGTGTCAGTGCCCAGTGTTCAGACCACATCGCACACTGCGCTACGCGATTCGACAAGAACTTGTAAATAACCGCGTTCCATTCAGAAGATGCTACTATGACTTTGCATATTTTTTCCTGAAGTATCTTGTCAACAAATTTACTCATAGTATCGTCCATGGAGTCTACACTCAGCAAAAGAACCGAGCACAGAGCTGGGTTCGCGCACACTTGTTCGAGAGCCTCTGCGGGATAGTCTTTGAACGTGCTTTCGGTCACGATCACGCAGCGATCTTTGAGATTGGCCAACACGGACGCCAGCGCCGAGCAGCGCAGCTCGGCGGCCATGTCCTTAACGACGACGTAAACGGCCTGGCAGCCGCGCGCGTCCATCCTGAGGCGGAGGTCGAGCGCGTCGTAGAAGTCGCCCGTGAAGCTGAGGTGGACGAGCCGCTTGTGCAGGTCGTCGCGGACGAGGCGCAGGATCTCGTGGGAAGCGTGAGAGAGGTTGCCGGCGTCGTCCTTCTTCCACCAGTCGTGCAGGAAGTCGCAGTAGGCGGCGGCGAGGGCGCGCGCGCGCGGCGTGGGCGGGGCGCCCAGGGCGGCGGCCAGCGCCCGGCGCAGCAGCGCCTTGAGCGCGTCCGCCTGCGCCTGCCCGCTCACGATGCGCAGCCGGCGCAGAAAGCGCTCGCGGAACGCCGCCACAGCCTCCGCGGGCTCACCGCCCAGCATGTGCCACACCTCCGCGTCGGCCTCGCCCAAGGAGAAGGCCTCGCCCTGCCCCGTCAGGAACACTTCTTCGAACGGGAAGTCCACGCTGGGGGGACACCTGGATGCGTTGGGGAGGACCTGGGCACGAAATTGAAGGAATAAGGGCTATCCCACATTTCTTTTGTGAAATTGAGTTATTAGCTCCAAATATCTCATTGAAACAAATTTGAACTTTGTGTCTTGCCGCGAGATGAAAGTACGTGTTCATTTCTAAATCACATACGCCAATTGTGACAATGAAATCAGAAATGTTCCATCATGTTCCATTTTTTCTGGAGAAGTTGCCCCACATATTCCACTTTCGACAATCTTGAAAAAGACTCAACAACAGTATAGAAGGAATCTGTAATGTATACATCTACAGATTATGTAATACAAATTTGTATTTTCAAAATTGTTTATATTAAATTAATTATTTGTATTACAAAACAGAAATTGATTCTGAGACATCCAGACGTTCTGTATATTGGGACATCATATAGGATTTTTTAAGCTTTTTGAACATGTTTATCAGGTTTTGAAGTAACATTTTAATGAGAATTGCAAAATTTATATTTAATTCAACAACCGAAATGACGTTTTGTGTCCAGAAGTGTTGGAATCAGACTCTTGATTCATGCAATATGAATATGATGAAAGAAAAAAAAATGAAAAAAAATCACCTGTTTTGTGGTAAGCAGTACCAAACGATAGTCGCTGAGGAACCATTCTCGAAGTTTTTTCGATGTAGGGTTAAGTGCGTTTTCTTGCATTTTCATGACATCGTCTACAGCTTTCCGAAACGCGTCGTGATAGTGGTGGAGATTGAACTGGTTCCTTTTGCCCCTGCCTTGTTTCTTCTTTTCGTTGCCATCGTCCTCGTTGGTCTCACTCTCGGTGGTCTGATCCTCATCTTCGCCCTTTTTTCGTTTCTTCTTTTTACTTCCGGGCACGAGTTGGTTGATTTTGACAGTTGTGCTGATGACATAAGAAATAAACTTTCTTACTTATACAAGGTACGTACTGAACTGATATTTCTTTTATATTTTCTCTTAAGTTTATCCCCAAAATGAATTCCATCCCTAATTATGCTAATTTTATCCCTAAGTGTGCTCTCGTGGCTCAGTTGCGAAGTCGCTTGCCTTTCATCACTAAGTTCAGGTTATAAGTTCTAAGAACTAAGGTTCAGAGTTCGATTCCCGTTTAATCCCCGTAGAACCTTGTGTGAAATTTTTTACGTTAGCTTCACAGGGGCTAGTCCAATCCCTGTAAAGCGTCCTAAACCTTACTCCTACCCCTATTCCTATTCCTTCCCAATTCAGGTCGATGGGAAGATAACGCAGGGCGCGTGCGAGACGCGAGCGCGAAGTCGCTACCAATCGGCGATTCCCTGAATTGACCGCGACTGGCGTGACTTGCCTACTCAGCGGGTGCCGAGTACGTAATTAAAATTATCGCCGTAATAAAGGTAAAACATATGTTCAGTTAAAAATACTTAATTTAGCTGAACACTGCGAATCGCTGTTGCCTATCAGTCGTTTTGTTGTACTACCCCTGCCCGTATTAGTGCAAAAGAAATTCTATATGAGTTGCATTGTGATATAAGTGCAAAGATAGATTCTCCAAACCATATGTACTGAGAAACCTGAGTAGTGACGTTAAATACGAACTAAACACCATTTAGACGTATAGAGTTTCAATAAACTTATTATTTTTGAAATTTCAGGATCTATTTTTCTAATAATCCCTCCCAGTGATGTGTCGAATTTATACAAGGGTTTAACCTTTTAGCTACGGAGTTTTTCCCTTCTGCACTCCGTGCGGTACGGACTTTTTTAAATAGACGAATTTGCTTGACCCCAGTGGAGGTTTAACTTCGGAGAGTGATGACAGCTACCCTCCCAGTGTTCAAAGTCCTTCTTGATAGAGACTTAAAGGGATTAACTGAGTAAGACAGTATAAACGTTTCTACTGCAAAATAATGTAATATTATTTTGGGCAATGATCCTTTTCCTTTTTGTACTTTTTTTCATTCTTAACGACACCCTCCCCGTCTGCACAACGTTGGATTTCATATTAACAATGCCTTTATAATTAGAATATGTAGCAAAAGCAAAACGCGACTGCGATCGCCCATGAGAGCGTGGGCCGAGGCGGGTTTGTTGGGACTATGGGGCTATGGGGGACGGGAGGTGGTACACAGTGAAGCGTTACATATAAGTACAAGGGACTAAAGAAAAAGCCATACTAACAAAAGAGAAGCTTTGTTTGGCAGAAGAGATATTTGTAAAGCACCAGGAAAATGGTTTATATCAAAACCATAAACTATTAAGACATTGCAAATAATACAAAACAATACATAACAAAATATAAAATCAATAAATTTATTGCATTGCTATAAACATGAGTTTACCCCACTGTTACCTCATACTGCAGAAAACTTTATTTCTGGCACAATTAAGTATTACCTATGAAATTAATGTAATATATTATGGAACTAATTAGTGGATGTTATATGAATATGCCTTGCGGTACCCAAATTCCTTTATAAAATGAAAACATAAATCATTTATTCTCTTCTTAGTGTGGTTTGTCATATAATAATAATAATAATAATAATAATAATAATAATAATAAAAATATAGTTATTATTATTATTAATATAGTGATTCGTAATGACGTCTCCAAGTGGAAGGTTGAGTGCGATCAATATTCCCGGTATGTGTACGAGCTGCCGGCATCACTGTAAAAGAGAAATAATTAGATGGAGCCCCGTCGCTCTTCCTGCGCAAGACCGTACTACATCTACACATTTGCTGGCCTGATTGCGTAGGCGGACTCGATGCGTGAGATGGAGCACCGCGGCTGCCTCCGTCAGCAAGCGATAGATAGGAGCCGACGCGCGCCTCTGGAGGTCAAGCCAAAAGTATCCCGTTCGTTCGGCTGGGTTGATAGAGGTTGCTGTGGGAAACCTCTATCCCATTCGAATTTAAAAGGTTAACCGTGCGAATGGGTTCTACTTGGTGCAAGTGCTGAGATAACATAGTGAAAACGTAATAAGTATAACCATGAAGACATTTAGAGCTTGGAAGAGAATCGAAACTGTGTGAAACTAAGAATGGAAATAAACATAACTTGGTTTTTGTGTCTGAAAGGCTGTAATGATTACATTTTATTACTCCAGTGTTATAATATCAAACACAATTGTTAACTATTTTTTTACTGATATCAGTATTAACTTAGTTTAGGGGGCATGTATAATTAATTGATCGATTATTTGGCCCGTGAATGGGTGTGGTTATAAACCCCGTAAGTGTAACACGTGTTATAACCTGGGAGATGACGGTGTATCTCTCCCTCTGGAACTTACAAGGTTCCGATCTAGTTCTCGGCTTGCAAGCTTTCTCACCTCTTTGTATTTCCTCTAGTTGCAGGTAAGTGTAAAGGTGAAGGTGGGTGTAAGAGGAAGAAGAATCGAGGTTGAGGAAAGGAAAATCGCGTGCGGTATATGTCCCGTTTGTTAAGGTGCTGCTTTGGTATTTTTCTGGTATGATGGGAGAAATCAAGGAAAACAACCGATCACAGCAGCCGGCCAATAGAATCCCACTCCTGGTGGCAGGATACGATATCTTACTAGGGACGCGGCATCGATATTTTCATAACATCGATGTTTTGAACTGATAGAAACATCGCAGTATTAATAACGATGTTTTTTAATATCGATGTTTTGTTTTCGTTTTACTTTTTCTTTTCCGATTTTTTGTTTCTGAATGAAAAATTCCCATGATAATACTGGAAAAGTTGAAATATGAAATAATATCTCTTAGTAACACTGTTATTCGTGTATGGAAACCAATGGAACGCTGTTTTGCCTGTCTTCATCGACCAAACTCTCTCGCCCGATATGACCTCCATACCCTTATATTTCTTCTTTCTTCATATTCATTTCGCACATTGATATTTGATCAAATACGCTGGGTGTGTCCCTTCTTCTCGTGCCCTTATTCGGCGAATCGATAAACACGAACACTGTCAATTAAATTTTAATGCACACATTTAATGTTAGAGGACACTAATTCAGTCTAAAATCTTCGATGGTTTTTAGTCTATGCATTTTGAACATCGATGTTTTAATTTTAACACCTACGTCTATACTTAGTTAAAAAATGTAAATTATTATTCACAGCTAATAATCTACAAACAATACATCAACAAAATGGCATGTGGCACGTAGGATATCAACACGAATTTGTAAATACCTCACAAACGGAAATTTGCCAAACCTTTTAGAGAAAATAATGAGAACAAAAATCTACATAGTATCTGCCGTATGGATTTTAGTGCCTACGAAGCTTATGCCATTCATGCCGCCAAGACGACTGCATGCATACTTCACTGAAGAATATAGATCGAATCAATCAGAGAAGCGGTAACAAACACTGTTACCCCATCACGATAATCGCCATACCCCATCGCGCAGTCGAGTGAAAAGAACTTTGGTTTTGCACTGACCTTTGGTTCTCCTTGTGCTTGAGTTGCACGAAGTAGGTGAGCTGACGGTCGGCGCGATCGGCGGCGTCGGGGCACCAGCGCAGGTGCAGCACGATGTCGTCGAAGGGGTTGGCACCCTTGACGTTGGTGGCGACCGCAAAGCGCAGGCGCAGGTTGGGCTGGAGGCGGGCGAGCGCGCGCAGGCGGGCGGTCACCAGGCCCGCCAACTCGTACTCGAACACACCGCCGTCGATGCGCGACCGCGAGTTGTCCTTCGCGAGGCTGCAAAGACTTTTGCTGTGGGGTTGTTCTTGGATGCCCGTCCTATGGCATGTAGGTTGCTTTGCACAAGAAGTTTTGCCCTGAAGAAGGCCGGATGAGACGGCTGAATGGTTGGCAAACCAGGTTACTTTGCGGCAGCGACCGGACGGCTGAGAGCAGCTTCAATACTACGCTTCACAAAGACCTTTCAATATGAGTGGTTTTTACTACCGGGGCGACGCTTCGTTGCTGCCTGGTTTTCCCCGTAAATTTAGTTCTAAAGAAAGCAACGAGAGGATTGTCAAATTGATAGCGAATCACTTCGCGTTGTGACGGTCGGACCGGCGAAAGTAATCTCATTTCTGCGTTTCACAAAGACCTTTCAGAGTGATTTCCCTTCCTGCCTAGGTGACACCTCATTGCAGTCGGGTTTGCCATGGAATATTAGCCCTAAAGAAGGCCACGAAGGCGTGGTCGATGGCAATTCACTGTAAGTCAGCCAGACAGCGCAACTTCGCCCGTGAATCCCACGTCTTTACAAAAATATCCCTGTGATCCACCAGTCATTAAAAAACTATCTTTAACCAATATGCTAATTGGGTCGATTGGTATAGTGGAAGAAAAATAATATGAGACAAAGTCGATGGAGATAATATTAGGCGTATAGTCGAAGAGACCACATTTCATGAAGGTACTATGATCATTTATGACTAATTTTGTTCTCGGACCTATTTTCTTGCTGACCGTCATCTTTCTCTTTTCTCTTACCATACAAGGTTGCAGAACTTTACATATATTTGGTTGTTGTATCCTGTCCTCAAAATATTACTTCTGATGAAGCATTACATTTTTATTTTCTGTAATATCGTTAATCCCTTATAACGACAGTTTATAATCATTAAATGTGATGTTCAACGTTCTGAATCTGATGTCCATTTCAGCCTCGATCACATGCAAGCCCTGAAATTCGCATACTAATATTTACGTTTTCACTAATGTAGAACATGGTTGTCAGAATGCCAGAAATCTGTCTAGAGTATTCTGACCTAATTTCCATTCCGAATTTAATGTCAGTAAATGGGTGTTATTCGTATTTTACACCTATATATAATATATCTATTGCTCAATGCGGAACGTGTATAATGCGAAAATATGTCTAATGTGAACATGAATCATGGCCCTGTCAAATAGAAATTCTACTGAATTACATTGTATAAAGCGGAATATTAACTAATGCGGAAAATATATTGGTCCCTGAGATTACGCATTGAGCTAGTTATACTGAGCTAGTATAGTATATCTGTTATATATGAGCTAGTATGTGTGTATACATAATATCATGTTGCAACATGCAGTTAAGATAGTATTAATATTTCAATATTCAACCTTTTTTCTTATAGATGCTGTCAATTGTACCTCTAAGCAAAAATTTATTCTCACAAGATCTACCTTCTGCCTCGGAATAAGACGCGCTCTCTAAGCAAGGACACAAAGTGATGACTCGAGCTGGGAAGTTTCTGCTAGCTTTTAGCCCTGAAATATGCATGCAAATATGCCACAAAAATGATGAAATGTTTACAGATATTGTTAATTGCAGCGTTCAATCAAAAAAACGTTTTTTACTTTGACAAATATTTTTGCCCCCTAGAAAAAGATAATATGCAAATTAAAAACAGATTAATAACTACTTTTGAGCATCTGATTTTCATTTAAGAACACAGAAAGCCAGAAGAATTTTATTAAAATTATCTTTTGTTAGGGAGTGTCTCCTATCATGCAATATAATTTTGTACGTAGATAATTATATTTCGACATCACATGATGGTTTGGGAGACAACGTTTGTGCTCAATAGTCATGAAGCGACTACTATTTCCTTCCACAAATTTACCCATTGTCTGTAAACTATGAAGCCCTAGATTCTTTCCAAAAACCATCTATTTTCTTTCTATTTGCTTTCCCCATTTCATCTGGAGCTACCACGAATTTACTCCTGGCCTCCTGGATAATTGCAAGTGCTTCTACAAAGGTTTTCCTTGAATTATTTATCTTCTTATAAATCGATGACAGCAGATATTACTTCGGTGGCATTGGACGTCAGAAGTCTGCAACTCATTGCACTAACGTTTTTGAAGCAACAAGAAAGTTCATGCTTTCCATTAATGAGTAATTTTTACGTGGAAATCAATATTTTGGTTATTTTAGGCAAACGGTTGAAAATATGCAAAAACTGTCATTTAAATACCAAAAAGCTCTGAATATGCAAAATATGCCATATATACAAAACATGTATTTTATTTTCAGTATTTTGCCATGAAGCATACAATTTGAAGTTTGAGGAAAATATGACCATTAACAAAAACATGCAGTTGCATGAACTTTCCAGCTCTAGTGATGGCAGTATAGATAGCTGATTGGAATCTTATCAAATTGTTATACATTTTTAATTTAAAGTTTATAACTTATACTTTTTGCATCGAACTTACTCAGGAATTTCTTCAGACATTGTGAACATCGTTCTTCATATGTTGGCTCCCAAAATATGCTTGTTATTTTCGTTCCATCATGGTTTTCAATTTTACTACTCCTGTGAAATAAAGAAAACTGAGTAAATGACAAATTTAAATGAAAAAAAAAACAGCAATTTTCTTTAAAATAATTCATGCCATTTATTCTTTCTACATACTTGTTCACTCTCATTATCTTTGTTTTTCTCTCCCTCGCCCTCTTCCTCTTCCTCCTCTTTCTCTCTCGCTCTCTAGTTTTGGGTGTTGTATTTAGTGATTAAATAATATAATTTCCACGGTGAGCTTAAAACGCTAAAACTTATAGTTGTGTTTAGTATTTATTAAAATCACTTGTTCTGTATGTAATAAGTATGAATATCATTAGAACCTATTTTAATGTTAGCGTCATTTGATTAATTCTAGTCATACCTTATAACTAATTACTATAATTAAATACTTAAGATAAAAAGTTAATAGAACATTTTGTGAAATACCAGACTTCTGGACCGCGACCCCCTATAAGTACAAGAAGTGAAAATAAATTATAGTGTGTTGTATATTAAAGTAATTAATCATAATTAAAGTTGGCATTAGCTGGCGATGCTGGCTGCACCTAACAATAAGATTGGGCCAAGTTGTAAGTGAAGCAAGAATACTTGGGCAAGAATGGTTGATCAAAATCTATGCACGCACATGCCGACGTGGATTTTGCAAGAACGAGAATCTTTAATAATTTCCTCCTTGAATAATTTTGTTAAATAAAGTAAGTATAACAAAATTTAAGACAACACACTTCCAAATGCTAAAAATATTTTTGAGTTTCACGTACAAGGTACATAAAGGGTACTCCGGATAAGATGGTAAACAGTTCCCTTTAGCCAAATGATATGTGAGTAGTTCAACTACGACTATTAGGGCCGGTTTCACCAAACAAAGAGTAAATCATGATTACTCGAGAGTAACTTCTTGGACGTTCCACCAACACTTTGCTCGATTGTAAATCGCTTACACGAGAGTAAATTAGAGAGTATCTTTACACTTTTCATTTTTAAATAGTGAATAATTTGTTTAGGAATCGTAGCTAATTCATGTTGGATTTATTTAGTCATATGAAAACCTATTGAACAGTTCACATTCTAAGTTCAAATGTTTGGGACAAATTGTTCACAAATTGTGGACATCAAATCGTGAAATAAAGACGAAAATTGAAATAGAAAGATCCATATTTATCCAAGCACGGAATTGTTTCTGTAGCAGAGGCGTGTTACGTGACGGCTGGTCCTCTGGCACTGTACGTGACGCTAAAATATGCACCTTGAAAACAGTATCTATACTCCGATTTAAACATAATAGCACTTCAAGGTCATAAGTTAGACGGAGAGGGGGACACTATCATAAAATCGAATTCGTTACTACTTAAATTTTGGAGCTCCCCATTTGATGACAATATCACCTTCTCCTTTCAGCTCGTGACCTGAAGTGCCACTACGTTTAACTTGTACTTGTATTAATGGATTGGTGGCGAGATGTGTATGATTGTATGTATGAATGTGATTTTGGCGAGATGTGTTGAGACTTCTTTGGACTGACAAATGCGTAATGACTACTAAAACCGAACAATATACGTCAAGAGATGTTAATAAGTATTCAAATTAGAAAAACATTATATCTTTAACATTTTCTTAGAAACCACAAATATGAGCTATTACAAGTGATGATGATGGGGAAAATTCAGGGTTGAAAGAAAAGTCCTCATGAATAGGATGTCCTGGTTGAATAACATCCGTTTTCCATCTGGTCCAAGACAGAATTCACATTTCATTCTCTCCGCTCTAGTCGATCTAGTTTGCGAAAGGTAGGTTACTGCGAGAACCCGTGGGGATCGTGCCGGGGCTAAGTGGAGGAGCATATAAGAAATGTGTGATAAACACGTGGGGAGCTAACTCAGCCGTCGGCCATCATAATTAAAGGCGTTTCCTCGAATTGTTCTGCATGGAATTGTCGATGCAGTTATCTGGCGAATATAAAATCACTTTATGATTGTATCACAAAAGTCACAAGTGTAAAATTTATTCCAATTTGTCTCTTGATGCCTTGACAACAGATCACTTATTTGAATTGCATTTGAATGCAACATGCGATATGTTGCACAATGACATTGTTGCAATATTTGGTGTACGAAGTGGAAAAGATCAAGAATAATAATATGAAGGACAGGAACAAAATGAATGGTAAAATTTACGCTACAGAACAAGTTCGAAGATATCAAAATTAAATTGATTCATTTCAATTCTCCGTTTTATAACATGTAAGACTTCTTGTTGAATAGAGTGAAGTTTCGGTGCTTGATATTGAATTTTCTCAAAAAATTATCTTTGTGAAAATAATTTTTCAGTGTTTATTAACTTAAAAGTAATTATTGAAATGTACTGAATTGAAAGCCTGATTTTTACTTTCTGGCGATTTCTTTGTTAGAAGAGAAAGCATTGTAATCATGCGCCTGAAACAGGAAATTTTCAATAGAAAAACTAATTACCGGGCATTGGAAAAGAAAGTGTGGATAAATCTTGTTCGTATAGATAGTAAATTACTTTCACTAAGACGTTGTAAAGACAGAATCTACGTTTTGTTGGTCCTAAGTACCAAAAATCGATTGGCGGCAAAACGTCTTTGTGTCCGTGCTTCTTTTACGAATTATCATTCGTCAATAATAATGCATAAACCATTCTGCCTATTTTCTCCAATTTGATATTTGCCGACCGATCTTAACCAACACGATAGTTTCAAGTTTGAAACGGATATTTTGATTTTTGAGAATTTCTCATAAAACTTCCACATTTTCAAAATTTTCTCAAAACTCGAAATAACTTGATTAAATTTTGTTTTCAGATTGCGTAAATAAGACTTAAAACAGTGGCGCTCATCTTATTTTCGTTGAAATCTCTGAATTTTCGAAAATTATAAATAATGCGAGAAAGTATGTTTCAATATCCTTAGAATTCATTTGCCTGTTCGATAAATGATTGTAATAAATACTCGGGCAACACTGAATTACTTTAGTTAGTCGAGAGGTTACAAAACGGCTTGATATCAATTCTCTAGGGGTTATTTATTTTAAAGAGAGTCAATGATCAATTCCGATTGATGGTTGGTAACTAAATATGCATGGGTTGGTCGTTATATTCATGCTTCAAGTGAATACAAATATAAATTAAGTTGATAGTTGTTTTCTTCTATATAGCGTCAAAATATCTTATATAATGTAACATATTCGCAACCGGCTCGTGAAAAAATGTTTATATATGTTAATATTATTTCTCTGCATAAATTGTGAATATTAAAACTGACGCATATTTTGTATAAATACAGTAGTATCTTAATCTTAGATCCTGATAGCACCCAGTTGTCTTTGGTGCTTATTGTTGCACTACACATTTTAACCTTCCAGTACACTACTTGGATTTGCGACGCGAGTACAAGTGCGTGGAGCAACGATCGCGAAATGAATATGCCATTTGATACGCCGCAAAGGATTCGGAAGATACGTGAAGCCAAAACTCAAGATCTTTTGATAACTGCCAATAGGAGAGGAAAATAATCAAGGGCAGGCTCTCAATATGCTTGCATGCAACAGAGAATTAACACAAGTTTATTAATTGGGAAGTTAAAGTTTAAAATGGCTTCTAAGGCTTCGTGTGCAACACTTCTCACACAAGGATTGGAAACGACGATTGCCTGGAGTACGGATGAAAATGTTATTTACTGCAATTGTTGTAATACAGAATTAAGTAGGCTACAGTGTAAAAATTGATCAATTAAGAAATGTATTTACTGGAGGTGTTTTCTTAATCAAAATGTTTAGTGCTCAAGTCTAATGTTGCTGCAGAAATTTGTAATTTAAAATACTGAAACTCAGAAAAGGATAAAACAAGGTCAATGATATGAAACTAAAAGCCCATCTTTAATTTTTATTGAAGTGAAAATGATTATTTTTGGGATACTATTAATAATTTTTTGCAGTTTTGATATTTTTCTGAAGTTCAAGAAATTGTTTTGTAGAATATGTTTGGCTCATTGTTTTTAAATAATTATTATACATTGTATTATACATATTCTTTCCAAACATTTTCCTTGAGTTTCACAATTTTACCTGTATAATTTTCAATGTTATTGAAAAATTTGTAGATCGCGCAGTATTTTATATTTCTTAAACTTTCTTTTGCAGTACTAGTAGCATCGCTGTCTGTAAAAAGAATATTTTTATCAATGAAAGAGAGTAATACGACAAAAACAAGTGCGTAATAAATCTGATTTCTACGACCAAAACTCAAATTTGAGCCTATATAATTTCTACCTTGATGGTTTGACCTGAACGGTTTGCTAAATACATTTTAGTAAAGTACATATGTCTTAATTTAAATATGACATTAATTTGCATCAAAATTTGAGTAAAATTTGTTTCAAAATATGATAATTTGTAGCAAAATTCTTCTACTTTTCTTACGAACTACATAAGTCTATATAATTTGAAATTATTTACGCAGATTAAATGTTCTAAATGTTTCAAGTGAGCAAGCACCATGTATCTACTTCTGATAGTGCCAAAGCTAGAGAAAGGAAAGAAACTGTCACACTTCATACAAAGCTTTGTTACTGAGGCAACTTTGAAGCCTGAAACAAATGAATTTTAATGGAAATTTGTGATGCTATTGTAGGGGAAAATATAATGTTTGAAAAAGTAGCAAATCCAACGTTTAAAGGATTTCTAGGAAAATATACAAGATAGGAATCCCGGATCCATACACATGAAAAATTATGTTCCTTATCTTCAAAAATTAGAATTATGTCTATGAATGAAATTAGAATGATGTCTTTCTCTAGCGCAGTCATTAACAATTGTTGAAGACCTTGAGTGTCTGGAATTCATTTTAGGAAATGTGGGTGACACTGCTAAGGAGAAATTTAATAAAGTGTTAAATTGAAATGGCGACTTGAAATTTCTCCAAAACGTTAAAAAAATATTAATGGAGAAAAATAAAAAAAATGCGGAATTTGTGAATTTGGCCTTACATTGGCTTAGATTTCANNTCTGACAAAGGAATGCATTTGATGTCGAAGAGTTTAGAAACGTTGTTAATTGTTCATGTTTACAAAAGGCAATATAACTAAAACTTTAATAAAATAAAATTTGATTGTGCATGTTTGCATGTATACTTAAGCATTTGATTATGGATGGAAATTGTCTCCAGTTATGACACTTTCATCATGACCACGGAAAGGTGACTTTTGCGTTATAAACAATGCTGTGACGTCTATAAGTCGCTTCATAATTTGCCTACTTTTATCCAATTTTTATTATGTAGCTGTGTTGTGAATTTTTGGTGTTCTGACAATAATTCAGAAATCGGATTCAAATGTTTTTTCCTGGCGTTTATGATTCACTGAATTACGTGATCTGATTAAGTGATCTTTTGATATTGAATGTTTTTATAGTTTTTAATAATTTTTTCATGTTCATCAATCCATCAATATTCCAAATACTCTCTTTAATTGACAATAAAAGACATGGCCAATAATGAAGCCTAGCTTTAACTTCACTATCTGTTAACTATTGTGTGAATCATACCACGATTAATTTAGATTTAGTTTTTTTAAGATTTAGATTTATTTAGTCAAAAACAAAAACACAGTAAAAACTGTATGTGACGTATGGGGGAGAAGATTATATGCGCACGTTTTCTTGAGTTCCAGAATCCCTTTCCGTCATTTTAACTATAAATAGTTGAAAGATGAGAAAAAGCTTAACACAAATAAATAAAAATAAATTTTAAAAATCGGAAAAATAAGCAATATTTGAAAAAATATACATTTTTATTTCTGAGCTATAGAAAACTTATTTGCATCGGCATACGAATTGAAAGTATGATTTTTCTGCATTGCTAACAAAACAGCAACCTCTACTCTTACCATTACAAGCAAAAGGAGAGTTGAACAAAACGTGCGCATAATGAAGCTATATTTACGTCAAGAAGCAAAACAAGGAGCCATCTCATCATTTGCTCAATGAATTAGGGAAACTGAAAAAAAACCTAAACGAGATGGGAATTTAATTTTCTTGCTTTTTTTCGCCAGCACGAGGCGCAACCGTCCGTCATAGAAGTAGGTCGACCATTGTTCAAAGTTTATCTCTTTTCTATCTCGTTAAGCCGGGAAACGGTATACCTCATTGGCTGTATTTGTCATAACATTAACGTTAATATTTAAATATAAAAAATAATGTAACACCAATAATCCTCAGCAAACTTTTCTACATTTTCATTTCTATCCAACAAAATTTGCACATGTATTTTATCCAACAAATTTCAACTTCTACAGTTCCTTTTCAAGTTCATTTTTGATGCATTTATTCATTATTTTTTTCAATTTCCGTAGAATTGCACGACCATCTTCTTCACTAAGTTTCTTTGGTCGTCCAAGTTTTCTCACATTTTTCAATGTTTTCCTTACACGAAACCTATCAATGACTCGCAGAATGGTATTCCTTGGTCTCTTTAAAATCTGAGAAATTATCCGCAACAATTTGCAATGATTATGCAGCCTGATTATAATTTTTCTCTCTTCCAAAGACATTTCCTCCCCTTTACGACCCATTTCTTTTCTCTATAAAACGCACAGACGCCTGTCGTGTATCTATCAAACACTATGGAAGACCAGTGCTGTCTGTATACCGTTTCTAACATCACAAATTTCTCACGAGTCAGGCGTAGGGGAGCTAAAACCGTTACAGTTGTCCTTGTTGAACGAATACTTTTTGCTTACCGAGATTTCACATTTCAGAAGGTTTCAACAGTTCTATCTGCTTTGTACTCGTGGTTTGCTTCTGTTTTTGGTGTTATCTTTTCCGTTCACTTAGGTTAATACTATAATGGAAATATCTATTGATTATGGGTTAATTATTGCCTAACAATTACAATAATTGTTAAAATGCACTGGTGTACGATTATATTTTACACTCGCTGTGCTACAAAATTTTAATTACAAATAGAAAAATTGTTATTAAATTATAAGGATATAGTAATTCAAAATAATATTTAGATTTTGTAATTGGTACATGCAAATTACATATTTTTGAATTAAAATTTTCAATTGCATTCACCCTTACTTTCTCTAGAATTCACATCATAGGAAAACTGGCCGCCTGCATCCTTCTTCAATGCACTTACTGATATTGACTTACTGTGATGTAACTTGGCGTAAAATTCTTGGTTAGGTTTCGACTTGCTACATATTTTCCTAAGTAGCCACGTAATCATCTTCAATTCAACGTATTCAGACGAGTAATCATCTTCAATTCAACGTATTCAGATGAGTTACCTCAGAGCCAGAATTGCCGTTGAATCTTCAGCGACTTTCATCAGGAGGTCCCAGGGTTCGAATCCCGACAGATGCGGATTTTAAGACCTCAGCTAGATAGCTAGTCGAATTCAGCCGCTGCCTGGCAGAGAATTCTCTCGGGCGACTGCTACAATCGATAGTTTTCCGTTGATTCTTCGTTCAGTATCAGGAGTATATCGGATCAGGTCCTTAATAAACGGACCACAGACAACGCGTGATCATTCCTTTCTCTTTTCGACCTACCCTCTCCCCTTACATTCACACTTACACTTGCATGCACTCGTACACTTGCACTTCAGTTGTCAAATGACCAGTTGGAGCACCAAATCCCACTATCCAGCGGAGAAAGAACTCGCCACCTTCCGTGTTAAAATATTCACTACACTAAGGGGACTAATGCCCACACCAGTTGATATGTTCTTAAACAATCATACAATCGATTAACTTTTTACATCAGAGAAGTCTGCTCGGATTTCACTTCCGCGATTCGCTGATTGCTATGAATGGACTATGACTTACCTGAAATGGTAGAAGTATCTTGTAGCACGAGGGTATACTGGAAACGGTTTTCTTCCTCCTGCAACGTCGCTGACTAACTCTTCATTGCGCTCTTATGAAGCAATTTTTTCTGCATTCATCGTATCTTTATCACGAAAAAATCTGATTGGGTGATAACGTTCTAAAATCTTTGTTATTAACAGTCTGCTACTAAAGTTCAAAGAATTACAATCCATGAATGACGTGTCGACATGTGTTATCGGGCTATCGAGTGCCCATTATGTTTTATAATGGAGGAATTACTAGGAAGTTTTTGTATTAATTTATGATTACGATCTTTTAAAGTTAAAGTTTCTTGCATTTCACTTATTCAGTTTTACTAACTAAAACAGACTAATTTGTAACTTGAATTGGCATTTTTGGATTTTTGTTTCCTATTTTTTTTTCTTGTTATTCTCTTTAAACAGTTTTTAATTTGGTTTTTTGCTTTTTCCACTTTAAAAGTGAAATACGTCTTCACTTAAAATAGTGAAAACTTGTCAAATTGAAAATATTAATATCTATTATTTTGTCAGTTATTTGTTAATAAAAACAATGTTTCAGCAAATAATTGCTTGTGAGTAAGAATTTCGTCAAGTCCGATTCTTTGAACGAGGCTGAACATTGCGTGGCTCGTCTGTGGGTAATTGCATTGCGCATCTTCAACTAATTCCTTCTAGTATCTTATTCCTAGCACTAGGAGAGATGGCTCAGGGCATCAACTGATGTTACTGCAGTCCCTCTGACTGGGAGGTCCTAGGTTAGAATCCCGACGGCAGGATTTTCGACACTACCTTGTCAGCTATGTCGAATTCAGTCGCTATCTGGAAGGGAATTCTAGTTGACGGCCGGGATTTTCCGTGGTTTCTCCGATCAATACCATGCGAATGCCGGAGCAGTACCCTAACAAACGGGCCACGGACCTCGCACGATCTTTCCTACCTCTTCCTTGTCCTATCCTCACCCCTTGCACATACTTACACTAACATGTTCTACACTACCACACATGCCGGGAGCTTAGAGCTTGTCCTGGATGGGGCGGTGCCCTGCTGGGGGAGATTCCTGATTGAGAAAAAACCCGCTAGCCGATGGTAGGTCGGCGATGGATCTCGTCATACAGCGGGAGAAGACCACCGCAACCTCCCGAGAAAAATATGCACTACACTTACGGGACTAATGACATTAGTAGTTGTCGTGCCCGGAATCACTAACAATCAATCATAGCTTTGCATATTTACTGCAATTCAAAATCCACTTTTGCCTCTAAAATATCGCTGTTGCCGTTGAAATTTGTATTAGTTAGACTCGTTGAACCCATGTGAAAACTCTGTACGTTGTAAACCATTGTATTAATAAGTGAAAATGGCTTCATACTGAAACCCATTTTCGAATGTCCAGAACTATGGGTTTTTGCTATACTCCGGCTCAATACAGTACATGTGTAAACAACCTAATATTGGCAAGCGTTTATTAACAAATTGAAAGAGTTATGCCCGCACAATTACTAAATTACATAGGTGCTAAACAGCCTCGGTGACAAGGGCACCTTAGAAGAATGTACTAGTAGTACCGGCTTATCTTGGCATCACGGCCGACATTTTCATATTAAATAATTTTATTTGTGCCATGCAATTTCCTAATGAAACGAAATTTTGGAGGTAATACGAGTATATTGGTCTAACTATTCTATCCTCTGGCTTTGAAAAGTACATAAAAATATAGATAGAAATATGTTTTTAATTTTTTTTTTTAGTTTGTTACTCTTTTTCAATCGTATTTATATAGAACAATAAAAACATTGATATAAACTCTGATAACATCAATGATTTGTTGCTTACTAACCGTTGCGATAAGAACTGGCATTGACTTCACGGGCACTGTCACAGATTTTCCGAGCTCAAGGACTTGCCGTATATAGGGACGTGACAGTTGTTTTATTCTGTCAGTTTAAGAACCTGAAATGCATGGAAATTGTTGCCCATTGTAAATAAGAATAAAACGTTTATCAGGAGAAGCACAAGAGCGCCGAAACACTGTGTGATCTATCTACGTAATGTCAAATGTACATGTAAATTGACGAAAAAAAAAAAAAACTGGTGGCGCTACAGAAGATATAGATTTTATCGCACTAGATAATTTTCTAATCTCTTTAGTATGAGATGGCTTCTCGCTTTTGCCCTACCCTCTTCCCATCCTCCATGAAAATGATGCAGCCTCCGCAGTAACCGGGTTGTGCGCAGCGGATGGTGCATTTCTAGTAACATTACATCTGGAGCCCCTGCATGACGAGACCACTCCAGATTTAGAGTATTTGGAATTAAAATTCCGGATGAGGAATGCACGCCATTCACGTCAAGACTGGAGCGGCAGATGGAGACCACGGCAACACTGGGACAATGCGCACATATAGGAGCGGGTCCTCCTATTGGCATTGCCATGTTGAAGGCAGTGAATACTCTTTGTCGGAATTTAAAAAAAATGCGCGTGCGTGTCACGTTGACAGACTGAAATAGAAGTGTAAATCAGTAATACTAGCGAGACTGCTGTTAAATGAGACAATGAAAATTATTTGGGCGGAGACCCGGGGATTGAGGCGTGTTGCCGAAAACCATCACGAATTATTGGAAATGCCTAAAAGGTGCTATTGTAAACGAAGTGTGGTCGTTTTTTTATTTCGTTGAATTGGGGAACAAAAGATACATTTGTCCTTAATTCCACACCTATTTTCAACCAGGATATCTCTTCCTCACTATCACTTTCCTTGTTGGAAGACAGGTGTAGTGAGTGTATGATTCTTGAGATCGTCGGCAGAGCCCGTGAACCATGTATACTTAAAAGAAGATATCACGATTACCTGTCTTGAGAGTCGAAACCAAATACAACAGCAGCCAGAAAAATGCATTTAGTGTGTAGTGAAGTGGCAAGGTATACGCAACTCAGAAATCAGCCTTATAAGAACGCTTGTGTAGAGCTGCGCGTTATTCAAAATCGTCGCCCGAATTGCTCACGAGCCTTGTTATCAACAGCTGCATACGCGTAAGTGAACCATGGTACATGAAAAAACCTAGCATTGTCCATCGGTGAGTAGTATAGATAATAATCTGCATTTACGGACAAAATGCGTGTGAGGCCAGTGTGCAAGCTAATTTTAAAAATGGTACTCTGCAGCAAATTATTCTTTAACTGAAATAACGATGTTGAAACCGAAACCATTATTTTAAATATATTTTTGAGATACGAATTTAATGTTTTACACGGTATCTGTTATGTTTGTATCAAGGCGTCATGTAATCACGAAAGTGATGCCTTGTACCTGGTAATGTATTCGTGCTTCTATGCGATCAGGTGAATTTCGTCCACTGTGTTAGCAAACGTGTTAGGATTTGCATCGAAGTGAACGAGTGTAACGAGCAGCTGAAATATTTTTATGTTGGAATTCTGGCTAGAATGGCAAGAAAATAATTTATAAGAAAATATTTCAATTAAGTTTTTTTTTACATCTTCATCTTCTGGGATTTATAACATGAAACAGTAAACATAAAATACCTGTGTATTTCTATCGATTTCTATAGATATCGTTTAATGGTAAATTAATTAAGATACAAACATAATTCAATGAGAACTTATTTATACAGTGATAGTACAAATGCAACATTTAACTCAAATTTAGATAAAGAAAACTGAGGGCAGGGAAACTGTGTCTTTTTTATGCACTGCCATCGTTGACATATTTTGCTTACCCCATCGTAAGCTTTTCTTTACTAAGTTATATACCTATTTAGATGAGTTTTCAGAATAATAGACATTCCAGATTATGATACCACAATGTTCATTTGATGTCTGTTCGTCATCCTCTTTTTAGTAATTGATCTTGTAATTAGTACGTGGAGACGAATATTAACACTTCTTTTCAGTCTTCTTTCGTAAGCGAGATAATATTTGAATAAAATGATCTTAAAACTTTTCTTAAAGTTCCTTGAATATGGTTTTGGAATAACAAATTTAGGCGTTTATTATTAAAAATGAATCTCCAGTTAAAAATAAATGTTTCTTCCAATTTTAACAAGTCTTGGAAAAGTAACCCTTTTTGTAATGTCCATACGTAAGTATTTAACTGCGTTCGTTAATTTGTACGGACAACACTGAACAGGTACAAGTAGAGCCAATCTTGAGCGTGTTATGTAGCACCTTAATCGTGACAGTGTGACCCAAACCTGTAGCATGCAACTTCACTAGGAGTTTAGGTGTTGTGGTGTGTTATCGTTGACATTTGTCATGAAATAATTATAGACGTTGACATTGCCAACAATATTATTTAATGTAAGAGCAGCTTTCGATGGCTTAGCCATCATCATCAGTTGTCTGCTAGATGGAAGCCGCTCTTACATTAAATAATATTGTTGGCAATGACAATGTCTATAATTATTTCATGCACTATGAGTATTGGAGCTCTTTACTAAATAAACAATTCTGAGAATATTTTTTCCTAAAGGGGGCGCTCGTTTGAACGCTTAGCACTTGGGAACGATTGATGAGATAACAAGCTCCACTAAATGAACTTTACTTCAGAATACTGTATTGTTATCGATGAATGGCTGAAACAGGAACGAAAATCAACTCTTAACGCCGGCGGCCGTTGCGGATTTAACAGTGCGCAGTCCGTTAATTACCATGGGTACAAATACTGCACGTTGTAGCTCAAAATGGCGTAGCAGTATGCTTATTCTAATAAAGTGTTTTTCTGATTTGAAGAATATATATATTTCTTATAAGATTGTAAGATTTGAACGACTCATATCGTAATACGAACGACTCTAAGACCAATGAGAGACTCAGTTACAAATATAGGCTGTCGCGTCAGTAGTCTTTAAGCGCTGTTATTTGCTGTTTCCCGGCCTAATGACGTTAAAGTGCACTAGTTCTTTCCACGATGAACTGTCTCGCGTAACTCTGCCTACGTGAGCCACCAATTCTCCGAACGTCTTTGTCGCATCGGACGGTGGTTTTCCTCTTAGTCTCCTTTTGTTTCCTGAATTCCATTTCAACACATCCTTTCTCTTTAAATACAGTGGGTAAAACTATTTCTTACTCTTTGACATTGCCAAATTTCCAACAGAAGTTTTGTAAAATGTATGAAAAGATATCCGTCGGTTAACGTTGAATGTTCGTTTTTGAAGCTCCCCTATCGCGCATGAGAATTCAGACCTCATCTCTGAAGTAGGCCTACTCGATCATTAAAGCGGTCGTACGAGGTGATGGCAGAGCGGAGCGGCAGGCGTTAACGGCCCGCAACATGCATTGCTTTGTGCAACTTCGACAATAAAACACCTATGTTCAAAATTAAAGCATCACTGTTAATGAAACATCTCCCCAAAATCATCGATATTTTTGTTACATCGTTGTTTTTATATCTGTACTGTAGTAATCATTAATACTCACGGGGAGGGACGACGGTGGTCGCGTTTATTAATTTTTAATTGAGACCTAACTGACAAAATACAATAAAATTATGATAACAATTATCTGGACAAGTTTGATTGAAGTCTATATTATTTTTGCATTATCCAGTTATTGGCAAAAACTCTATTTAATTATTTTTTACCCTTGATCCCTATAATCCGAAGAATGTAATAATTTTGAGATCCATAAATTGAACAAGTCTTTACGGTACTTTTTTCATTCGAAAATAAAATATCAACACCGAACACAAAGCATCGATATTAAATAATATTGGCTTCCAAAAATGGATGTTAAATACATCGATGATTTTATAAAAACATGGATATTTTGAAAGCATCGTCATCGACGTAGCATCGCTCGGCGTTACATCGACCAACATAATTCGCAGGAGTCCCATGGACATGGCCCCCTGGTGTCGGCACAGGCGACGCGCCAGAACGGGGAGCGAACGATGAACGATGACAGATGGACGATGAACTGGCGGCGGGCAGGATGGTGGCGGGCTCGGAACTCACGCTACAATCTCTGAGGCGACCCTCGGTTTAGCGATGAGTAGGAATGCCGCATCGATGCCGATGTTTCCACAAAATTATTGATGTTTTAAACATCGATAGCATCGATGATTAATTTTTTAACATAGATGATTTGTGCTCCATTTTTTCACGTTTTCGATGTTTGTTCGTGGATGAGAAATTCCTAGAATTACAATTTGCTAAAAGTTAAAATATGAAATAACTGATGGTACCAGTACCTGTTTATTTGTTGAAACCACACGAATGCTGTTTGTACTAAATTCACTGAGAATAGTATTCCTTGCTGGAGAGATCTTGTGACCTTACTATGTCCTGCATCTTTCCTCGTATTTCGCACATGGAGAAGCGTTTATTAACATGGTTTGCAGTTAAATTTTAATTATCAATTAATACACACAGCCACTATAAAATTAATTTTTGTTGCGCACGAATTCAATGTTAGAAGTTACAAAACCGGATTTAAAACATGTTTTAATTTTCGTCAATGTTTGGCAGCATCATTCTTTTGTCGTCGATGTTGCATCACTAGTGGCTTGACCGCCTGCTTTCCACCACTTGGGTCAGGGCTGTGTTCCAGATCGATCTATGCAGAATTGTGATCAACAAAGTGACTTTGTGGCACGGTTTTCCTATTTACATTGTCTTTCATTTCGTCGTTACTCCGTCATTATTCATATCAATTCTTCATAATCACGTATCCGTCAAACCATTCATAGTTTCTAGAACGATCATAAGGCTTGGGGGTGCGTGTAGCGCGGGCGCGTCGGCTTGCCAGCAGCGGTGGCACAAACCATAGGAGCAGCCCATGCAGTGCCCAGGGGGTGTCTCCCTAACTGCTACTGGATGACGAGTTCCCAATGGTTGCTAGACTTTCGATGCTAGCTACATATGCAGGTCGAATTCAGCCGCTGTCTGGAGGAGAATTCTAGAGCTCGGCTGTCGGTGGTTTTCCACGGTTTCTGTTATTGCCAAGGGAATGCCGGAAGGTTTCCTTCCTATTCCTTGTCCTATCCTCCCTTGCACCTCTTGTCATGTTCATCCTTTACGTACGTACGCACACACATGCACTACACTATCATACATGTCTGGAGACCAATCGAGAGATTGGAGGTTTTCACAATGAGACAGTGCCCCGCTGCTGTGATATGCCTGGTTGGAGGAAACCACACCTGCCGACCGGTAGGTCGTCACCGGATCTCGCCATCCAGCGGGAGAAGATCACCTACCAAGATACCTACCAAGATACTCCCTCCTTCAACTCAGCAGTTGACTCGCACGGATTCACTAATTTCTCAATCGGTCACCCAGTTGATGATCCTTGAAGCATAGGTTCGCGGGAGAGGGGGGGGGTGACGGCGTAAGATCCGCACCCCGCACCCCGCGCGGAGGCGTGGATTGGTCTCCCGTCACAGGTACTCGATGACGAGCGCGCGCGGGCGGAGCGCGGGGCGGGGCGAGCGCGCGTGCGGGGCGACGGGTTCGGCGTCGAGGGCGAGCGCGGGGGCGGGGGCGCGGGCGGCGCGGCGACGGGTGCCGCGCGCGCGCAAGCGGTGCAGCAAGCCGCTCGAGCGCCAGCAGCCGCCGGCCGCGCCACGCCCGCGCCCGCGCAGCCAGCAGCGGCGCCACGCGCGCAGCGCCTGCGCCGGCGGGGCGCGGCCCGCGCCACCGCGCGCGCGCGCCACAGCTGCAGGCGCAGCGCGCGTAGCAGCCCCGACTCGCGCATCTGCAACAGACTGCGCCGCTCCGCTCACGCTCCGCTCTCTCTGCAATCCACTCTCCACACTCCGCCCCCCACTCTCCACTCACCACTCTCCACCCTCCAATTCACACTCCACTCTCTTTGCACTCTCCAAAATCCACCTTCAACCCACCACCTTCCACCCTCCTCCTTTCACCCTCCACCTTTCAGTTTTCACTCTCCACCTTCCACCCTGCACTCTCCACCCTCCACCGTCGACTCTCCACCCTCCACTCTCCACTCACCACCCTCCAATTCACACTCCATCTTTTTTCCACTCTCCAAAATCCACCGTCCATCCACCTTCCACTCTCCACCCTCCACTCTACACCTTTCACCCTCCTCCTTTCAATTTTCACTCTCCACCTTCCACCCTCCACCTTCCACCCTCTACTCTTCTCTCAACTCTTCGCCTTCCACATTCCATCATTTCTCTCTTTTTCCTCCACTCTCCTCTCCGCAGAAACCATTTCCTTAATGCTATGTGGTCTGAGTCCTGCATTTGCCGTAAATGCTACAAAAATAACCCACTTGATCCTCCGCCTTCAAAGTTGTAAGGTATTGGAATTCGCGATTCTGAGGCATAGTATTTTTTTGGAAGTTATTCAATATCCACTATATCCGATATGGAGACTTCGCTATAACCGAAGCATCTAGTGTTTCTTTGTTTTGTAGTTTCTTTGCTTTATGTGTTTATATTACTAATGTTACTTACTGGAAGTTTATGAATTCTCTGAGACCAGAACGTGGGGCCATTGCCAATCCCATATTAATAGGGAAGCAAGTGTTCGGAACGGGCAGTAGCTGGCAGTGATACTCTTTCTGCAGACCCCACGCAAAGTCTTGAGTGACCATAAATGTATACAGCGAGTTGTCACAAACACGATTCAACCCTTCAATTCGAGTTTTTGGAAGCGTACTAAGATGCGGCTCCAACAACTGTCGGTATACTTGTTTCATAAGTGGGTCACTGGCACCCTGAAAAATGAAGAAACAACAATTGAAACTTTTCTTTAGGTATGATCATCAAATAGCAAGTGAGCTGAAATAGAAAGCGAGCTCAAATTGAAATTATAGATGTTGGAAATTTTAAAAACAAGAACACAATTATGCCATTTGTGATCTGTGAAGGAATTGGATAGGCAAGTTATGATAATGTGGCCGAAATGATCTGCCGGTGCATGATACGAATATGGGAAGTCGAGGAAAAATATCTCGTGTTATCTGGATTATCTCTGAAACATCAACAGGAAACAAACATTAAGCTCTTGGAGTAAGCTGTAATGACTCATGCTAAAACAAAGGCAGTGTTATGTCTGGGTCCATTAACTTTCATAACGTATCCTAGTAAAGCGCTTTTTACAGTCGATGCAACAATCTATTGAGTGCACTAAATAAGGGGTGGCAATGAAGCTCCAAAGCGAGCAGGGACAGCATATTATTGAGTGTGCGTCGAAAAACATAATTCATAGATATGCATTTCCCTGAACAATTGTTTTGCATTGTTTTAAATTATGTAAACGTGTATTAAACATTCAAAGAGAAGACAAAAATAATTTTCAATTATTTGCTTTATAAAGATATCAACAACAGTATTCTAAATTGATATAAGTAATGGTTATCAACAACCGCAAATTCAACACAACAAATGAAAAGTCCCTCACCTTTTTGTACATCCAGAAAAAAACACCTCAATCACAATAAAACCTCAATTCCCATACTAGTTGTAAGCGATGGATAAAATAAATGTCGCGCTAGGCTGCATTTTCAGATTCAGAGCAGTGGGGTCATTTCCAGAAGCGCCGGACCAGCAAAAATGTAATATAATGTTCAAGAAGATCTCATCCTGTAGATTACGGTGTAAGAAACGTTTATTTGAGACCTTTGGCCTCAAAATTATAGTTTTTAATGCTGTAGAACCCTTCGTTTAGGACTTATTTAACGATATTGATTCGAAAAGTCTTGAAGAGTGTGCTGCGGTTTGCATTTCACATGAATATTTAGTTTTGTTCTACAGCGCCATTTAGTGAATTTTCCGATATTTTAATAGTTATTCAGCTATTTGGGGCGGAGATGAATCCAACAAATTAGAGGTAATTAAAATTGGTCCAGCCGTTCATGAGTTATAAATGCTGTGACGAATCCGACTTAATTTATGTACAACGTTATTTATTTTATTATATTTGTTATTCGAAGTACAAGCTGAAAATATCTTATTAATATTGGCATTGCAATAATGAATAATGTGTACTTTTTTGGCCTCAGACACCTTCAGGGAATGGAAATTCAATTGACCATTACTGATTCGAGTATCTGACTACTACCAAAATTTGACAATATTTTGAAATGATTCCCACTGGAATAAATTTGGATTTAAAAATAAATAAATAAAAATAAAAAAAATTAAAATTCTCATTTTGTAAGTAACGGATTCATTCAGGAACAGGCGTTCCACATAACGAATATATTGTACGACAGGGGAAAAAAAATGAGAAAACTACAAACGTTCTTTACTGTCACCACTACTGATAGTTTTTCATTAGTTGTCAATAAAAAGATCAGATATACAGTTTTATTTTGTGAAGATGATGCTAGTTAACATTGAGTCAACCAACCCTAATGAAAAAAGTGCCAACCAGCCCAGAGGGAAAATTTTTATGAAAGATAACCTCAGAAGTGTCAAGCACCAAATTAGCTCTTTTCGCTGATGACACTGCATTATTCACTGCTCATGAAGATATTTTCATAGCCCAAAATCGGATACAGAATAACGTGAAGAACTATATCGTGGACAAATCAGTGGAGAATAAAAATTAATCCAGAAAATCGCCAAGCGAAAATTCACTTCACACTTCGTAGGACCGAAGACACGCCGCCCCTACCTTAAAAATCAATTGCAGCCCGATTCCAATGGAAGTATAGGCCCAATTAAATACTCTTCGTGTAACACTTCGGATAAAGATTAACATGGAAACTGCAGTATCCTGTGCCAGTTAGTAAATGAAGCTCAGGGGGAAATGTCAAAAATTATATCCACATAAATAAAATAGAAAATCTTCATTAAGAAATCGGAAATATGGGGCCAAGCTGTTTGTTGGTCATGATATTTAAAAATGCGAGAGTCATTTTACGCCACCCTAACATACGCTTGCCTGTCTTGGGGTAAATGCGAGCACCCTCATCAAGTAGAAAACTTAAAGACCGGTACAAAACAAAAATGCGCTTAGGAAAATCATACAAGCACCTGTTGTATACCAATTCGCCAGGATACATGGGGAGCTAGCGTATGGATGCTAATCAAAGATCACATCTCTACAATTTCCCCGAAAAGCTTTTTATACTTCCACTCCAGGCATTTCTCACTTGAACACAATACGCTGTGGTAACTAGGAAGAAATGCTGTGCACCCCTCTGCCGCATCAAATCCAAATCCCAAAAGAGTTAAATTTCGCCCCCCGTAAGCACAGATAAACCAATTCAAACATCGCAACGCTAACAGTTAAGCATGTACATTTTAAATAAACAATAAATCATTCCCAATCCCAGTCCAACACCTTAAAAACGGAGCAGTGATGTCGAGCTCAGAAATTGCAAGGGATGCTATTGCCTAACAAGTAAAAAGTCTAATTGTATCCAGTCCTGAAAGCCACATAGGCCGAACAAGAAGAAATTAAAATGAAAAAAAAAGAGATGTCAAGCCGAACTAAAAAAACAAAACAAAAAACAACAAAACAACAAAAAAAACACAAAACAAAAAAACACAACCTGGTACACGAATATCAAGAATCACTGTTTGCAGGTGTTCGCTACAAATAGTGTGAGCGTAGTGAAATAAGAGAATAAATTTCAATAACAAAAGAAAAGATAATATATTAAAAGATTATGTTACAATTACAATGAATTGGCTAAGTACTTAAAACCACTCCGGCCACCTGTTTCCTTTCAAACACTGCTTGTACCCGCAGAAAAATACAAGCCACGCGTGATGCGGTCCGCGTGTCGACCTCCGTCCGTGACAGATTACCGTCACATGGCCTGACCGCCAAAATTTACCCGGTCGTGGCGACGTGTTGCCTACAGCACGCGAGATCGTCTGCCTCTTACTCTCCGGACAATCTTCGACCCAACACTCCTACAGCACTCGTACATACACGTACAAGCTCCCCGATGCTAAAACTGAATGAGGAACCGGGCGGGCGCAGATTGGCGCCGCGTTAAATAGTTGAGGCTGACACCCCACGCACGTGTCCATAGGATAGGCTCGCGGCTGTCGGCGCGCGAGGCTCGCTGGCCAGCAGTTGGTTTACGCCACCACACACAGATTCTCAGGGTTGCTCGCCTGGCTTCCGTAAACAGGCCTCCCGGCTAGCATCCTCGGAGTTCTACAGCCTACGGGTATTTTTGGTCTGCGGCTCTTACCTGAGTCAACCGCCAGAGGCGCAAACTCGCCGGACGTTCAGCTCAAGCCCCTTCCTCCCCCGCAGCGTACTTTCACCGACCTAACGGTTCTGGCCCTCGTGTTAACGACACCACAATAGAGAGGTGTTCCTCCCCCGCTAAACGTAGGTTCCGGCGCCGACCTACACGTGGCGCCGCTTGCGCAATTTCCCCTCCGGGTATCTTCGCGGGCGGGGCACTTCCTCAGCCGGGGCTAGATTTCAAAGCTCCGACAGGACACCCGGCGTATGAGGAAGTGTAGTGAATGCAAGTGTATGTGTGTGGGAGCGCATCATGCGCGGTCGACCATTCGACTGGGGTTGATCAGAAACGTACCGATCTGAGCAGCCAGCCACATGTATTTTCCTCAAGGATGAACTCGACCCAGTTTCCTAGATGTGCCGAAAATCCGACTTCGTTGGAATTCGAATCCCTGGCCTTCCCGGTCTGGTGCCCTTCAGTGGCGACAGCTTTTACCCTGAGCCTCTTCAGCCCCCTCAGCATGTGTCAGAGGGGATGTGAGTACGTATGTATGTACAGTCGCATGAATTTTCCTCAAGGATGAACTCGACCCAGTTTCCTAGATGTGCCGAAAATCCGACTCCGTTGGGATTCGAATCCCTAGCCTTCCCGGTCTGGTGCCCTTCAGTGACGACAGCTTTTACCCTGTGCCTCTTCAGCCCCCTCAATTACCCTAAGCCACCTCAGCCGGTGTCAGAGGATGTGAGTACGTGCGTGCGGATGGCGATGTGCGTTCGTGCACGTACGCATACACGGGGTTTGGGCGTGCCACAGGGGCCAGGGCGCGGACGCTCCTGGCGGCGGCGATGGTGTAACGGTTACCGCGTACCGGACTGTTGTACCTAGTTCGCGGGTTCAAACCCGATCGAAGCCGTGGATTTTAAGGAAAAAATCCTTCGTACGCCTTCCTTCGGAGGGAAAGTAAAGCTGGCTGTCCCATGTTCGTAGATTTACTTGCATGTAAAAGATCCTCAAGCCTAAATGATGCCTCTGAGCTAAATTCAAAATCGCCTGTTTCTCGCCCAAGAAATACCTCCTTTCTCTGCTAGTTGATGAAGGGAGCGTAGCGAAATTTGCGTGGTCAGAAGGAAGAGCGGGCTCGAGGCAAATTCAATTCAATTCAATTCAAATCACCTGAAAGACGGTGAAGACGCCCGAGCGGAAGGTGACGCCCATGAGGAAGCGCCGGCTGCCCAGCAGCCCGTCCAGCCCGCGGAAGGGCGGCGTCAACACCTGCACCGCCAGGTGCGCCACCAGCGTCGCCGAGTACGCCGTCACCAGCGAGAACGCCAGCACGAACGCCAGCCAGAACACCAGCCGCGTGCTCCACGGGGACGGCGCCTGCGGGAAGGCTGCGCCGCCAACGCAGTCAGGCGCTTACTCTATACTTCGGTCCATTTATAATGGCACTTCAAGGTCAGCACGAAAAAGGGGGCGGGAAAACGGACTTCAATAGGGAGCTACATTGTCACTACTTGTTGAACGTCCGCGAACGTCCTCGACGGGGCTGCTGGCCGCAGCCATGTGCTTACCACGCGCGAGTGTGTGACAACACATAACTTGAACTTGAGGTGCCATTATAAATAAATGGCAGTATACTCTGCTCTCGTATTAGGTTTGGTGTAATCATTCAAAATTTAGGCGCTTGAGATTAGATAATGGTAATCAAACGATGACTGATTGATTAATCTGAATTTTTGAACGCGTCAACTGCCCACGGCACTAGTGCAGTGTAATGTATGTTTTATTGCGGGAGATAATGGTGATCTTCCATCCCTGTAAAGCATATCCAGCGCCGACCTACGAGTCGTCTTGTGGGTGTTTCCTCCCCATTGGGGCAAGCTGTGAGCTCCCGAAGGTCTCCACGATAGTACTTTATCTCTTTTATGAAATTTCGATATTATCATTATTAATTAGTATTTTCAAAACATTTATTATATGTGTAAGTAGCATTAGTACAAACAATTAATGCCCGATTTAAAATTTGAAAAAAAGTTAATATCAATTCAAAGATCACATTTTAAGAACCGGGAGAAAGCGAAGAGAGACAACACACAGAGACACAGAAGGAGGCAGATAGAGGAAAAGATAGGGAGAGAGAGAAAGAAAAGATAGAGAAAGATAGAGGGAAAAGGATAGAGACAGAAAGACAAGGATAGAGAGAGAGAGAAAAAAGATAGAGAGAGAAAGATAGAGGGAAAAGGATAGAGACGGAAAGAAAAGGAGAGAGAGAGAGAGAGAGAGAGAGAGAGAGAGAGAGAGAGAAAATGATGGAGAAAGAGAGAAAATGATGGAGAAAGAGAGAAAAGGATGGAGAAAGAGAGAAAAGGATGGAGAGAGAGAGAAAAGATAGAGGCAAGCAAAGGACAATCTCCGGCGGGTTCTGCTAGCATTTAAATAAAAATACTTCTACAAGCATAACGATGTGAAGAACAGCCATGGAACAACATTTACAATTATGATAGTTGATGTCGAAAAATCGAGATTGTGACTTCTTTTAAAAATCTTTTAATGTTGGTATCAGTTTTCCTGTGACAATAGCTAAATACAAATGAGATCATCGCGAAAGATGTCTCAATGATTGAAACACGTGACCAAACACTGTAGCAGACAGTTCGATATGACTGTGCCATATTTGCATGCTAATAAAAAGCTCTTCAGTTCGGCACATTTCCATTTCTTAAAATGTTTTTCACATTTTCTCACTATTTGTGAACCACGTTGGATACACGAACTATATTTACACAGAGTATTGACGAAGGGAACATCTTTACTCGTTGAGCGATCTTATCGAAGGTGAATATAGGTAGTAAATAAACATGTCAAAAACCCGGGAGAGTAAGTTCAGAATGTTATGACAGCACCCTTCTATATCCACGGAATGTGTAAATCGCTCGTGGAGTTTTTATGAATGGTCTGTCAAAAGATTCGTTTCATTATCACTAGAGATTCAAGGTACATAAGGTTGCATTCTGGTCAATATAACGTTCAGTAAAAAAGGATAGTGTAGTTCATACTGTCGAAATATTCGCTTGTTGTCACTCAATATTCGACTTTTAAGAATGCGATCGGAGTCAACTCGGCATTCCTGGAAACGGGAAGCTCTAGAATCAAATAATCTCAATGTGATTTCCCGAAGCGCAGACAGTACAACCTAACTTTTCCTATATTTAGAAAATTTCTGGGTTGTAGTATCTGCAAATAGAAAATAAGTAGATCACGTCAAGAATCACGGGGAGAATTCTTGCGGCCAGCAGCTCTGATCGCTTGTGGTTTATCCGATTTATACCATGTGCATTATGGGGCGTGTCACAGCGCTACGTAATCTTTTTGTACTTTTCTATGTCATCTACTCTCTTCTATACACACACAATTACTCTTACATTCACTACAATGTCAGTCATGTCGGAAGGCCAATCGGAACCTTCTCCCTCCTGAAGGCAATAAGAGCTGGGGGAATCACCCCTACTCATCGCGACGTGTAGATCGACACATTCTTTCTTGCTCCAGTAGGTGAGGAACACCGCCCCCTCTCGGGACATACCATACACTACAATTGCGGGACCGATGGGCATTTAGTTGAGGCATCCGGCAACACACAGTATCAATCGATCTGCGATCCAAGACGACGCTCCAAGCATCTGCGCAATCTAGGCTGGCAACAAACGCAAATTTCAATTATAGTTTTGTCTTCCTAAACCTAAAAGAAGAATCTCAGAAAAATAAATCGTTTGAAAAGGAAATTTTAATACATGTATGTCCATTTAATACGTGAAAAATGTATTGTTTATTTAGTAATTTTACGCAACTTCTGAATCACATAAGAACTCCTTGCTTAGAATGTGATTTCATTTTTCTCACTAATATTACTGAGTAGGAAAAAGTAAAACAAAAAACCTTGAGAATAGCCTTTCAGGCTTGGGAGGCTCCGAATATGTCTCCTCTGGAGTTTCTTTGCCCTAGAAAATAGGATTTATTGACTTCCTATACCTAGAAACGTCTCTTTTTTTTCTTGTTTTTCGACACTACTTTCTTTGCAACCTCTGCAACCCCGGATCTCGGGCAGAAGTATTGGCTATAGCGGCCCGAGCTTGTGGGAGTGCGAAGCAGGTGACCAAACAGTCGCCCCCGGGGACTCGATCGATCGCCCCCCCCCCCTCTTCCTCCCCACTACCACCGTTCGCAACGTTTGCGCCCCAATTAGTTCCCTGCCTCCGCCTCCGCCCACGCGTTTGCACAGCCTCGCGCCTCCACGCGCTCTCCCGACGGCTCTGTTGCCTTCCGGTGCAACGCGCTTCCTCGGAAGGGAGGTCCGGGAGGAAGCAGTAGATCGAATAGAAATCTATGACGTCTGCGCGGCAAACAGACGCCTTCACGTGATGTCCCCTAAAGACCTCTGGTTATTTGTAGCAACTTCTGGCGGCAGGCTGACCTGGTCACTATCTGTGGCGGGCGCTATAGTTCGATTTAAATGAAGGGTCTTCTCAAAGCTACGAGCTGGAAGGAGAGGGGAGCACTGTCACTCAATCGGAAGTTTCAATAACAAGAACTTACGTCGTAACGAAGCTTCCGATTGCATGGCTGTACCCTGTTCTCCTTCCAGATCGTGATCTTGAGGAAACATTGAAATATGACAATAAGTAAATACTCAGCATGTTCCTAATTTTAAAGTTTGAGATATTCAAAAGTTTCAGATATCCTATGAACCCTTCTTTGTTGAATCTTCTGTTGCAATCCTACACGACTATAATAATTTATTGTAGTGAATATCACTTTATGTAGGAGCCTGCTACTCTAACCATCCACTCAGTTTTTACGATAATCACTGTTCTGCTTTGGTTTTCACCACCATTGTTACTGATGCTAATTTAAACCATTCTTGATACTATTATCGTTTAACATAGGTATCCTTCGTAATTTTTTTTTGACCACAATTAATTTCGAATATTTGTATTATATGGGCTATGAAGGCCACTTATTCAGGATATCGGTGTAAAAAAAACTATAATTAATGCAGTAGATGTTAAAGGAATTGTGGCAATGTGCTATTATAGTAGAAGTTAATAGGGCATTTCAATTTTTAAAAAGGAGGACGCTTTTAAAAATGTATTTCTCGGGCATTATTATTAGAAGCTGAGGATTTCATTAATATTCAATGTTAGAAACGTTCATGAGATTAAACATGACACGAAAATAATTGAAATAATTACTCACTTCATCGTATCATTCATACTTAAAACAATATATAT
>BOPP01000104.1:4480734-4503444 GCA_017312745.1 Gryllus bimaculatus
AATACTGTGATTTCAAAATTATGGTATTTTTTATCATTTCAGAAGATTATTTATAATGTAACAAATTACATGTTAAAAAATTGATGAAGCTGGTGGAGTTTCATTAAAATCCGAATGTCATACAAGATTGCAAGTAAGATATATACTATTTTCGAGACATCGACTCTTGCTTTGGAAGGAGGCGATTTTAATTGTTGGGCAATGTAGTTCTTCTGAATACAGAGGGAAATAGTGTTTTTATTTCAGCACCCCTCTACAATGTCATTTATCCAAGAGTTCTGATCATTCGGTTGGTAACTTTTCGCACAGTGTGAAATCTAAAATTTTAACAGAAACTTCCCTACGCCCTCTTAGAGTTAACGACGTCAGCGTGGAGGAAGAGACGTGACGTAACTTACGTGAAATTGAGGCGGAGCTCGAGGTGCATCCAGATGGAGGAGAAGAAGCCCTTGGAAGAGACGGTGCCATCGTGATGATGCAGCACTTCCTCGAACGGCGGGTCCTGAAGCACAAACAGACGTACACAAACACGTACACATATAACTTCTAGGCTGTCCGGGTGACGCCGCGTCATTGGCAGATAGGCCGACGTTTCACCTGTCATGTCGCAGGCTTCTTCAGGGTAGTGACGCCAGGGTGGTCACTACCCTGAAGAAGCCTGCGACATGACAGGCGAAACGTCGGCCTATCTGCCAACGACGCGGCGTCACCCGGACAGCCTAGAAGTAATGGACTCGAGCCGCGGAAGCCCACGTGTACATGTACACAAATAGTAATTTCCGCATCAAGCACGAAAAGGAAATGTTCTCGGGAGAACGATTTACCGCACTCCGTTCCGCCTCCAGTTCTAGAAAAGCGAATCCGAAATACATTTCATTTCGAGCGAGGTTTATACAATATTTTCGTTTACTCAACTCTAGCATTTATATTTCTTGACGAAAGTAACCCGATTTTACAGTGTACAGGGGATGATCCTGAGACGAAGTTTGGGAAGAGAAATTCAAAATGTTTTGTTCAGTGTCATATTACAGATTTTTTTAGCTCTTGTAGGCTTCACTAGCTCATGCTGTGATTTTATTCGTTTTAATGATAACCCGAAACTATTTTTGCTTGAACGCTTCGTGACAAATTAAAATTAATAGTTACTGAGAACTTTTAGAGGGGGAAATTTCCTTCATTTCCCTCCCTGTGGATCCGCGCCTGACAGTGTGCCAGTGGATCACTAGCAACTTTGCCTTTATTATTTCAGTTTAGGAAATGTAACAATATAGTGGATAACGTGAAAGACTAGAGATATCAAAGAAAACTACTGTAAAGTAAAGAACAATTATTGTCCCACATGCAACAAAACTCTACGTATACATGGAGGCGCGCGAGAAACATGTCCGCCATAAACGGATGCGGCAGATGTACAGAATAAGCCCTTCAAAAGACTTTTCAAAGATGTTTAAGAGCTGAAGGAGGGTGTCCTGTAAAGACTGAAACGCGTGAATTACTCGACAAGGCTACTCCCATCCTACTGTTCCATATAACAGGTTGCAACTTCCAGAATACCATATTTTGTATTAGAGTTGAAATGTATATTTGGAATAATTGTGGTATTTTACGCACAGTAAGGCCTAATAAACGATCGTGTGCTATTGTTCAATATCATGGGTCATACTTTATGGAAGTAAATCTTACGAATTTATTAAATAATCACAGAAGAAAGAACCGAAGCAAAGGATTATAGTCCCCACTATCGCCGGTCTTGCGTGTGACTTATCTGTGGGTCAATCTGAAGGGTAAAGTGTACGCTAAATCTAAGCACATTACAAGTGCAACATTCGGAATGAAATATGGAGAAATGAAAACTGTATGATCACATGTTAATGCACACACAGCAATGCATTCAAACACAAGGTCATTTTCAGAACCTTTAATAAAATACCATAATATACATTCATTATAGTGTGAAACCACCATATCATTTCATCTAGTTCGCAGTTACCCAATACGTTAAAACCAATAATCGCTAATGACCTAGATGTTGATGCGACGTTAAATAAAGACAAAAAAATAGAGTATGAAAATCATGTAAGTCCTTCAATTGAGACAATATAGTCAGCCATTGAATTAATTGTTCCGTTATTTATCAACTCGCTCCGGGCGCTTTTTCGAACGCCATCCTATATATTAGTTTACATTATTATTTAAAGGTATACAATCATTTTCATAACAATTAATTCCTTGTACAATGTATCTTTCTTTTATATCCAGAACGATGCTGGATATACTGTGCCAATGGGTGGGTTACTGCAGCTGGCCCCCATTCACTGCCGCGATCGTCCGCACGTACGGCGTTTTTGAAAATAGTCTGTTAAAAAATACGCGAACTATTTAAATTGAGCGACTCCAGTTGGTTCCAGAGAAATCCGCTTGATCACGCTAGGTTTACTAAGATCTGATTATGACGCCATTTTCCGATTGTTTATATCTTCAATTGTTTATTAGCTACGTGGTTTTTAGTGAAGTGCAATGTTTTCGTTTGGCAGATTTCAAAATAAATGACCTGAAAGAGCAACGAATTGCTGTGAAATTTTGTGTTAATCTAGAAAAATCTGCGACAGAATCTTTCGTTATATTTCACACGGCTTATGGAGATGTTGCTATGAAATGTACGGCATGTTTCAAGTGACATGAACATTTTAAAGATGGTTGACGATTCATTGAAGATGATGAGTGTTTGGACGTCCTTGCACGTCAACTGACGACCCACACATCAGGGAGCTTGCTGAAGAGTGTGGAATATGAGCTGGATCTTGTCACGAGGTTTTGACTCGGAAATTGAAGATGAACCGCGTTGGTACGAAATTTGTGCCACGCCTGCTGAAGGAGAGACAAAACGCGCATCGTGTCCACCTTTGTCAGGAACTGCTTGATCGTTTAAAAGAAGAGAAAAACTTATTGTCAAAGATCATCAACGTTGATGAATTATGGGTTTATAGTTATGACATTAAAACAATAGTCCAATCGTCCTAGTGGACGAGTAAATCATTCCCCAGACCCAAAAGCTCGTTAAGGTCAAGGTGATACTTGACATTTTTGTTCTAAGGGTGTTGTTCTTCACGTGTATCTTCCAGGAGGTTCCACACTGGACCAAAAATTGTATATGGAAGTTCTGAAACGCCTGAGGGACGCCATCCGTCGGAGAAGGCCAGAAATGTGGAGGAGGAGTTACTGTTTTTTCCATCATGACAACGCTCCAGCCCAGCCAAACACACGATCGATGTTTTTCATCACTATTCTCCCAACTTGCTCCTTGTGTCCTTTTCTTGCTCCCCAAACTCAAAGGCCCTTGAAAGAAAGGATATTTGAATGATTCCCGAGATGATGACAAATGCACGAAGGGCTGAGGAAAGAAGCGTACTAGGAGAGAACTATGAAGGGGGTCCAGACTCTAACTTGTAGATAAAGTATATCTTTTTTATGACGTCAGTCCGTTTTTTTTTTTTTTTTTTTTTTTTGAAAGCCCTAGTTTCCGCGTAGCTTTTAAATTATATTGTGCCAATGTTCAATTTATTTCGAACCTATTCTATATCCTTAATATTGACTTAGAATTTCTTTCCTGAACCAACCTGTTCCCAATAGTCGATCTTTCAATAACTTTATATGCATTTTTCAAAATTGAAGTTTCATTGATTTGGGTTGTATCATTGGCATTTTTTTTAGTGATGGCTGATGTGTTAGTATATTAAGAAACATAGTATAAAAATATTACGTAATCGTGACCAGTGTGTGCTGTTCAAGATAATACGTTTTTGCCCTGTTACATACACATTATACTAATGTGTGGTCTTGTATTGCGTTAAATGCACTTATATTGTGTCAATTCTGACTTATGTTTTGCTATGCCAAATACGAATATGAAGGTGTTCTTACGGCATTCTAGTTCGGAGGGACTCCCTCGCTTCAGTAGCATTATTCCTACGTTAAAACAACTTTCAATCAATATTCGCGGAAGTAAAGCTGTACCGAAAAGACCGTTCGGTATAGGCACCTTCGTGTCAGCGTATGTTTGCGAACGCAAGACAATTGCGTGCATTGCACGTGATTTGGGTACCCACGTCGATCAATTGAGTGAGCTTTAATTCTCAGCCATTAACTATATGTGATCACGCCAGCGTCGTACACTGATACGTCCTTTGCACGTGGCGTTTTGAATTTTTTTAGCTTATGAACGAATTGTTTCATGCATAATATTTGTGATGGATAAGTATTTTATCTAATGAATGTATGATGTATATTTACCTAATGAAATTAAAGTTCTGATGATTAAAACAAAGAAACAAATATATTACCAATTTTTGCTCTGTAATAGGGACGTTTGGACATGAAAGCGAAAATGAACGAGCAGCATCTAAACCCAAAACGTGAAGAATCTGAAGGTGCTAAAATGCTAAATATTATCTCCAAAAAAATGTCTATCCAGAATACTGAGTAGTTCAGCTCCGATGAAATAAATAGATTGGAAAGCGGTAAAAATCTAAACCATGAGCAGAAGAATTTGAATCGGATCAAACAAAAAGGTTCGATGTCATTTTTGCCGGTTTTTGAATTAACATGTAAACTGTTCTTAAAATATCAATTCAACTTCCATGCTTCAAAGTTCGTTGTCTTGACTTCTATCACGACTGTAGTTGTCCTTCAACTGATTAATGTCAAGAAAAAAATTTCATGTCTGGAACATAGAACATTTTTGCTGCTCTTCAAAATTTTAAACTTCTGTACATCGAAAGTTTTGTTTTCTCGATTCACTTATTGCCTAAATGTCTTGAAGCCTCTTAAAAAAAGAGATTCTAAAACAATTCAAGTCAAAATATCAAACAAATTAAATAATTCTGACAACGACAGGCAGCCCAAACCCACCCCTACCAGCCGCACCGCTTTTGACTAACACTCTGCTGTGCGTTTTGTGGTTCACGCAAAGAATACATTCATATTATTCTATACGCTTAGGTCCCCTTCCACGGGCGCGGCGCGGCGCGCTGCGCAGCAGCGTGGGCGGCGTTAGCAGAGCATTGGTTTGAATGGAGGCCTTCCCAGTGCAGCGGGTGGCGGCTGCTGCGACAGCCGACGCCGAACTCCAGCTACGGCGAAGCGGAGGAGGGGCCACGCGCCACGGCTAGCAGTACACAGCTTTAATGGGAGCTTTCCACTGCGCCACGCCGCAGCGTTCTACCTGCTCCGGTCCCTTTGTGTCGTCGCCGCGAGGGTCGGCGAAACCTACCCCTCCAAACCCCACCCCCTTCCACGGCGGCGGCGGTGCGGCCTTGGCTCCGGCGGTGGCTGCGTCGGAGGGCTCTGCTCCTTGAAGGAAGCGCGCGCGGCCGCGCCGTGGGAAGGTGCCCTTAGGGCGTTTTCGAGTTCCCGTTGGTTGCAAAACATGTGGGGGGAGGGGCTCGTACCTGAGTCATGACGCCGGGCAGGCGCACGCCGCGAAATCCGCGCGCGTAGGGCGAGGGCGCGGGCGCGGGCGGAGGCCGGCGGCGGGCGCCCACGCCGCGAAGGGCGTCTCCCGGGCGCGCCCAGCGGCGCCGCCCACACCTCCCACAGCCGCAGCGCTCCGCCCTCGCCGCGCCACCAGCACCTCGCAGTCCCGCCGGAGCGCCCTTGGGAGCAGCCAGCGGCGCGGCGGTTGGCGGCGGCGAGGGAGACGGAGGGGGCAGCACCAGCCAGCGAGCGGCGGACAGCCACTCCGACATCTGCGGCACAGACCTGTACAGCCATCCGGCTTCCCATATGTTAAAAGAGCGTTGTTTAAGGGACTTTTTTCTCTGTCAGAAATGGCAGAGATAGTACAGAACAAAAATCTACATAGGAGTGGCCGACGCACTCTTCTAAATTTGGCAGAACTTCAGGCGACCCGCTTCCCACATGTCAAAGAGAGCGTTGTTTAAGGAACTTTTTTCTCTGTCAAGAATGTCAGAGATAGTACAGAACAAAAATCTTCATAGGAGTGGCCGACGCACTCTTCTAAATTTGGCAGAACTTCTAGCGACCCGTATTCCCACATGCCAAAAAGAGAGTTGTTTAAGAAACTTTTTCTCGAATATTCTTCTACTATACAATCACATGCATGATGTTTTCATTGTGTTCAAGTTCAATAATTTTCACCCAAACGAATATTCTTCAATAGATGTGGATGATGTCGTGGTCCATCAGAAGTGAAATGGATCATTTGATTTTGGGGTGTCCTTTACATGAAGCTCACGGGCACATTTTCAAAAAAAATTCAAAAATGGCTTCAAATTTTGTTAAAATTACTTTTTCTCGAATAAAGCTAAGTACGCATTTTAAAATAGTGTCGATCCGAAAGTGTATAAAACCACAAATTGTAAAAATAAGTTTTATGTAGCCTTTCCTCCTTTAACTACAACATTGAAATATAGATTTTTTGCTCAAAAAATGTTAGTGAATATTAGATCTGTAAATAATATTAAGTCCATTTCTTTAAAAAAATCAATGTACTTTCCGGATATTTTTGTGTAAAATCGTGACAAGTTCAAAAAATACTAAAAAGGATTTTCTAAACAAAAAAGGCTCCATCGTTATCCAATAACATATTTAGCGCCTTCTTTCAATTCATTTGATATTGTAGGCAAGGCTACGCAGACTAAGTAACTGAAATAGTAATAAAATGTCACGTAGGGGGAACAATCTCGTGGTGCAGATTATCCGCGTGTTAAAATTCCCAGTCATGAATAACATTGTCACTCTTCGCTCGCCTTGGGTTCACACAGGGACGCACGCGAGTGAGCCGTCATCTGATTAAATAACTCACACACAACCAAAGCTGGAAAGGTAGCAAAAACATGTTCCCTCTCATTATCGGATGTCAAATGATTCAATATTTAACTTGTCACATATGAAATAAGGTTAGAAATAAAGACATTTTTATTTCTGAATATATTAATTAGACATGAAACAAACGAAAGTTTGATGAATTGCGAGGATAAACTAGCAGACGTGGTAAAGAAAAACAAAATGTATTTATTTACAAATCTTTATTACAAACATCTGAACATTACGAATTGCATTTATTTCTTAAGTTGTTAACAGACTGCGAGCATGCTTATTCACAGTATCCTTAAAATAATGAGGTAAGAAGTTTTATCGACTTCCCAGTGTTGAATTTCCCCCGTGTATGAAACTGATACCCATTATCAAGGTCGATAAATGTTGGACCTTCTCGTGTAGGTAAACATTTACTACTAGTAGACATAGATCGTGTGCGATCCTTGGCAATCCCCTCTAATCAGTTGGATTCCAGCATTTTGTTTTTTGAATTCGGAAGGAATTATGACACTTCACGTACGTAGGGGTTAGACTAAACTAGCCACGAGTTGGCTAAACATGTATTACGTTGTATTACAAGATTGTATTCATTAGCGACAGCAAACAGATTGATGAAAAATAGATTCACGGTTCAGCTTTCAATGCAACACCGCAAACAGGTAAGCTGACGTGAATTCTCCAGAGCACCGTCTTTTTGCGAGAGCTCTTAGTGCCGTGCTTCTGCTCGATGTGTTAGCCCTCGTTCGCCCGGATGAAGAAACAGACCAACCGTCAAGTGTGTTGTCAGTCGGTCAACATTAGCATGTGTACGTACCACAAGTTGTATCACACTTGTTTGTGCTTGACATTTGAGAGTCACGTGATGAGGGTAATTGTTTTCTAGAGTCACGCCGTAGCAACAACTTTTCCTGTATCGCATTTTACACTTGTTGCCACCAACTTGTAATTAATAAATGAGGGATAAGCGTAGTAGGAGCTGAGCGCTTTTACTGCGCTCATACGATCCCCTGTATGAAAATATCTCGTCATTAAAAGTAACTAGAATGCATAGGTAATGGACTAAAAATATGAAAAGAATGACCTAAAATATTATTTTCAAGAGTACAAACAACTTTATTTGGTATTATGTTTTACTATGTTTTACTTCGTCCTTCAGCTCTCTTAGATGTTAGTTGAATACAAAATACATAACACAATACTGTTTAGCAGATGAGACAAATGAATCGGTGTAAACAAAAACGTTCGATGTCCAGGAGCTTCAAATTTTGAAGAGGATGCAAAAAGGTTCTAAGTTCCGGACACCGATAATTTTTTCTTAACATTAATAGCTGAAAAGTACTCTACAGACGTCACAGAGTTCACGGACAACGAACTTGTTTGCATAGAAATATGAATCAATATTTTAAGGACAGTTAACCACCGTTAACTTAAAACCGGCAAAATGAGACATCGAATCTTTTTGTTTGCACCGATTGAAATAGCACAGTTCATCAGTTGTCAATGAAAGAAAATCAATTGAAAGAAACTCAATTGAGCACCTTTAAATGTTTTAGTGACTTACAATACGCCAACTTGATGTGTAAGAAAGGAGTATAGAGTGCCTGTTTCTTATTCTCGGGGTTACGTGTCTGTGCGACCTACTTGTAAATGTAGGATACCGGGAACTTTTTGCACGTTAAAAGAGAAGTTATGAGATATGATGAGTACGCAATTTCGTATGGAGGGGAGTTATAAGTCTGTTTCGGAAGAGGGGTTTCTTACAAACCAGCGAGCTTTCCAGGCTATTCTTAGGATTATATTTTGTAATATTTGAAGTTTGCGTTTATGGGTAGGATTAGCATAATACCAGACTGGGATACCGAATAATAATGATGATGGTTTTGAAAAGGAGAAGTGTGCATACTTGTATAGTAGAAAGAGAAGAATGGCGTTTTACTGTGGAGCGGAGTCAGTGTAGTTTTTAATGTGCTTATTTGAGTGTAACAGTGATGGTCTTTTAATGTCAGATGAAAGTCAAGATCCTAATCCTAAATATTTCACTGAGGTCTGCTTAGGTGTTCCAAGACACTGATATTTTTAATATGAACTATATTAGCACACACGCAACTTTTTAACATGAAATTACCTCCCCCAGAAGTTTCATATTTGGTTTTGATTGATTGATTATTTCGAGTTACCGGGCGCGTCTGCTGAAAAGCTCATTAGTACCTTACGTGTAGTGCATGTTCATACAGCGCGAGGTGACGGTTAATTTACCCTGCTGGATAGCGAGATCCGACGACGACCTACCCGTCGGCTTGGGGGTTTTCCCCAACCAGATATCTTCATCCAACGAGGCACCGTCCGAGCCGGGACTTGATCTAATCTCCCACTTGATCTACCGGTATGTGTGACAGTGTAGTGGATGTAAGTGTGTGTGTGCGTGAGAGAGAGAGAGAGAGAGAGAGAGAGAGAGAGAGAGAGAGAGAGAGAGAGAGAGAGAGAGAGAGAGGGGTAAGGAAAGGAACAGAACAAGGAAGAGAAGAAAGGATCGCGCGCGGTCGTGCTGTCCAGTTTGCTTCAACATTCGTACTTAAACATTCGTCTGGCGTTGATCTGTTTTAGAACAAACAGGAAACTACGGATAAAAGCAGCCAGTCGCTAGAACTCTCCTCTACACAGGTCTGAATTTCCTCGGGTTGTCGCGGTGATCTTCCCCCGCTGGATGGTGAGACCTCTTGTCGACCTACAGGTCTCTTAAGGATTTTCCCCAGACCAGGTGTATTCCACCAGCAGGGCATTTCCCCCGCCAGGACAATCTCTAATTTCTTACTGGTCACCCGACGTACGTGGTAGTAGTGTGTGTAAGTTCAAGTAAAAAAAAAGGGTAAAGATAGGAAAAGGAAGAGGAAGGAAATATCGCGCGCGGTCCGTGGCCTGTTTGTTAGAGTGCTGCTCCGGCTTTCGCCTGGTGTTGATCGGAGAAACTAATCAATCAGAGCATCTGGCCAAAAGAATTCTCCTCCAGTCAGTGGTTAAATTCGATCTAGCTATCTAGGTAGTGACGAAAATTCTGCCTCCGCCGCGACTCCAACCCTTGGAGCATCCAGTCATAGGCTCTGCATTGACATCAGTTGCCCATTCATATTTGGATTTTAGTACTTGTGTTATTAAAAGAAGTATCAAGATTTAAATGAGAATTTTGCTATTTTTACCAAAGAACATCTCCGTGAATTAGGAATAGAACGAAAAGTGTTTATTGTCATGTTAAATAATTTTTCAAATGTGACGAGAATTATATACTATGAATTAGGAAATTTGTTTACATCTGTTCGATCGCGGACTCATTCTTTGCCCTAAATAGCTTAGTAGGCAGTAAATTAGAAGGGTTGTACATAATATTTACACACAGAAATGCTCATTGATATTCGAGAGCTTCGTTGCGATGTCCTGCGATGGAGTAACACGCGGGGTCGAGTGTCTCGTTAATCGTTTATCGCTGTGGACAGCTGTATTTTTCATTGAAGCGATTGGATCAGCAAACGCCTTTGTATACATGCTGTCTCATTAAGAGCACGACATCAGTATCTGGGTCAAAAGCGGCGATGGTGACTGGGAAAGTAGCAATGCAATTGGCAGAACAGACTGAAGAAAACTATGTAACGGCATTACTGCAGAAAATGCGAGATGAAGAATAGACAATAATAAATGAAGTGGTGAGCTACAACGCTTTTGTAGGTAGCTGGGGTTTCACAGGTTGGGGTGGATGTGACATTAATGTTGGGAGGAGTTGTTGGAAAATGAAGTGGATGAGATTGGCTATGCGGTGGACGACAATAGCTCAGATTTTCTTTTTTTGCAAAATTTGACCTTTTTACAAATCGAGAAGGAATGAGAAAGACTGGGAAAGTAGCAATGCAATTGGTAGAACAGACTTTTGGACGTGGAAGTGTAGGTAGAAATATAAACCTAGAAAAGTTGGTTAACAATGAAAAGAAAAAAACTTTGTAGAAGATGTGTAGATACTCCAAATCCTGAGACCGATTTCAATTTAGAAAACATCCAAATCAAAATTGGAAATAATATCTTAAAGTATTGGCCACCGCCATCGCCATAAATTATTTGGAATTATATGAACACACTTATTTAATATCTCTTCTGAAATACTCATCGAGCTATGACATTTGCAGTTAAAAGGCTATATTAATTGCCCTTACCTCAATGTAATACACTGAATTATATGAAATTAAGCATTACTTTTAAATAATGTAGAGATTGAGGTATAATTTGTATTTGACGACTTTTCACAGGCTGGCAGATGTGTACGCAAACAAGGTCTACTCAGTATTTGAGCTATCAGATTAAATGACACGAAGCAATACATGTATCAGAACTTTACCCAGCACCCAAGAGATTTGAAAAAATGGAAGTAAATTACATGAAATGGAAGTAATGGGCCACGCGTCTCGCGTTGGCCCTCTGCGTGACACTCGCATTCACTGCCGAACGCCGATCGTCCGGAGCTCTACCCCCTCCCCCTCCTCCCCTCCCTTCCTCCCCTCCCCTCCCACCTCCCTCCCCACCTCTCCCCTCCCACCCTCCTCCCCACCTCCTCCCCCTCCCCCACCTTCCTCCCCCACCTCCTCCCCCCTTCTCCCCTCCTCTCTCATCCCTCCTCTCTCCTCTCTCCCCCCTCTCCTCCTCCCCTCCTCATCTCCTCTCCCTCTCCACTCCCCCGCCCAAAAGGCTGATTCACAAGCAGCGCTGCCACACCGATTGCAACGGATAAGCATTGGGGCGGAGGCACGCGAGAACCACCCACCCCCACTTCAGCAGACTCGAGTTCAAAATGTGACGCCGTGCAAAATGTTAAGCGTCATTTGCTCTACCGAGTGAAAAAAAAATGTTGAAATATTGGGAGACACGAGGGAGAATAAATTGCGAATATTTTCAATTTTAATTTATTGAAATATGGAGCAAATGATGAGGTGGCTCTGGTTTTAAGTCGGGCGTAAATACAGCTTCACCATACTTTCTATTGATCTTTTTGCTCATTGTGTAGGATTAGAGTCGAGGATTGTGGGTTGTTAATTTGTTAGCAATTCTATAGAATGAAATCTGTAGTTCCTTCCCGATGCAAATACTTTTTGATATAAACTAAGTGCGAATTTTTTATTGTTTTCAAATCTTAGTAACCTCGCTTTCTGTGGTATTTTATTAACTATTTAAGTGTGTATACTAAAATGATGGATACGAATTCTGAAAACTGTAGAAAACGTGCGCATATTTTACTTTTCCCTCTTCGTCAAAAACAGTTTTACTTTTTTTACGATAATTAAGTAACTACGTATATAGTATAAATAAATAAGTAAATAAATAGTAATAAATAAATAAGTGAATAATTAAGTACATAAATAAGCGAATTAACAAATAAGTTATATTTTAGTAAATAAGTGAATAATTAGTAAGTGAATACTTTACTAAGTAACTGAATATTTAGTAAGTAAGTGAATAATTTAGTAAGTAAGTGAATAATTTAGTAAGTAACGGAATAATTTAGTAAGTAACTGAAAAATTTAGTAAGTAACTGAAAAAATTTAGTAATAAGTGAATATATTAGTAAATAAGTGAATAATGGAAATAAGTGAATAATGTAGTAAATAAGCGAATAATGTAGCAAATAATCGAATAGTTAAGCAAATAAGTGAATATTGAAATGAATAAATAGGTGAAATATGAAGTAAATAGGTGAATGTATAAACAAGTAAAGGAGGAATGCCCACCTGTCGGAGCAGCCGCGCGCGAGGTCGTGGCGGGAGGCGGCGAGCGCAGGTTGCGGTCGGCAGCGCAGCGCGCGCGGGCGCCGGCGGTGGCGGAGGCCGAGGTCGAGGGCGGGGCGGCGGCGGGCAGCCCCCGCGCGTGCAGCGCGCGCAGCAGGCGCACCGCGCGCAGGGAGCGCAGCAGCGGCGTAGCGCCCGTCCCCGCCTGCGCCTGCACCTGCGCCCACACGCTCGCTCGCTGCACGCAGCTCTGCGCGCGCCAATGCCCGAGGGGACGGCCAGGGGATATCCGCGTGGGGCCGAAAAAGCAATGACATTTCGCACAGCGCGAAGCGTCTCAGCCTGTGGCGCTTTTGTGGTTCTGCGCATGCGCCAGCTCCACCTCGAACTCGAAGCGATAGCGGAGCGCGCTGATCCGCCGGATTGAGCGGGCGACTTACGAGAATGTCGTACTACATCGCTTGACTTACTCGTGCATCCACTTGCTCGTTACTACTCGTATATCGCATGCTAATCGATTACTCGGTCATGCTACATCGAATTTGCTTCCAACTGTAGAGGCAGAGTGCTGCTAACTCTGTATTCTAAAGACTCAGCTTCGTATTGGTCGCATTATTGTGACATTATAATTATCTATATATGATATTAGTTATGTTGATTAAAAAAATTAAAGTTCGTAATTACTTCCATAAATATTCGACATAAATATTATCCAAAAAATCTTCCTCGATTTCACAACTATTCGTTTCGAGTCAATTGTTGTCAATTGCTGTACGCTTCACTGTGCAAACAGTTCCAAATGTTTGGTCGCGAATGGATGACTGTCTCTGCCAGTATAATTGCTTTCGACTGCACTAGACATGCGTCTTTAATTTATTACGTAGAGGTGATAAGTCACGTACCTCCTTAATTCATGGCCGCGAGGCTGGGACGTCACCGGTTGGCCTGAGCCCGTTCACGGGCTGTCGCGCCAAGTATTATACATACATACATACATACATCGGTTATACGTAATGAAATCGAAAAGACTTATGCTTTTTGCCGAGATCTGTGTTTAGTGTGATATGTTTGTAATAGAAATTTTACAATCCTATTGCTTTTCTGAGGTTCTTTCTTGAGGAGAAACTTTTTATGTTTGGGAGAAACTATCAGCCGCCCATTTCATCAGTTTATTCTGAAATGTTATGCAATCATTTCGTAAAATTGAATCTGATGATTTTCACAGACGTTTTCGTTCATAAATTACGAAACGAGGTTGTTCACGTTCATGTTAAACGGATCAGTTTCGCCATATCCATTCAAGTATATTTGAAACCATTCCGCCGACTTGGAATCTTACACGTATTTGCGTCGGACGCAAAGCGATCGTGCCCGCGCGCTAGTGAGTGTTTGAAATATTCGGGCTCATACGGCCGTGTTCGCCCGAACGGGAATTCCACTCGCATCCTCCGCAGTTTCCAAACGGACAAGCTCTTGAGTTCCTGTGTGTAGTGTGGGTTGCCTAATGCCCAGGCGACCTTTTGACAATAAGTTCACAACTACAAACATAAGCTGTCGTTTGCGACCAGCTACTGCGATTATATAATACTTATTTATCAAAACAACGAAACTAGTAGAACTATTTATACCTCTTATCTTTATTTCGTCATCCTTATTTGTTGCGAGTGTCCTTAATGTTAGAACTAACGTGACAAGGTCATGAAAATGAAAGAAATGTGATATCACTTCGTCACAGAGAACAGATTACTTGTTTGCTGAAAAATTTAACATTTTAAGTGTTGCATTGTTTATAGGAAAACTGCCGACACGGCAATCGAAAAATGAAATTAAATTTCTATAATTTTATTTCGTAGAGTTGTTTGACATTGTCAGCAGTGCATTTAATAAGTTGTTGATATATCCTGAGTGAGCAACAAGAATTTGAATGTTTACGTCTCTTGAATAATAGGGAGTTGGCATGCTCAATAGTCAAAAGATTTTTAATAAATAACGCACGAATGTGAGAGAAAGCACCTGCCAAAGGATATTGTTGCTGATGTTGAAGAATATTCGCAAAAGGGAAGTGGTCAGAGACGAGGATATACACAACCTGCTTGTTTTCATTTCTAGGAAGTTGTTGATCCTGTACTAACATTTGTGTTTTCCCTTAATGAGGACGCCATCATGAAACTATTAGCGGAATCGATGAAATGTAATTCATGAAACTGAAATATTCAGATAATATTTTACAAACAAATAATCTTCCCATTAATAATATATTTCGTGAAGGAACTACTACGCTGCAAAAAGTTTGTGGCGAAATTTTTGATGGAAGAAATCGCGGAGTGTAATAGATATCCAGAAATGTATTTCACGAAGGGAGTGTGTCAGTTTGCCTTCTACCTGGTCTGATTTTTTAGTGTAAATAAAATGTCCTCAAAAGAAAGTAATCTAATGTAGTGAGGATCAAAAGCTTATTTTAACTTGTAGAGTAATCAGATAACTTTTGTTCCAGCTATTTAAGGCGCAAGATCATAGAGTAGGGAGAGTTGTTTCTGCTCTAATAAATTGGATTGCGGTGAAGATATTAACTGATAACTGAATTTTAGAATCTCGATTTTTTGTCAATTGCGTGCACGCATAGAATAGAAGCGAATCACACGTATATGGCAGTCACAATTAGAAACAAATTGATTTCACTTAATTTTAGCGGCACATTTTATGTTCAAAATTATATCAACAAAAATAATAAATGTTAATAATAATAATAATAATAATAATAATAATAATAATAATAATAATAATAATAATAGTGTATAAGAATATTGAAATAATCCTGACACTTTTTGTGTTCATAATTTTTTATGTTTTATTCAACATTTAAATGCTCGTGAGATATTTGGACTAAGTAATGGGCTTTAACCCTTAAAAGTCGCTGCCGTTTTAAATCGAGAGTGATCGAACGGAGTTCTGTGTACACTACTTTACAATCAATATTTTACAGGGATTTTTAATCCAAGCCACACCACATATAGCATTTGTGTAAACTTGGATTCATCATTCCACAAAAATATAGAATTATAATTTTAACTACCTTATCTGTGACTTAAGCTACGACTTTAGCTATGATTATGAGTACGATATTGAAATTCAAACAAAAATATATAGCAATAATGAAGGCGCTGTCGAATAAAACGACAAGAAAATCGCAACTAAAAATGTACAAAGTGATGTCATTACCAGTTTCACTGCACGGAAGTGGGGTATAAACGAAAAAGAAACGTAATAGATAATATTGTGTAAAAGCTTCCGAAATGAGATCAGAAACGAAAGCATCCGAAAAGACCTAAACATTTTTTTAAAATATGAGACAAAATAAAAGAGGTTGCTGTAGTGTAATGATTAGGACACACGTTTGCTAACCTGAGAGACCCGGGTTCAAATCATAGTATAACTGAGGATTTTTCCGGTTGTGACCTATTCTGGGTGGTCCTAAGGAAATCTGCTTCTTTCCAAATGAGTACCAATTTTTACTGGCTTTATTAGCTAGAAATATTGGGTAAACAGGTATTCTATTGAAGCTTGACGGTTGCCACTCTATCTTTTCCCCACTTCGAAAGTCATAATAAGACCATGTAAAACCACCCGTTACATTAATAGTACAGAGGGCCACGGAAGTGGGTAATAACAGCAAAGGACTGCAAGAATGGATTCCTAACATCCTCTAACCCAAAGCAGGTCACAAAAGTGACCTACCATTACCGTCGTGCTGGAAACAAAAATCCTGCTCGACCAAGACAATGATGGAGTCAAGCCGGAATAGGCCTTCTAACCTGAACTGTGCATGGAAGATGATTTATACTGCGAAGCTGCGATGTTTCCGGATTCAACGAGCACTGTTAGTAGGGAGATTTTACTCTTCATGGAACCCAAGAAAATATGCCATTTCGTGTTGAAAACCGACTAATAATGATTAAACCTGTTTGTTTAACATTTATTTTTATTTTTTCACGAAGGATTGTGTCATGCAACAAGTCGGGTTCTGTATGCCGTACACACTCACGTCGCTTTCAGTGATCCAGTCATAGCAATATTTGGAATTTATTAACCAGACACGACGATCTAGCATGAATCTTGAAACACACGTTTTTATAATTATGTAATATTCTCACTACCTTATCCTGCAGCTTTGTGTTCAAAACAGTGTCCGGTTTCAATGCTACTTATTGGTGACTCTGAAGTCTTAATCTTCGAGAAATAAGGATTAGTTGTCCGGTCAACTTATTATCAGACGATTTGGAAACTTTTCCTACAAGTTCTATGATCTTTTAGATAAAGGTCAACAAAAGAACGTAAATTTCTGGGTTCCGATGCGGACTTTTGATGTATGATCTTGAACATTGTGTTAAACGTCAAAGGAACGTGCTGAAATAAGATCCATACGGCAACAAAACAACACTGATGGTATCTAACAGGAAATATCAAATATCTTTTGACTGTTGGGTACGACGTCCACTAGAAAGGCTACTGAAGGTTTAAACGTCGGAAATGTTTCAAGAAATATCTCGTCTGTGAAAGAAATCGTATCAAAAATATCTTGGGAATGTGATAAAGTGATCCATATCTTTATCAATGCATTTCATTTGCTGATTAAAAAATAACCTGAACGATCGATAAGAAAATTATACCAGATTACAGTCTTCCTAAACTAGAATATTTAGAATGTTCTTGGTAAAGTTTTTTTAAACAAGGTATTTTATCGTTTTGATGCAATGAAATTAATTGCAAGACGGCATCAGAACGCCTGGTTTCTGCTCCTGGAACTGCTCAGCGAACTCCAGTTTCCACTTCAACTCTTCTAGCTCACAAAGGTTCTAATTCAGTAAAATGATGAAACAACCTTTGCGCTGTCAGAAATGCTGTTATCTTTTCGATAAAATGTTACATTTTTCCGCCTGATGATACACATACAAAACTATTTACATTTTATATACACATTTCGTAAGTTGACTAACTAATAAGTTCACCCGCAGTGCACTTTGTAAGCGCTGCGTTGTTTCATATTTTCTAAAAAAAGGGTTATATTTCAAATTAGCCTGTTACGACACTTTTGAATAAGTTTTATCATATCTTCAGCGCAATTATCCATATTAACGACAATATTTTCTTTCAAGTTTTATAGGAATAAAACGAAAACGAAGATAAATATGATTATAAAAGCGACACACGTTATTCACGTTAATAAGTTGTAGAGTATCGACTCCACCTCCACTTTACACGTGGGCGATGTTATGTGTGCGAACGAGAATCATAAATTCAAGAGTAATAATACCTTTTTTAAATAAAAGGTTAACAGGTTAGTCTGGTTGCAGACATCAACAACAACAAAAACAACGTGGTATAAGAATGACTAGACGAATGTTTGCCATTGCATGGTTTATCGACCCTCATTTCGTCATGAACCATGTGTTAACCCATGCATAGAGGTGACATGTGGCACATGCTAGCACGTTCCTAGGTACACATCCTTTTAAGAATAGCCATAATAGCCACATTTTATAATTTAGATTTTACTGCTAGGTATACGCATATGTTTACACCAGTTTTCAATTACCGAGAATAATGAACGTGATTCCCCAAACACGATGTATTGCTCAACATCTTCACGTATGTGTGTCTAAAAAGCATTTGATTAATTCTTCATTATATTCCAGTACATATATTTTGTAATTAGATTTTACTGCTAGGTACATGTTTACACCGTTTTCAGATACGGAAAATAATTATTATGATTCCTGAATCTGCGATGTATTGCTGAACATCCTTACGTATGTCTGGTCTAAAATTTTCAATTTGGAAATTGGCGTTCTACGCTGTATAGCCAGTACATTATTATTTAAGAAAAAAATGGTTTTAGAATTTTAATGCAAGGTTATACGCATTATGTGTACACCGTTTTCAAATTACCGAGAAATAATGAACGTGATTCCCGAAACGCGGATTATTGCTCACATCTTTGCACGTAATGTGTGTCTAAAAAGCATTGATTAATTCTTCTTATAATAGCCGCGTAACACTACATTTTATAATTAGATTTTACTTGGCTAGGTACATGTTTACACACCGTTTATCAGATACCGAAAATATTATTATGATTCCTGAATGCGATGTATTGCTGAACATCCTTACGTATGTTGGTCTAAAAATATTTGATTGGTTTACGCTGTAATAGCTCACGTACATTATTTGTTATAATGTAGATTTAATTGCAAGGTATACGCATATAGATGTGTATCACTCGTTTTCATTACCGAAATGAATGAACGTGATTCCGAAACGCGCATGTTATTTGCTCAACATCTTCAGCGTAATGTGTGTCTAAAAGCATTTCGATTATATTCATTATTAATATAGCCGCGTACACTATCCATTTTAATAATTTAGATTTTTACGCTAGGTACATGTTTACACCCGCCTTTTCAGATTTACGAATAATTAATTATATGATTCCTGAATCGCGATGTATTGTGACAATCCTCAGTATGTTGGTCTAAAAATCATTTTGATTGGTTCTTACGCTGTAATAGCGCCACGTACATTATATTATTATAATGTAGATTTAATGCAAGGTATACGCATCTGTGTACAAACCGTTTTCAATTACGAAAATATGAAGCGTGATTCCCGAACGCGAATTGTATGCTCGCATCTTCACGACTGTGTGTTTTCGGCAAGAACGCATTTGAAGCGCTGGCTGCGCGCACCGACGCTCGGCCCGCGAAGAGGAGTCACGCAGCCGGCGCGGAAGTCTTGGCGAGGGCGAGCAGAGGGCGCCGCCCGCCTCCTCCGCCTCCGCCAGCGGCGACGCACACGCGCCCAGCAGCACTCCGCACCCCGCGCAGCGCGGCGAGCGCGGCGGCCACGCCGCAACCGTCCCCGGGCATCTTGGCGCAGCGGCCGCTGCGCCCCGCGCGCCGCCGCGCGCGCGTCGCGTGGCGCACGCGGCCCAACTAACCCCCCGCCTACCGCGCAAACAGTGGGTCGATTGCGCTCTAAAAGCGCCTTCGCCATTATCGTCACCACACGGCCGTTTCTCTCGTAAATTTCCGTCTTACTCGGTTTTTGTTTTGTTATGAATCCTAGAGTAGAATCTAAGAAATGTGAGTTTATAGACTCGTAAATCTATCAATAATCTCTGCACGTCTCCGGGGCAAATTGACAAACTCGTTGGTTGGAAAAAGTTGATTGAAGTGAAATTAGAAAGCCCGCGTGTATTTTATTTTATTAATTAACTATAATAATAGTACAATCACTCAGGATGATATAATAAAGAATTATTAATGTTAATAATTATAATAATAAATAATAATTATTGTTATAAAGTTTCATAAACGCTGATGGTTTTATTCTGACTTCGTGAATAATAAGAATACCTTCCATTACGTTTTTCTAAAAGTAAGAAGTATTTTCCCGCGCTCCGTTTATTTCAATAACAGGACAGAATTATCCACACGCGATAGTATTCGAAATATAGGGAACCAGATACAACTTATTGAATAATAATAATAATAATAATAATAATAATAATAATAATAATAATAATAATAATAATAATAATACGCTAGGTGCAATTTTTTTCGTCAAAATTATTTATTGTCTGTCAGGAAAGTGGTATGGAAAAAATGATGACTTAGCATACGTCCCATTTACTTGGATATAAAATAAATAATTTGCAGAGGAGTAAATAAAAATAGAAAATCTTGGTTCTTACAGAGTCCATTCAATTCGATCACAGGGGACTCGAACTGCACTTCTGTCACGAGCGTTACTTCGCGCGCGTTCATGCGTGTGCGAGTGGGCAAACAATTTTAACACGCTACTAACACACTACTTTACTCAAAAATATACATCCCAATGAATTTTGTCGGATAACTTTCCTCTTTAAAATTTCAGTTTATTCGAAATGTTGAATTTCTCCTATTCTATACCAATGACTAAGTGTCTGGTAAAAATAATTCTGAAACATGTCAGGCACTTCAGTGGATAATAACCGGCCAAACTAAAACAAAATTAAAATATCAACTTTTTCCCAAAGAAATAAAGAAAAAACTCGCGCAATGCATTATCTGCGTGTTTCAATTAAGAATTTCTCACCACATACGTGATGTAAGATGTTCGAAGTTACAAAGGAACTACAGAATGGTACAGACTTCCTCGCACTAGTTAGTTTTCTAATATCTGTAGACTGTGCTAGCTTTCTGGATCTGCCCCATGCACCTCCCGGCTGGCTGGAAAGCGGTAGGACGTCGTGCATCCGGCCACACGGACCCGGAGCTGATCTGAAAATAAAGTTAACAACACGCAAGACATTTTTGCACGTTTCTCTATTTTTAGGTCTTTGGTTAATAGTATAATTGAAGCATGACTCTAAGAATATTATAGAACTAGCTGAAGTATCCCGCGTTGATCGGGTATTTATCATAATTTATTAGCCAGGAAAATGAATTCCATCTATTTCCGCACTTCGGCGGAGCCTACTTCTATCTATTCTGCTGTATCCCCGCCTCGCCTAGCTCTGCCCCTCTCTGCCTCGCTCCCATCTGGAAAGTTCCTTTGTTAACTTGCCGCGGACCGGTTAATCACAAGTACGCGGGTTCGAATACCGCAATGCCGCTCTAAGGAACGTCCTGCGCAGGTAAAAAAGACCATACTTCCTGAACATGCAGCCATAACAACTCATAATCTACACCAAACTCTGACGCAAACAAGTACAAATTACAATATGTAACAAAAGAATTTTCGCCGGACCGGTTAGACTATATTATCGGGATTCGAATCCCAAATTTTGCCTTCCTACGAAAGCCCTGAACACGTGAAGAAGTCCGAAAGTTAAGAAGCCCGTTCCTCCTAAACTATCAGCCATAACAATTCATACTCTACATCAAAATTTGATGCAAACATTTATTCAATAAAATATGGAAGAAGAAAATTTGCCACAGACCGGTTAGATTATATTATCCCGGTTCGAATCCCAGATTTCGTCCTCTTTCAAGAGCTCTGCGAAAGTTAAAAAGCCCGATCCTCCTAAACTAACATCCATAACAATGCATACTCAACGTCAAAATTTGATGCAAACAAGTATTCAATAAAATCTGTAACAAGAAAATTTGCCGCGGACCTGTTAAATTACATTACCCGGGTTCGAATTTTAGACTTCGCCCTCATACAAGAGCTCTGTGAAAGTTAAGAACCCCGTTCCTCCTAAACTATCAGCCATAACAATTCATACTCTACGTCAAAATTGGATGCAAAGAAGTATTCAATAATTTTAACAAGAATATATGTTTACAAGTAAGATTATATGATTCCGTTTCGAGTCCCAGATTTCGCCCTCTTACAAGAGCACTGCGAAAGTTAAGAAGCACGTTCCTATTAAACTATCAGCCATAACAATTAATACTCAACGTCCAAATTTGATGCAAACAATTATTAAATAAAATCTTTGTACTTGATGATTTAGAAGCTCCACTTTGTTTGTCGTCTATCTCGGAACCTATGCGTTTGATTGGAGTTTAGATTGCACCTATGAATTTTTTTAAAGTGTTCTACTTGTATACGCAATATCAGCTGTCAGCGCCGAAATTAATATTTTTCGAAATTTGGCACGTAAGGGGGGGTTGCTTTGCACTTGATGATTTTCAGTCTCCACTTTGTTTGTCGTCTATCTCGGAAACTATGCGTCTGATTGGAGTTGAGTTTGTACCTATGAATTTCTTTTAAAGTCTTCTTCTTGTATACGCAATATCAGCTGTCAGCGCTGAAATTAATATTTGTCGAAATTTTGCACGTAAGGAAGTGGTGCTTTGTCCTAATGATTTTTAGGCTCCACTTTGTTATTCGTCTATCTCGGAAACTATGCGTGTGGTTGGAGTTTAGTTTGCACCTATGAATTTCTTTTAAAGTGTTCTACTTGTATATGAACTATCAGCTGTCAGCGCCGAAATTTATATTTTTCGACATTTGCACGTAAGAGGGGGGGCGCTTTGTACTTGATGATTTTGAGGTTACACTTTGTTTGTCGTCTATCTCGGAAACTATGCGTCTGATTGGAGTTTAGTTGACACCAATGAATTTC
>BOPP01000105.1:43797-68029 GCA_017312745.1 Gryllus bimaculatus
GCTGAGAATCACGTATGTGAAACGCGTACGTGTTTGACGTTTCACAAGCAGGGGAAAACCCAAATTGACCGAGTCGTACTGCCCATATGCCTATTAACCACGCTCGGAAAACTATGAGAAAAACTCATTCATAACGAATTCTCAGATATGTTTCAAATAATTGACTCAACTGCAACGAGGGCCGATTTACGGTGGAGTATTGGACGTTGCAGCGCCTTGAAAGGTTGGCACGTCGTCTCCTATACAACTTTATTCCATGAACTTTCCTGTGTACATTGCGCATCTAACCACTCTTAACTAGCAAACAAAACGTTTTCAAATGATGATCTGAATGCTAAATTTACCTGCCGCGCATACGCGCCGAAGTGTCTTAATGGAGCGTGATTGCTTCCTATGATTTCAGAGAGAAACGACGACATTTAGATTTTTCCTATTTTGTCACTACATTTCTGAATTCGGGCATCCGCCTATTAGTTTCGGAAATACGCGTGAAACAAACTTGAGCAAAAATTAAAAAAAGATCCTGAAAAATTTGAAAAAAATTAATTTCATTACTTTCTTGTGAAATCACGTATATGAGTACAACTCTCGACAAATTCGACTATTAGTTAAGAAAATACGCGTAAAACAAATTTCTATTTGATTTGATTTATTAGAGTCATATCAACTACATAGAGTTATTTGCGACTACCATAAGAATACACAATCAGTACAAAATAACACAGTAACTTAGAATTTAACATATATGGTTATATATTGTTACAAAGCAAATGAATTTATTGCACAGTTCTTGTTATTGAGATCTTTGAGAGATATTGTTATTGAGAGAACTTAGTTTGTACTTGTTTCTTGCACTTTCATATTCAGGGCAAACAAAAAAAGTTCTACTGAAAGAGGGATCTTACACATACTACAGTTATCAGCATCCGTCCTGTTCAATAAGTAGCCGTGTGAAAATTTTGTGTGTCCTTTTCTACATCATTGTACGACGACCTGACCATTTCTGCAGACTCTGACCGTCGGATTATCATCTTCAAGTTTCCAAACTGATCTTAATTTGCAACCCTGTAAGTTGTTCCATTCTTTACTGTCGAGGTCAGCTAATTTGTTCCTGACTCTTTTGAGAAATTCTTGATAGCTTACTGGTATATCACTTCTAACATCGCTTCGCGCTGCTTCTTTAGCTTTTCTATCTGCCAATTCATTTTCTGCATGAACAAATGTGCTGAAATCTTCTCGCTTATCTCTGAAAAAAAAAAACGTTTGTGGGTACAGCTCACTACGAATAAATCAATGGAGCAAACCACACTTCAATCTGTCTATTAGTTTAGGAAATACGCGCAAAACAATGTTCTGCCGCGAATTCATATAATGAGTGAAAAAAAAGAAAAAAAAATTAAATTCATCGCACCCTTCTGATATCTCGTATATGAGTACCGCTCGCTACGAGAAATTCAATGGAGCAAACCACACTTCAATCCGACTATTCGAGTAGGAAATACGCGTGAAAAAATGTTTTGCCCGAAATCAGCAATTTAGTTAAAACATTGGAAAAAAATAATATTCGTCGCATCTTTCTTAAATCACGTATCTCGGTACATCTCACTAAGAGAAGTTCAATAATGCAAACAAGACTTCAATCCGAATACTAGTTTAGGAAATACGCGTAAAATAAAATTTCGGCCCGTATTCAAAACTTTAGTGAAAAAGTAGGAAAAAAATTAAATTCGTCGCTTCTTTCTGAAATCACGTGTATGGGTACAGATCACTACGAGAAATTAAAAGGAGAAAACCAGACTTTAATCTGACTGTTAGTTAAGGAAATACGCGTGAAACAAAGTTCTGCCCGAATTCAATAATTTAGTGAAAAAGTTCGAAAAAACTAAAATTCGCCGCTTCTTTTTGAAATCACGTGTATTGGTAGAGCTCACTACGAGAAATTCAATGGAGAAAATCAGGCTTTAATCCGACTGTTAGTTTAGGAAATACGCGTGAAACAAAGTTCTGCCAGAATTCAGAAATTTAGTGAAAAAATAGTAAAAAAGTAAAATTCGTCGGTTCTTTCTGAAATCACGTGTATGGGTACATATCACTACGAGAAATTCAATGGAGAAAATTAGGCTTTAATCCGACTGTTAGTTTAGGACATACGCGTGAAATAATTTTCTGCCCGTATTTAAATATTTAGTGAAAAAATAGTAAAAAACTAAAATTCGTCGCTTCTTTCTGAAATCACGTGCTTGGGTACAGATCACTACGAGAAATTCAATTGAGAAAACCAGAATTCAATCCGACTGTTAGTTTAGGAAATACGCGTGAAACAATGTTCTGCCCGAATTCAGAAATTTAGTGAAAAAATTGGAAAAAACTAAAATTCGTCGCTTCTTTCTAAAATCACGTGCTTGGGTACAGATCACTACGAGAAATTCAATGGAGAAAACCAGGCTTTAATCCGACTGTTAGTTTAGGAAATACGCGTGAAATAATTTTCTGCCCGTATTGAGAAATTTAGTGAAAAAATAGGAAAAAACTAAAATTCGTCGCTTCTTTCTGAAATCACGTGTATGGGTACAACTAACTGCGAGAAGTTCAATGGAGAAAACCAGACTTCAATCCTGCTAATTAGTATACGAAATACGCCTGAAACATAATAGGGCAAAAATTTGGAAATACTGAAAGAAATTTGGAAGAAAACAGTTTTCGTTCGCATCGTTCTGAAATTATGTGTATGAGTAGAAATCTTGACGAGATATGCAATAGTGCAAACCAGTTTTTAATCAGCCTTTTTATTTCGGAAAAACGCGTGAAACAAAATTGAACAAAAATGAAGAAATATCGTGAAAAATTTGAAAGAAATTAATTTCATCGCTTATTTCTGAAAATACGTATGTGAGTACAACTCTCGATGAGAAGTTCAATGGTTTAAGGCGGACTCAATCCGCGTAATATTTTCCGAAATACGCGTGAAACAAAATTGATCAAAAATTGAGAAATTTCGTTTATGACGAAGACGAAAATGAAGACGAAAGACGAAGACGAAGGCGAAGACAAAGTTCAAACACGTTGTTAAGAACGAAAGGTGAAAGACGAAAGACGATAGAAGAAGACGTTGGCGAAAGGCGTACTGGATGGAGAAAAACTAAGATGAAGAAGATAGGCGAATTAAAAGTTAGAAGTTGAAAACCGCACATGAAGACGGTGTCGAATGATGATGGTGATAAAGGAAGACGAATGACTACTACGAATGACGAAAACGAGAATCAAAAAAAAAAAACAAAGGGGAAAAATGAAGACGATGATCACAGTTGAGGACAAAGACGAAGGTGAATGACAAAGAATAACAAAAATGACGAAAGACAACGTCGTAAGGCGAAGACGAATGTCAAAAATCGTAGATGAGAAGTTAGGGCGAAATGTGAGACAAAGGTGAAGACCAAAGACGAAGACGAAAGGAGAATGATAGGGTGAAAGACAAAGACAAAAACCAATATTTTAGAAAAAAATGGAGACGAAGGCAAAAAGGAAAGACAAAAGTAACGTGCGAAAGATAGATTTCACGGGGGAAAACACAATTGCCGTGCTCTGACAATGAATTTGTTTATAAATTCAGATGCTACGTTTAGAAAAAACCTGTAGCTCGTACTGTAGATCAATTGATTTGTGGTCTTAGATACCGAAAAACAAATTGACGTCGAAACATTCATCCACGCGTCCGTTAGTTAATATCACTAACACTTAAATTACACGTAGGATCTTTTTAAAATTAAAGGTAGCACAATCGTTCTGTCTCGAGTTGAAGGTTTGGGATTTATAAAAACATGTTTAGAAATTTGGGAGTACTTGACATGTCTTTGTGACATAATCAAAAATGTCTCCAAAGCGTCCCCAAATTTGTTCTTTAAATTTCTTATAAGAATAGTAAAAATACCTTCACTAATTTGACTTAAGTCCCATTTTCAGGGTTACCCTTAAATATTTCATTCTTTTAAAATATTAAATTTTTTCGGCGCCTTCCTACAACTAGAAAATAACAGTTAAATTAAAAAAAAAGAAATTTGTTCTCTATATCCACTTATTTTATTAAGAGCATGCTAATTTTTGGAAATTTTTCATAGTTTTCGAGCAATATTGCGTCACTATGTGCATATCAAAAAGTATATAAACAATATTTTCTCTAAAACAAGCTATGTATTTTTTCTTTGAAGTTTTGGTAGGGTTAGTGCTAAATGTATGCTATGAGATGAAATAATTGATATTTGCTCTAATATTTTGTTGTTTCTTTAAAAATACCACAAATGTAATTTTTTGACTAGTCTCTTGCATCTAATATTTACATTTTCAGCGATTTGTTGAGGATTTGCATTTACGTTTGCATGATCTTTAATTGTCGTACTTTTCTCGTAAATCCAAAACTTTTCTGTAAAATGAAACTCAATATTCCGCATTTTTAAAAACCGTCAAAGGACTACCTTCAATTTTGAAAATATCCGACGTATGGTTTAGGCGAGGCCATTTTCTCAATAACTGCTCTAAATTTGTTCTTCAAGATTTTCGAACGGATAGTGCTCAATGCACTGTTGAGGCAAATTAATTCAAATTAATTTTGGTGTATTCTTTGCTTTTGTGTTTTAAATACATGAATGAAACTTTAAAAAACTCTCACACCGTTAATATGCACATTTTGAACAGTTTGTAAAGATTACTGCACTTACGAGAGGAAGTGTTTTAAATTACTTCAAATAAATCTAATCTCAAAAATAATCTAAACCCAAACATTTTTTGTGAAAAAGAGCTTTATATTTCGCATTTACAGTAATGCATAAATGTCATTTTCTTTGAAATGGCTCCGAATGTTTTAAAATAAATTGCCTTTTATAACGAGGTTTTACTCTTATTTAATATTTTTAAAGTAATAAGTCAACTCTTCGGAAGTCGAAAATTGAAAGTTTTTTAGAAAAAATGTACTTTGGGCTAGGGTAAATAGCAGCCGTCAAGAGTAAGCGGAAAATCATAATAGTTAGCGCAGACCAAAGAAAATAGAAAACGAATACAAGAAAGTACGTCAGTCTGTCCGTCCTTCTGTGAATACTTCTAGGGCCTAAACTACGCTTAGGATATTTTCCAAATTGAAGGCACCCATGTCCATCTGAGACGAATCGAAGCTTTGAGATTTTGAAAAACATCTTTAAAATTTGGGAGTACTTTTATATGAAGTCCCTGGGACATCTTCAAACTTTTCTCAAAAACGGCTCCAAATGTTTTCTATAATGTTCTTGCTAGAATAGAGTAAAATACACTTACAAAGATGTCATATGTCTGACTTTCACCGTTAACTATAAATTTTCGAAAATTGCGAAAGATTGATTTTTTAGGTGTCTTCCTACTGCTATAAAATTAAAGATAATTTTTTTTCTAAAAAATGTGTTGTCCATAGTCATATCAATCAATAAGATCAAGTGTCATTTTTTTGAAAACTTTATTTTTCCCGCAAATGGCGTGCAGCATGTGCAATATTAAAAAATAATGAAAACACGATTTCCTCGTAAACCGCTCCAAATTTTGTCCTTAAACTTTTGATAGGGATAATGCGAAATGTACTCTGTGAGATGACATAAACGCCATATTTTTCTACAATATATTTATGTTTATGAAAAAAAAAGACTTTTGACTAGCTTCTCACTTATAAAGTAACTCACAAATGTAACTCACAAATGCAATAGTGTTTACAAATCGCTGGAAATTGCATATTAATGCCGTGAGTGATATTACAAAAAATACATTTGTGTAATTTTTGAGAAAACAACAGAATACCCCAAAATGAACTATATGTCATTTTAAACACTGCAATAAGCACTACCCTTGGAAAAGTTTAAAGAAACTATTGGTGCTACAGAATGGCACAGACATTTCTCCGTTCTTCTCCGTAGAAAGGCAAGAAAGTTATGTCATGACTTTTTAGTGTTATGATACCAAAGACGTGAATTATATCAGTGTACAGATGGGTGTTAAAAATGTTAATACAGTGATAATATATTTTTTATAAATAGTTAATGACAGCAACGCGATTGTCCCATCTAGAAACAATGTAGCTTTTTAGATTGCGTAATCCTGTATACCAACAGACTATGTAATTTCTGATTTCCCACTAAATTTGAACACAAAAAAGGTTTTTTTTAGAGAAAACGGGGTTTTGTACGGCGTTTTGGCTTCCGGAAACAGTTAACAGAGCTAGGGGACACCGGTCAAACTGAGTATTCCAATACCAAGAAAATATGGTTCCTCCAGGGATAAAAAGAAGTGTCTTTTTCTTGGGCGGAATTCGAACAGCAACCGATCTAACAGAGGTGTTAATTCGTTCTTTTGATCGACTTTCACCAATTAATTTGTAATAAAGCTACATTTTCAATGAAATTTGTACAAGTTTAACATTGTTTTGTGATTCTGCCTTACGGTTCAAAACACAGCAAGAGCCCGAAAACCATCGCGGCGGTTCTTTCAGTCTAAACCGTCACGGCCGGAATGTCCCCGTCACCGACTTCGACCGTCCGTTCCAGTGAATTAATTTGGAGCCGGGAGGTCCTTCGACCGCAGCGGCCATAGAAGTTCAATTAGCGACCGCCTCCGCCCTATTAGCGAGGCAATTAGGCGCTGGAATGCGCGGCACTCGGCGATTGGAGTGGGCCTCGTCGTCGCCTCGACGGCTCGCCAGTTCGGGACAAAGTCTCTTCATTTTCCGTGCCACTCGGTCTTTCCGTCTTCCGCAGGTACTAGATCTTAGCACATGGAGTATCCTCTTGCCCGAGACGTAGCGTGTATCCAGATGGTGGTACGCATCTGGAGAAAAGAATGTTCAAAACATTACGCATTTCATTCTGGATTTCAAAATAGTCCAATTCAGTCCATTACTTCAAATTAACCTCTTGTTAACTCGGAAACTGCTAACTCGAATTCCTCAATATTTCATTTTCTTTCAGTTGCCTTGTATATTTAAAATTCCACAAACCAATTCTAGTTTCTTCTAAATATTCGATATTTCGAGCAGAGATATCGGTTCCACTGTTTTTCACGGAAGATAACTAATGCTATAGTAGCAAACACTTTCTCGCATAATTTCTAACACTTAACGATTTTTGTAAATTCACAAACTTTGACGAAAATTACATTTTTCCAAAACGTCATTTTTCTTAGTGTTTCTTAGTTTAAGAGAGAAAATTGAAGAAATTATTTGGAACCGTTTTGGCGATTACCGCCTCCAGTACATCCTTTTTTAAAATTTTCTCCATTTTTCGATTTTCTTATTGTAGAAGCGAAATCTTACTTCAAGAGTATTAAAGAAGAGTAAAACCTCGTTTTAAAAAGGAATTTTCGTAGACAAATTTGAAGCCGTTGCAAATATAATAACGTTTATGCGTTTCTGTAAATGGAAAATTAGAAGCTCTGTTTCACAAAAACCTTTTGCGTTTTAGAAAAACGTCATTCGAAGTCTTTTGAATCACTTCTAATCACAAATACAAGAATGTATACAAATCGCTGAAAATGTACTCGTTAAAGCCGTTAGCAATATTTATAAAAAATTACATTTGTGTAATGATTTTAAAAAAAATAATACTAAAAAATTACTAACGTCATATTAAACAGTGCAATTAGCACTATTCGTTGGAAAAGTTTGAAGCAAAAATTTGAATTCATATTTGAGAAAATAGCGTTTCTGCAAATTAGAAAATCCAGAAATTTGAGCTCGTTTTCACAGAAAACATTTGAGTTTCCAAGAAACTTTATGACATTTTTTGAATTACATACACTCATAAATACAATAATATCCAGAAATTGCCGCTAATGTAAATATTGACGACGTGAGTGACACGTAAAAATACCTTTTTTTGTAATTTTTGAAAAAACAACAACAAAAGAATAGAGCAACACAGCGTTAAGGTCATCTTATAAAGTACATTTAGCAATATTCTTACCAAAAATTTAAAGAAAAAATTGAATGCCTTCTTAATTTAAAGAAAACTTTTTGAGCCATTTCAGAGAAAATTTTGAAAATGCCCGGTGACTTCATGTAAAGTACCCCCAAATTTTAAAGTTTTTTTTTCAAAATTTCAAAGATTCCACTTGACGATTTATTTCAATTTGGAAAAAAATCCTACGCGTGTTTTACCAGACAGACTGACGGGCAGGCGGCAGGACTGATAGACGGACGTTTAAAAAAAAGGTTTTCGGTATCAGGGTCCCCAAACTATGTATTTCCGTCGAAATCTCGAAATAGATTTTCCGCAGCATTACATATGACTTCGAATATACGCACGTATAAGGAAAAATAAAAACAGGGGGAAGTTTATTTACCAGAAACGCGCATAAGGTACTGTATCTTATTCTTAACCTCTGACGCACTTTAGTTTCACATTGTTTGTATTCATAGAACTGTTGTAGTATGTCTATATTTTATACAATGTTATCACATAACCTTGGAACAACAAATATTATTAAGAACAACATCTCTCCTCAGAAGATCCTATGAACGTTTTAGAGGCTAACGTTAATCACAGACAGATGACATACAGATGTTGTATCGACAATCTATTTTTCGCCATCAAAGGTCCTTCTGCCTAGAAATACCGTTAGAGGTATTAATTTACTACATATAAGAACAATATTTATCCACATTTTTGTTACCAGGGCCTGACGTTCTCCTGAAAAATCGCCAATTTTCGTCACAGGACCACAATAGTTACTATATACTTAATACTTACTATGTGTACTTTACTGTGTATATATTACGGAGAGAAAGTATAAAATAGCATTTTAATTGTATTATAATAGTATTGCAATACTTTCTCTTTACTACTTAATTAGTAAGCCGACAAAGTAGAAAAAACTAGTGGTGCTACAGCATGCCACAACTACCTATTCGAACTTCCCACATACTCTTACCTGTTGCCATCTACCGCCGCCGAATTTTTTTTTGTTGTTGTTGAAATCTTCTTAATTTTTCGGTTTACTAATAATAGAACAGAAATATTATTTTAAATATATTTAAGAACAGTACAAGCGCGACTTAAATGGCAATTTTCTTTGAAACTTTGGGGCAGTTTTAAGAAAATGGCGCTTAAGCGCTACAGTATATTCAAAATTTGAAGCAGAATTTTTCACAGAAAAGTTTTGAGTTTTAGAAAAAACTTCATTTCACGTCATTTGAAGCATATTAACACACTAATACAATAGTGTTTACAAATTGCTGGAAATATGCATAATAACGGCGTGAAAAATATTTTTAAAAATTCATATATTTAATTTTTTTTAAACCGAAATGAACTTTACATCATATAAAAGAGTGCAATTAGCACTACCCATTCAAAAATTTTGAACAAAAAAATTGGAGGCGTTTTATGAATAAATGGCATTTGAGCGTTTCCGAAAATACGAAATTTTGAGCTAGTTTTGATAGAAAACGCTAGTCTCCGAATCGCTTTATATGGTATTATTTAAAGCACATTTACTCATAAATATAATAATGTGAGCAAATTGTTTCTAATGTAAATATTAAGGACGTGAGAGAAAGTCTAAACCATTACATTTTTGTAATTTTTAAAAAAACAAAAGAATATGGCGTTTATATCATCTTATAAAGTGCATTTATAACAATCCTTACCAAACGTTAAAAGAAAACGAGAGTTTTTGAGAAAACGTTTTTGATTTTTTTAATTGCCTAAATTTCACGCAATGTTGTCAATTTTTCAAACAAATGTACATGACCTTAAAATAAAATAAATTATGACAACAAATTTTGTTTGAAAAAATCCCTACCTTTAATTTTGTTGTTGTAGGAAGACCTCGAAGAAATTCAAACTTTTGAAATCATCTAAAATTCAGTCGGAAAATGTGACCTACGCCATATTTTTTGGTGCATTTTACACTATTATTACACGTAATTTAATAAAAAAAATTGGAGTCATTTTTGAGAAAATTTTGAAAATATGCCAGGGGCTTCATGTAAAGTAGCCCTAAAAAACAATAAATGATTTTCAAAATCGCAGAGTTTCGACGCAGAACAAATGGACAGGGGTTTCTTCAATTTGAAAACAATCCTACTCATGGTTTAGGCACTAGTGTTGTTCACATACACCTGACAGACGCATGGACAGAAAAAAACACTTTTTTGGTATCAGTGGACCCCAAAACGTGTATTTCCGATGAAATCTCGAAAGCGATTTTGCGCACATCTTACTATGTATATTACTCCTAAATACGTAGTACGTATACGGGAAGGTAATAATTGTAATACCGCGACAAAAAACGGGGATTTTTTTCAACAGAGAAACTCTTATTGTGTCTATTTGCCCCCAGTTGGCCTTTAACACCCATTATTAGGCTTTTAACACCAAATTTAACATTGTAGTGGTGAATAAAATATTGGTGGGAGAAAAACTTTTAAATTATATACTGTAATACATTTTATCTTCTTTTATTTCATACAGATTATTTTCTGCAACAAATGGATCGTTTTTTCGTTGTTATGAAAAATTCCGAAGGAAGTCGATCTTATACTATTTTTGCTTGAAACATGTGTTTCCGGGCAAAAGAGGTGCAGGTAATCACGATATTCGATAATCAGAACTCATACGAAACAAATTTCAAAATTACACCAAAACCTTCCTTTACTTTCTACGTCTTCGCCGGGCGATATCTTCGAATTTCATTTGTATTTTGTCTGGAAAAAATTCTGTCCTATTGAATGGAAACTTTGATTAAATCTTTAAAGACAATGAGCTAACCTTAGGTTTTTGAGGCAAGTTTTATTGTTTACAGAACTATTAGAGATATACGTTTTTCGGATTTGTGGTCAATGTAAACCTGATTGTGAATGAATCCTCGTACATTTATGGAGAACCATTGGATATCGCGACTCCCGAAACTCCTTTATCTTCAAATACCTCCAAACACTTCAAGGAATTGTTCCACCTGAACAGGCGATACTGCTGGCCCTGGCAATTTGAATCAGAATTGGCGCAATTTTTTTCAGCAATAAAACTTTCCACAACTTTAAACTTTGCACAAAGATACTTATACTCCTATGATTTGTTCGTCAAATTCCTTTAATCGCGTAATACCTATAATTTCTTATGGTAATAATAAAAACACGATGTCAGTTACTTTCAATTTTAAAGAATTATCAATAAAATTTTCATCAACTTACAACCTACTGAAGCCCAAATGAGATCGGGCCGGAAAAATAATGCACGTCAAAGTACATGCAGTCGAAAACTTTAGTTTCAACATCATTCACGATATACTTAGCATTTATTTAGCTCTTATTTAGTCTAGTAATATGTACTGAAATTTAATATTTTTGGTGACGGTAAGTTTTGTCAATGAAAGGTGGTTTATGAAGCGTCGATAATCTCATTACAAAAGATTGAAAGCAGTTTCAGTAGTAAAATCAGCACAAAAGTGCAAAAATATTGACAATAAATAATGGAGTTGTATTTCATGAAACTATGCACAAATGAGTAATTTTTAGGTTTGCTCTACGTTCCTTCATGTCTTGCTCGGATCGCTGCAAAGCGGCGACAAAGATATATATACAAGGGGGGGGCTTTTTCGCGTCCTTAGAAGAAGAAGGAGCTAGCCTCTCCCCTAAAAAGGAAGGCGCGATGGGAAGGTAAGCGCGAAGTGGAGAGCTGACCAGGTGCACCCCTCCGCATGGACTGCGCTCTCTCGCTCAGCGCATTATGATTTTTTTCTCGCTTGCACCTCTCTCTCAATACTCCTTAATATATAATCTCATCATAATACTCTCTCTCTTCTCAATCTCTCTCTCTTTCTCTCCACGCGCCCGCCGCCAGCCTCTAACCCAATAACGCTGCCGATGAGGCTGCGGCCAAGATTCAGTTAGCGACGTAATAACGTTTGCTGGAGATGGCGCCCGCTAACAGGCCGCGAATTATTCCAAAACCGCTCTGGCTGTGCGGGGTAATCTGGCCGTTTGCATGACTTCTTTCATTCGCCCGATTCCCACGGCGTTCACCTACTCGGCGCTCTCTGACGTCTTTGGTAATTGTTGGAATATATCTTTGTCGCGCTTTGAAAATCCTCATTGAAAAGTCAATGTTGCAGAACAAGTTACGAGACATGAATGAAATGCTGAACGTTTATCCATAGAGACTAGCACACAACCTTCAACAAACATTACGTTGATCATCTACGTCCCCCACAGAGACGAAAACAATAAAGGGGATTTTTGCTAATATTTTATATTAGTGTATTGTTTCTACTGCAAAAATTGAGCTTCGATACAATTTAAACTAGAGATTCTACAAAATACACAAAATAACTCGAACTTACGAAAATACAAATTATTTTTCCATTTTCTTTAGTCTGCTAGACTTACATTACAGTTCAAGATTAATGTGGACTGGAATTGTAGGTAATTGTCTGATAGGTCCATACGTTCTCCAAGCACGTCTTACAGGCGCTGTGAAAAGGAATTTATTCAGAACGCTCTCCTAGACTTTCTACTCGACGTTGTGCCCCTACAAATGAGGCAGAAGATGTATATGTGTGATGAGGTTGCAACACATTTCAGTGTCATAAGAGGAGGAAATTTTAAGCACTTGCTATGAGTTTTATAGGTTTACGAGATGACATGAATAGTCATTAATAAATTAATAACGATAAAATAAATAATTGAGGGCACATATAAGACACGTGTAGGGCACATGTTCGTATGGATCTTTTTGTGCAAGGAACCCATGCCCGAAGTTTGTGAAAGTGTGTGTTTAAATCACCTTTATAATAACATTTTGCTATTGTTGTTTGTATTTCCTAACTAATTATTAGTGCCCTGTCAACCTCAAATTGCTTCCTTGGATCTATAAGGAGGCCTTTATTGTGAAATTGGCAAAGGTATTATTATTATTATTATTATTATTATTATTATTATTATTATTATTATTCAATTAAAATCCCAATAATGGCAAGGGCCTCCTGCCTTTTGCAGGGAATGCTGAATGAAGTAATAGGGTAATGATGAGCGGTAAAAATACTAGATGGTGCTGGCGCGGTGATGGAAGGTGACGTAGCATTTTTGAACCATCCTAAAATTCGCCTCAGGGAAACCATGGAAATCCCGGCCAGGACGACCGGCCCAGGGATCGAACCTGGTCCTCCCAATTGCGAAGTCAGCGCGCAATGCCCTTAGCCACTTTCCTCGTTTGGCAAAGGTAAAACGTTGGCCAGTAGAAGTAAGGGATACTGATGATTGTCTACGATGAAGTATTTTGATAATAAATATTATGGGAAGCTCTTCTTCCTGGCGCCCGCCCAATTCATAATTTCAGTTTTTATCAGCCTGAAATTCTTAAACGCCAACAAAGAGGGCTGCATAATGTGATAAACAACGGAATTTTCGCGTAAATTTATTCTATTATTTTGACAAATTTGTATGGCGTAACAAAACGAAATTTAACGAAAATTATGCGAATTATTTTTGCAAATGACGAATCTGCTAGTGCGGTACGCGTTGGTGAACTCGCTCTGAAAACTATCAAGTGTGGCAACATACAATGGATGCGGAGAGCACACTCAAAATCCTCCTTCACTCAACCACCGATCCACCGGACCGTTAGCCTCTGCTTTTGCAAAAAAAATTCTTCAACCTCTAGTTGCGCTATCAGTAAGGATTAATAATAACTAAATACTCAGCTGAAGTGTAATTTGTTACTATTTTTTTACCATGGAATATTTTCAAATTATATTTTAAAAGGAACCTTAATAGAGAGTTGCCGAGACACCTCATTAAGGGGCCCCTGACTTTGATGATTGGTTGGTTGCTTGTTAGTGATTCCGGGTGCGTCAACTACTGAGTCCCGCAAGTGTAGTGCATGTTTCATCTGGGCGGCGGTGATCTTCCCCCACTGGTTAGTGAGATCCGGTTCAGACCTCCTGTCGCCTAGCAGGGTTTACCTCAACTAGGTATCTCCCACCAGCGAGGCTCCGCCCCAGCCGGAACAAGCTCTAACCTTCCGACCGGTCTCCCAGCATGTGGGGTAGTGTAGTGCATGTTAGTTTAAGTGTGTGCAAGGGGTGGGGCTATGACAAGGAAGAGGACAGCAAGAGCACGCGCGGTCCGTGATCCGTTTACTGTTCCGTATCCGTAGGATACTGTTCCGAAATTCGCCTAGTGTTGATCAGGAAAACAACGGAAAACTAGCAATCAGAGCAGTCGGATTATAGAATTATCCTCCAGGCAGAGACTAAATTCGACTAAGCTAACACACTAATGTAGAGAACACTGACTTCGAACGCACCGGAGCTAAACACCGGTTGCATCAGCATCGTTACGCCCCTATTTTTCAGACACGCGCAATAAACTACTCATTGCTTACTCAAAGTAATACTCGTATTTAGTCGTTTATTCTCCACTCATGCAAGCGTTTTATTGTTAAGCACGTGCATCTATGTGAGATACAAAACAGGACTATCCGACGAATACTTTGTACTTTCTCTAATACAATTATTTAAGGTTAACAAATATACGAAAGTATGCTCAGGTATTCCACAGGCACAGTAAATGTTGTTGAGAGCCACTGCAATGAAGAAACAAATATTGGTTGTAATAGAGCAATGAGGCTGTCTGACAAGACGCGGGTTTAGACACTAGCGTGGCACAGCCCTCTCGCATGGAACGCGCATAGGGCACCTAGCGCAGACTATATCTTCAATTACATAATTATATATGCCCTTTGTGCTCCTACCGCAGTAATGCTGGTACCCAGGATTTCCACATATTCCCTGCGATGTGGTTGCCATTGTGCTGCTGACATTATCGCTCGAAATACGGATCTTGGGTTAAATAATTATACAATGTAATTGCAACATTTTTTCCAAATGTTACAGGCTTGGGGATTTTTTTCTTTATTAGAACGATTTGTTCCTGAAAGAAAAGTTCATGGTGGCGAAAATGACATAGATGCGTGTTGCAGAGTACCATGGAGCTTCAAACTGCATTTAAACTTCAGAAACTGCAGAAAAACTAGTAGTACTACAATATCATGTACTTTCTCGCACTTAGTAACGATTACGTACTAAAATTTTAACACCACAATTTCTCTCCATATAAACGCATTTCAATCAAGACTTGAGCTCATTATTCAAGTAGAACATTACGTGCGAAAACGAATTATTTTAAAGGTAATATATAAACACAAATTCGACAATGAAATCCGTATTTTAGGCATAAAAAATAGAAATTAATGTAAGACCCAGTGGCGGCGGCATGGTGGCGCCTGTCTCTACTGACCGTTATTGCCAGCGCAGCTTTGTTAAAGCCATAACAGACGATTCGTTTGATATAAAAGGCGTGTCTGTAAAATAAGTTGTATAAATACGTAAAGAACAATTTATTGAAAATAAAATTACAAATACTAGTATTCTTCAAAATAGCATCATTGGGCATCAATACACTTGCACCAGAAATCCTTTCAGCTCGGATAGGCATTTTAGAACTAGTTTTCTGGTACCTCCGTCAGACACCTCTTCGCGGCGGCTTTCACGGTATCTACGGTCTCATAACGAAGACCCTTTGACCTTCTCTTTATTCGAGGAAACAAAGAAGTCTTCTGGTGCCAGATTAGGGCTGTATGGTGGCAAGGTCAGCGTTCGACACTATGCCGGGCCAGTAATCCCTGATCCATTTCCCCTGGCATTCCTGTGATCTCCTTCCTGTCGCGAAACAGCCGGTTTAGAAACCTTTCGAGGACTTTCAAGTAACATTGACTGTTGTCAGTTTGTTCCTGTGGCACAAACTTCGAGTGGAAAATACCTTTGGATTAAAAAAAGACGACAAGTTTGACTTCCACCACACGTGGAAGGGCGGCCAGAAGAATTTCAGTACTCACCTGACCGCTGTGGTGTGCGGATCGTGCCCGCAGCTCCGTAGTGTCTTACCTTGCTCGCCCGCGAGGCGCCAAGATAAGAAAAAAAACTAGCGATAATAACCTACGTGCGCACTAAGCTCTAAGTGAACAGTCTATATTTGTATAGCATACAGGTTTCATTCTCTTCATATTCAAATCAACCTAACAAAGACAACTTATACTAAAACTCGTCGTATTTTACCGAAGTACTTTCGGGTAGGATCAGTAGCCATGTAGTGCGACTTGCATGCAACTGACACCCAGGAAGCTTTACTCATAGAAATGTCCATCGAATGAATCTACAGCAGCCGACAGCAACGGCATGGATCATGATTTCATCTGCTCCCGTCAACGACGCAGAAATGTTATTGGCAATATAACACACCAGGCTCCGGCTCAAAAAGCCGAACCCTGGACGTCCTCGACCCTGAGGGTTGAGGCTAATAGAGGAAGGCAAAAGGACAAGCGTCTTGCGATAGTGCAATTACTAGTGTATATACAGTCCCACCAGAGAATCAATTCAGTGCTCTTGATATAGAAGGCACAAACAGAAACAATGACGGAAACCCTTGCCAAAAACCACTGTACCATCCAATTTTCGTGACAAATGTAAATTAAGTTTCCAAGCTATGATCAAATTTATTAAAGGAAGCCTTAAAAACAGAAAGATTTTCGAAAAAAAATTCTCTAGCAACGACAAAATTAAATACGCTTGAAAACTCCAAATGCTACAGGAAATAATAAAACATTTAAATCAGCAACAGTCCAAGATATACTATACCAGTACCGTTGAAACAAGAACGTGCGATATAAGTGTCTGCGAACACATTACATTATACGGATAGACGTAAAGAATATCAAGGCTGCGCTTCTGGGAAAAAGATCAACAAAGTTAGAAACATTATAAATGTCCGCCAACCAGACTAACGAATCACCTCTGCCTTATTTTTTGTGACCTTTGAGCCCAGAAATTGAGTTGAAATTGAGCCAGAAAGTGAGAAAATTGAGCCCAGACCTTGAGCCCCAAAAAAGTATTACCAAAAATACTAAAAGGGAAGTCGTTACAACAACTCAATTAAACACAGAATGTCTTCACAAGAGATGCATGTGCAAACACCAAAACAAACATTTGAAACTCACTTATTCTCACGAAAACTCAAGAATGGACATGTGTAAATGCAGGACATGGGCCCCGATTGTTGCGCGATCAAAGCCTTAGAAAAGACATCAAAACAACGACGATAGCAATTCCATTAATGAAAATTATATAGCACTCCTTTGAGAGTTTGAAAACCAGACTAAGGAGCAAGTCAAACAAATAAAACTTCTCATTAACCTCATAACGTCGCCTTGTCTCCAAACTATCTAATGCCTAAATCCTTCGCATTGCAGCTTGGAACGCAACGCTTGGCAAATCATCGCAAGAATCGAAATATTTCTCAACAAAACAAAAATAGACATGCTACTCATCTTGCTGGGATCTCACTTCACAGAAGAAGCTACTTTAACTGAAGAACTACACTTTATACGATTACTAAACACCTAGTGGCAATGCCCCATTGTGGCACAGCAATATTAATAAAAAGCACTAGTAAAACATCAAGAACAGGAAGCTGAGACAGAAACAGGATATTCAAGCAACGACTGTGACAAATTATGTGTAACTGAGTTGGACCAATTATCGATCAGTGCCATTTACTGCCCTCCAAGATTCAAAATTGACAAACAGGGGATTTGAAACCTATTTTAAGGTCTAGGAAATAGGTACATGGTGGAGGAGGACCTACAATGCCAAACACAACGCAAATGGCGGATCCAGGCTCATCACTCCAAGAGGGAGAGACTTGCTGAAAAGCAGTTACCTCACTTCAGCTAGAAACAATTTCTACAGGAAGACCTACCTACTGGAGGCCTAGCCGATCAAACCAAAACTCCAGATGTAATGATATTTCATAGCAAAAGAATCCCATCACTAACTGTATCAAATAGAATCTTCCACGAACTGTCCTCAGACCACACTCCAATATTTATTCACAAGTCGCAACAAAATATTCTACAATCCTCTCCCGCGTCCACTAACGACAGAAAAGACAAACTGGAACCTTTGTATAGAAAACAGATATCTATGAAAACAAACATCGATTACCGACAAGAATCAGTCTGGACCACATAGACGAAGCACTGAGTATATAATACAAAATATTTCAAAACAGCTTGCGACAGGCTACACCGCAACTTCGCTACACCCAAAGGCTGCGTGAAATATTCCAAAAGTTCTTTTGAAAAAATAGACCGAGAAAAAAAAGACTACGAAGAATCTGCGCTAACTCAAAATAATCCGAAGACCGACCACTACAACAGAGCACTAGCAACTAAAACGCTCCTAAACGAATTCAACAACAAACAGGTTTTTCAAGATTTCATACTAACCTTACCCCAATAGAAGGATACCAAGTAACCTTCCTTATTTAAAGCCAACAGTGGAATCTAAAAAAAAACCGACCAAATCAAATCCCGTCCTAATCAGGGACGAAAACAAGAAGCTTGGCAGCAAGAAACCCCCCACAAAAAACCGTCTACCTTTGCAAAATTCTTTTGCTAATGTTATTCCAGATATCCATTATAAAATACTAACCAAGAGCAATCAAATCAGAGATTATCTGAACTCTCTCCAAACCAAATGGACTCGCACTTCATCCAGCACTCACCCAGAGAAATTACCAAATCAAACTCCTAATCAATACACAAAAGTTCTCTGGCATATGACTTTAATTCACCAAACCTCTTTCTCAAAGAACTACCACGAAAGGCAAGACTTAATAATTACTTGATGTGTCAACCAGTATTATAAGACAGAGGCACTACCGAGCAATGGAAAGTAGCCCAAATTCAATTTTTCTCAAGCCTGGGAAACCTCCATCAATGAACCCTCCTCCTACCGTCCGCATCAGATATACTTCCTATTCTAGATCCAAAGAATTTTGAGAAACTTCTTCTATCAGAATACGTGCTCACATAGCAACCATAAACTTAGTCCCGGTGATCATTTCAATGTGGTTTAAGACAAACAGAGCATTTACGTATCGTCGAACAAGTTAATAGAATCGACCAACTACATTGAGAATAGCTTCCTAAGAAATGAATAGATTATCTGTTTTCACAAAGCCGGCCCTTTTAGAACATTGCCCAAAGTGCCCTTTTGGGAACCCCCAAAAAGTCTGGTCACAGCGATCCTTATTTAAATCTAAGATTGTCTAAGTATCCTCTTCAACATTATCAGATCTTTTCTATCCACCGCACATTTCAAATCAATATCAAATGAAATTATCTGAATTCCAGCCAACTAAGGCCGGATTACCACAAGGTAAAGTGTATCTCGGCCCTACCTAACTACAGCTCTATACTATCTGAATTACCAAAATCAGATAAAACAAACCAGTAGCCACTTTGCAGATGATACGGCATACAGCTTCGGATGACCGAACTCCTAATGTCGGCATCGAAACATTTACAAGAACATCTCATAATGATTGAAGATTGGGCCCAAAAAGTGGAAAATAAAATCAACGAAATATAATCAGTCCATAATAACCTTTTACTCCTGAGGAAAACGAAAATGCCCTACTGTCCAATAACAACAACAATTCCATATAAGTACAGGTGGAAAGTGTAAAATAACTTGGAATCATTTCTAGAGACAACGGCTAAAATGCGAAGCATCACATCTTAGGCCAAAAAAGCACCTTCAACTTCAAACAGAATAAACTATATCTGGATACTAGGAACCACTGCACCAACTATCACTGGAAAAATAAATGTGTGAATATAAAGCTATCATGAATACAATAGGACCTACGGCATCCCAAATCTGGGGACAGCAAGCAGAGTACATCTCTCGACATCCAGAATTTCAATCCAAGACTTAAGACTGATCGCGGGCAGCACAATGCGTTTCATCACAAATGCGCAAGGCCACAAAGACTAACAATGCCGACTGTCTTGAAAGAATGATTTATGCAGCTCAAACTATCTCCAGCGCCTTGAAAACCATCCAAACCACTAGCCGCCAAACATCCTAGAACAAATTTTGAGTGCAGACATCCATCACTGACGCCAGAACTCACCCCTACAACTCCCATATAGATTTCTCAAAACAAATAACTGAAACATTACCCTCACTACTAACTAGTCCACTTGCAGCCACCCAAAATAATACTTGCTTTTTATATCTATGAGAAGTAGATGAAGAGATAACCCATGCCTCCTTCACTGGAAATCAATGTCAGAATAATTCTACAACATCATATTTACTTATTATTTTGTAAAAAAGTAGATTGTAAATTTTTTGTTATAAATTAAAAAAAAGAATTTCAACGGCCATAAAACCCTTTCCATTTCCTTAAGAGTTGTCGGCTGGAACAACGTTGTAAGCAACACATTTGTCAATTTTCTATTTTCTATGTAACAATGTACATGAATCTGATCTCCCATTGAAATTATTTAGAATTGTTAAGTTAATTTTTGCGTGAAAAATGTCTCTTAAAAATTGGCTAACGTGGAAGAACGTTGTAAGTGCTGGCAAAACGGCGGGAAACAAACTTATAAGTATTTCACTGTCCACTCTAAAAGACAGTAGTAGGGGTAAGAAAAGGAGAAGGAATGTTGAAAAGTAGAATGGTAGTGTAAGAAAGAGTGTAGAGATTCGTGAAAAGTGAAGAGTATGTAAGCTCTAGGAAGGTAAAAAATCCAAACGAGGTGGGTGAAACAACGTAGAATTCCCAAAGCTTATGAATGCTTTGTTATAAAACATTTTTGCCACAGACAATAGCATCAATTTAATTAAACTGGATGTATAAATTTCAGAATGTATCCTGTAAAAGAAGTTCCGTGCACTAAGTTACGATGAACAGTCAGCATTTCTAGCACATCAGTGTGTGACAGTATTAGATCGGAAAAGAACAACTTCAGATCGCGTGTCTTTTAGACACTACACTTTTACGTATTATGTCATTAAACAGAAGAAGGGAACGTTTTTCCACAAAACATTGAGTGATACCTTGAAAGTGTCAACGCGAAGACTTCAAGTACCAGAAGGAAAACTGAAAATAAATAAAGACATAAGAGAATCGACCGTATTCCACAATAGAGTAAGAAACAGTAAGAAAAAAGAGTAAGTAAAGTAAGAAAAATTTAAGGGAGCATATTGCATCATTTCTCAAGCAGAAGAGATATTCCCGCCTCAAGATAAACAAGGAATGCTTATCTATAGATCTGAATATCACTATCATGTACTCATAAAAAGGAATAAATAAGTTCTCAAGCATTTTTAAGTTTTCCTGCCAATTTACAATTTCTATAAGTACTATATTAGAATACCGTATGTGTTCTGAATGTGTAACGTTGTTCCATGAAATGAAATGAAATTCCTTTGTAATTCGTAGAATATTCTTTCTAGAGAATTTTACTTTCAAAAACACAATTTTTAAAACTCCTAGAAGTGTCAGAAGAGCATATAGCCCCGATATCAGTAAAAGTTTAAGAGGTGATCGATTTTGTTCTCTCCTGTAAAATTTAGAATGTGTCGCTTACAACATTGTTTCAGCTGATGCTTCAGTTCTCCACGCTATCCCGAGGACAAAGCTTAATCAAAAAATGTGGAGCTACTTTTAAGAATATGTTAATAATGTTGTCGAGGTTTCATATAATGTATTGCCAAAATTAAAATATCGGTTTAAAGCTTGCAGAGTCTCAAGTACGTTCATACCGATCGAGTAGTAGAGAAAATCGTTTGAATGCTTTAGGAGCTATGATTGACCACACAGGCCGGACGGACACACGGACGGCCCCATGGGAGGAGGAGTACATTAATTTTGTAGCAACTGTAATGCAAGCGGAAGGGGCGGTTAAAATTTGGGTCGTCATAGTGGAAATTTAAGATAAAACTAAATTTTTGTAAGAAATGTTTTTAAATTTCTTTTATCAAGAAATTGAATTTCAAAATTATACCTTTTCTAACTTATCAACAATTTAAATATTTTTAATATCTAAAACTTAGTATACAAAATATATATAATAAATATAAAAAACTCTTTTTTTAAATATAATGATTTATTAGCTCATACATGTGTTCTATGTTACTAACTGTATTCATATTTCAACAATTTTCTCGTTTTTACACCCGCGCATTATACGTAGAACCTGTTGATAAAGTTTTAACTGCAAGTATAGCTCTGAAGAAGGCCACAATCTTATGGCCAAAACGTCAGCTCGATCGACTGAGATGCGGCTCGTCCCGGGCAGCCAAGAACTATCTTTACTGGATGTACTAACGTTTTTCAATATATAATCCCAATTTAATTTTTAAATTATGTGTGATCAGTTAATAATGTTAAAAATTTCATTATAAAACTTCTGAATTTTGGACATTACAAATGTTTATTTATTTTTGAACCCTTCGCACACCTTTATGCTCGCGCATTTTTATGAGCAGCTATAGCTTTCTATTATACGCGATCCTAACCGCCACTGAATAAGAAAGTCAGTTTTCCTCATGGCACTTGAAAGCATGCCCTTATTAGTAGAGCTCGAAGGCCGGCCCTACGCCAAACGGACGGGAATGCTTGCGAGAAAGACTTTTAGCCGGTTGAACGATGAGTGAAATGCGACTATTGAAGAGGCATTATTTAAAATAACCCCTGTTCGAAAAGTGGAGCTGAAAATGCTATTAATATGACTCAAAATTTGCGTTTCATTGCTTATCAAAATTCCACAAGCAGTCGCAGTGGTGACAATGCTTCGCGGTACTTGGGGTGGCCGTTCGATCTATTCGTAAGGCTTTTGTGTTCTCATTCTAATAGCTGAACGGAAGCTACCCCATAACCGTATTTTTAAGATCATCTCTCATTAAATAGTTCATAATTACCCATATTTTCAGAAACTCGGCTTTCTGTACTTTTATTACAATGATTTTTTCTGACCATTGTTTATTGACAATACAGACCTCTGGTATTTTGTAGGTGTCATCAGGCAGAAATTGGAACTAATACTTAGTACGGCTATCACAGAACTACTGCGTAATTCCCGTGCAATTCCGAAAGTTGCATTCCCCACCGACGATTGATGTGCACGTATTTTGCGCGCAAACCGACATCGTAGTACTTCAGCTGCTCACCGCTAGATAGCAACACAGTGTACAGAGTTCCGAGCGTAGCGGCAGACTGGGTATGTTAGACTGCGTTGCGAATCCATACGTGGCGTTGAGGATACAGTACGCAGTCACTCTTTGAGTCTTTTTAACAATTTCGAAACATTTGAGCACAAATTCAGACATTGAAGAATCAGCATACAAATACGTTTGTCTGTCACTTATTACATTTTATCGGAATGACAACGAATGAGAGATTATTAAATTTGGATCCTACAGAAAATGAAGTCTTATATGAGTATAGTTATCATGTATGTAGAGTCAGTATTGTTTACAGCCAGACGAAAAGGCTGGCGGGAATTTATAATAAAAACACTTAGTCGATATCAGAGACACCCAAAACCAGCATTTAAAAATACTGACATTGATATTTTTACATAACATTAAATTTTTCTGTACTATGTATACGAGAAAAAATGTGAGCCAAACCGTGGATGAACACCGACAAATGCACACTAACACTCTGAACCAACACTGTCCTAAGAAATGAACAAGACACGGATCAAGAAAGACCAGTCATTTTGGTGATTTAAAGAGAGAAGAATTAAGCCAGAATCGTAAGCAGTGCTAGTAACTAAGATGCGGTATTGATTAAAAAAACATTATGATATAGTATCTCTCAAAATTTCCAGAAATTAATAAAGGCTGTGTTTGTAAAGATCATGTAGAGACAATTTATCTTAACGTCATAGCTTGTCTAATTCTAACAATCTCCGCAAAAATAAAAGGTAAGGTAATGTCTTTAATTTTCTCTGGAATGTCTGTAACACTCAATATTCCGGCTACAACTGATAAAAACACACACATCTTTTGGCGGCAGAATTGAAAGACCAAAAAATCCATGCTATACGAAAGATAGCAAACAAACCGAATATTGTTATTCTGGAATTGGGGAAACGAATCGTGTATACTTGAAGATTTTATTGTGCCATGGTATCAGAACGTCATAATCAAGACGGCAGAGAAAAGTCTTAGATAAAAAATTTTGGAAATGGAGACTGTGGGGTGAAAACCAATAGTTATGGGATCTCTGGGATTTGTTACAAAAATATGTAAGAACTTGTTCAAACTCTCAGTTCATTCAAAAGGCTGAGAAATGCAAGATATATAT